>CM030869.1:9612572-9752572 GCA_018105865.1 Metaphire vulgaris | reverse complement strand
GACAGACAGACAGGAGAGAGAGACAGACAGACAGACTTAGAGAGAGAGAGGCGCTTGGATTTACGGCACCGTCCATAAAATAAATACTGAATTCTGGTCGTAAAGACTAAAGACCGTTGCTTATTGTTATTATTATTTGTGCCGTGTTGAAAAACAGAGGAAATCATGGCCGGCATTTTTCGCTTCGGTGGATTCTGCCGCACGGGCGATAAACTTTGTCATAGGAGCGGAGGAGAGGGTGGAGGAGAAGTAGTAGAACCATAGCCGGCTCCACACGGTGGCCAGTGCCCCCCCCCCCCTATTGAATTCCTAGCCATCCTGTGGTTTTGTGCACTCCTTCTATAAGCAATAAAGCTAGGCCAGGTTTGTGGAAAATTGTTGCCACCATTGCTTAGAAGTTGACATATTTAACCCCCCCGCCCCCCACTTGCCAAATATTGGAACCGCCATCGAGTCCAAGCATATTAAGGTGCTGCAGAGAGGCAGACAAGAGGGCCTATGGGAAGGGGTAAAAATGTTATCGAGGAAATTTCAATGTGTTTTTCTCTTAGATTAGTTTTTGAGCGACAACTACCCTCCTTGTTAAAATGCGACTTCGAAATACAATAATTAATTAGTATCCATCTCTCTATCTAAAGAAAAAAGAAAGTGTCTTTAAATGTTCAATTTAGTTCTATATTAGAATTATGAGGTCTGGAATATAAAAATAAATAAATAAATAATTGACATTGGTGTTCATAACTATCAAGGGTTCCCTTTTCTCGGACACAGTATATATATATATATATATATGTGTGTGTGTGTGTGTGTGTGTGTGTGTGTTTATATAGATTCTCTTCATTATAATTAATAGACAGTTTTTTAAAATAGTGCCACCAGTTTTTTTACTTCCTGTGCATCGTATCATTAGTGTATCGTTATTTAATCAAAATGCCGCCGACCACAGCAGATGGCTTAAGATATCGTTTCAATCTTCGAAGATTTACTCACGCGTACCGAGTACTCGAGTAGTCGCGCAATTACAGGTACTCGAACACGTGGCCTAATGATATAGCGGCTAATAGCGCCTCTATTCCGACTGATTGAGCTCGATATATATATATATATATATATATATATTATATATATATACCGTATATGATCCTGGACATGAAAAGGGTCCAGATTGTCGGTTTGGAGTGATGTGTCCTAGCATACTGCTGGGTATCACAGCTGTCGAAATTTAGTCCATAAAACCAAAATTTACCACATTTTCATTATGAATTGCACTGCTATAAGTAAAATAGCAAAAGACGTCATTTTGAGAAAACTGCTTTTGAAAATAACCAATATTTAAAGCACGTGTACACGAGAACACAGACAGAAGTTATGGCGTATGATACATCGTTTGATAGAAAAAAGTGATTTAACAGTTAGGCAACATCCGTCGCCAATAATAATCGTTGAGGTTCAGCCATAATCGGTACCTAAAACCATAGGCGGATATCGATGAAGTGAAGAATGATAAAGATAGAAGTTCAATATGGTGGTTGAAATCGATCTCAAAAGGGACGAAATAAGTGTCAAATATGCGGTTGAATTTGCACAAATTCTGTGCATTATTAGCATTATGGAATAACGAGTGTTGTCATGGATGAGCCGTTTTGAATGCAGAAGGTGATGGCCCATGTTTGCAATAGCGATTGATATCAATGTAGTAATGGATGCTAAAGATAGAGGATCAATATAGTGCTTGAAATCGATCTCTAACAGGACTAAATAAGTTTCAAAAACGCGCTTGAATTTGCCCAAATCATGTGCATTATTAGCATTTTGAATAACGAGGGTTGTCATGGATGAACCGTTTTAAATGCAGAAGGTGATGGCTCATGTTTGCAACAGCAATTGATATCAATGTAGCCATGGATGCTAAAGATAATGGAAAATTGTGGTGCTTGAATTCTATCTATAACAGGACGAAATAACTTTTAAAAATGCGGTTGTATTCGCACAAATATTGCGCATTATTAGCATTATTGAACAACGGGGATTGTCATGCTGAAGGCGCTCACAATAGTAACTAAGTTTACAATAGCGATTGATATCGATGAAGTGCAAAATGCTATAGATAGGGCTCAATATGGTGGTTGAAATCGATCTCAAAAGGGACGAAATAAGTGTCAAATATACGGTTGAATTTGCACAAATCCTGTGCATTATTATCATTATGGAATAACGAGGGTTGTCATGTATGAGCCGATTTAAATGCAGAAGGTGATGGCCCATGTTTGCAATAGCGATTGATATCAATGTAGTAATGGATGCTAAAGATAGAGGATCAATATAGTGCTTGAAATCGATCTATAACAGGACGAAATAAGTGTCAAATATGCGGTTGAATTTGCACAAATTCTGTGCATTATTATTACTATTCGAAATGGGACGAATCTTGGGATTTGCACGGAACCGTTCGTAAATTTTCGGCGGCGGAGGGTTGTTGAGTGGGATGGGCAGGTAGGTAAAACGGTTGGATCAGAAACGACGTTATAAAGATCTCCTTCTTTTCGCCTGTAGTCTTTTCCACTCGGAAATGTCGATGTGCCATTGTGCCACTCCCCCCCCTCCTATTCCGGAACCCAGGCTGTTCCCGGGGGGGGGACGCGTCACTCAGGTATTGACAGATGGACAACACATCGTTCAGGTATTGAGACAGAAGCTTCTGTAAAATAAAACAGCTGACTGTCAATAATAATTGTGGTCTGCCATGCTTCATATGCGCCCCTTAATGCATGGTGTGTGTTAAATAGCTCTGTCGATATCTTTTGACGCCGAGAAGCGGGCGTTTGGTTAACTCTTTTTGAGCTTGGGAAGACATTAAAATCGACAGGAGAGAGGGAGAGAGAAAGAGAGAAAGAAAGAGAGAGAGAGAGAGAGAGAGAGAGAGAAAGGGGGAGGGAGAGAGAGAGACAGACAGACAGACAGACAGAGGCCGAGAGAGACATGAGACACACAGGGAGAGAGAGAGAGAGAGAGAGAGAGAGAGAGAGAGAGAGAGAGAGAGAGAGAGGAGAGACAGAGAGAGAGAGAGAGACAGACAGAGACAGAGATACAGAAAGACAGACAGAGACAGAGATACAGAGAGACAATGAGAGAGACAGACAGAGACAGAGAGAATAATTTTAAAGCTGTCAAAGAATAAAAATTAAAATATAATATAAGAATAGTGACTGGATTTCAAGTGATTTAGGAGGGAGGCTACTATTCCAGCCTGTGTGAAGACCACTGCAGCAACTCAACGTTCCGTAACCTATAGGCTTTCCCAGATAAATTTTGAATCCGTTCATTTTTACTGTTACTGTCACTGTTACTGCAGTTTCGTCCAAAAATGTTCCATTTGTCCACAGCTCCTGCACTAAAAATGTGGACGCGGAACACGCTGCGAAGTACAGGGTGTCTACGAACCCCCCCCCAGCAGGAAAACTATGATTTCTCAAAAGTTCCTAAATATATTTCTATTAAAATTGCCACACTTGTGCAGCACATATTTCCCCACCTTTCTGCCTATTTTCATCTCATTTGAATGTAAGATGGCCATTTTGTGAGATATCAAAGTCAAACTTCGATTTTTACTACTCAGTCGCAGCATGACAGGCCTAAATATCTATAGCTTCACATAAATTTGGCTTCATGTCAATTTTGGTGGTATTAGTAGCAGTTGTTGTTGTTGTTCCAGTAGTAGTAGTAAAGTTTAAATCGAATGCAAATTTCTAAACATGTTTTTAAATTCACAGTATTCGACATAACAATAAAAGTTTGATTTAAACTTTCAAAATGGGTAAAATATTGAATGAAGATAAGATGCAAATTCAGACATTGCGGCAGCTTGGCTTTGGATACCGAACAATTTTTGCAATTAGGGTGATGGTTAGGTTTAGGGTTTGCAATTATGCCCGATAACCATCTTGAACAATTGTGGTTTAAGTTGAAATTTCTGGCCCATCAATAAAATTTTGTCGATTGATTCGTAAAAATCGAAGTTTGACTTTGATATCACACAAAATGGCCATCTTACAAGTAAATGAAACGAAAATTGGCACAAAGGTGGGGAAATATGTGCTGTACACGTGTGAAAATTTTGATAGAAATCTATTTAGGAATTTTAAAGAAATAATTGTTTTCCTGCTGGGGGGTTTTTTTCGTAGACACCCTGTATATGTAAATATCGCATAAACATCCAGCGTTTTTTGTTTGAAATCGAAGGTGGTTTCCAAGGGCCCGCTATTGAATCTCTGCATAAGCCCCCCCTCCTCCCCCAAAAAGCCCTGCTAGACCACCGATTCGATTCTTAACGCATGAAAAACATCGGGAAAATATTTCTCCAGCGTGGGGTTGGGGGGTTAATTAATTACGGGGAAATTAAATCTTAGCCCCGGGTCGCAGAGTGAGCAAACGGGACGCAGCTTCGTCGGCGAAACAGCGGCGACGCACCAACGAACGAACTGTGGTGCGGACAAGATCATTTCCTAGAAGGCCCACCACCCCACTCCCACTCCCACCCCGACCCCTGGCCGCAGGGATGTGGAATTCGCGTCACGCTCCGAGCTTTCACGCTCGGACGGGTTCGAGTATGGATTCCGGTACAGAACGCATGCAGCTAACAATCAATTATAGGGTCGGCAGTTCCGGGGAAAAAGTTCTCCCGGATTTTAAACTAGAACCTAAATTCATGTACATCGCTCACTGATAATTCACCTGATACCGAATCATACTGTATTTCATGGCACCGTATATACTGCAAAGTGTTGTTATTTGTGGACTCAAAGACAAGAAGATAACTAAGGAGAATACAGGAACAAACCTACCAGAGGACAAGAGGGCAAAGAATGAGGTTACACAGCAAGACCATGATGTGAATGAATATGGCTGGGTGGAATATAGTGGTTCTCACACAGGGCAGATCCTACTGAACCACTCTAAAGTCTAAATGCGATTATTATTATTATTATTATTATTATTTATTATTATTATTATTATTATTATTATTATTATTATTATTATTATGTTGCATCAGACATGGCCATGGGTCCATTTTTTAGAAGCCAACCCATCAAATCTCCAACCCAACCCATGCCGGCAATAGGATTACTTGACCCAACCCAACCCAACCCACCGTAATGCATGTCAATTTCTTAAACCATGGCTTGTTTTCTGACCCAACCCAACCCACTGTAAATATGGAAAAGTCTGGCCCAGCGCAACCTATGGGTTAACCCAAGCCATCGTCATCTCTGTACTGCATTACTCGTGCAAGATATAAATATATGAGTTGATTAATTATTGTGGGTAAATATTATTTTTGGCGACGTAGCTCTATCCCTGTTGTTCGTCGCCGGAGCCTTGGCAGACAGACAGACAGACAGACGGTTGGCAAATCGAAGATGGAGTGCTGACGGTGCATAATGAGAAACGGCCAAATGTATGGTGCGCCGATGTCGCCTAAATTACTAGCAGCGCCTTCAATTTCGCTCGGCCTCGGTTGTTTATACGCTATTGGATTTCGAGGATTTAGTTTATGGACGCCACGGTCTTTGTCTTTCGTCGGTCAAATCTTGTGCCGCCGAAGCGCAGACCCCCTCTCCATCCTGCCTTCCTGCCTTCCTTCCTTCCTTCCTTCCTTCCTTCCTTCCTTCCTTCCTTCCTTCCTTCCTTCCTTCCTTCCTTCCTTCCTTCCTTCCTTCCTTCCTTCCTTCCTTCCTTCCTTCCTTCCTTCCTTCCTTCCTTCCTTCCTTCCTTCCTTCCTTCCCCCGCTGACCGATGATGGCGTCGTCAGCCGTTCCTTCCTTCCTTACTTCGCCCGGCGAGGGTTTCTTTAGTGGCGTAGCCAGGATTCCGGAATAAATAGTGTGGGGTGGGGAGGTGGGTACATCGAAATGTTCGGGCGAGAAAGTCGTGAACCAAAAAGGGATCGCCCCCTGTCAAACACTTTTAACTTTCACACACATTCTCTTCGATCATATATACTAACTATCCGCCTCCCCAAATTTCTCATCGGTTTTGCGCAAATCCCACCACGATCCGGGGCCAGTCCGGATAAGGGCCGGACCCCTTGCCCCTCCGCACCGCGGCTACGCTTTTCCCTCGTTTCCCCCAGTGATGCATTGCCCCATCTTCTCACCGCACATGCGAGTTATGTATACGGGGCGCGCTTGGCTGCACCGGTTCGAACTCGGCTCGGTCGGTCGGTCGGTCGCTCTGCTCCGAGATGGTGATCGGTGGAGCGTCGATATCGGGGAGTTTGTCATAGAGGGATTATTCGGTTTGAATATTTCGGTGCGAGAATAATTTATGTGGCGCCAGTTTAAATTCCATTAATGTCGACAATCTATCATTCCGACTGGACTAGTAAAAGATGGATCGGTGAAATGATGACGTGGTGCAAGAGGAGGAAGAGATGATCGAATGGATGAGGCGGGGGGGCTAGAGATGGCCATGGGTTGGGTTCACCCATGGGTTGGGTTGGATCAGAATTTTCCATAGTTATGCTGGGTTGGGTTGGGTCAGAAAATAAGTCATGCTTTAAGAAATGGCAATACATTACGTGGTGGGTTGGGTCAAGCATGGGGGCGCAACAGGGTGGGCCAGGTGGGCCATGGCCACAATGTGTTTGGCCCACCCAATTTCAATTGGCAAATTACAATATTTTGTGGAACTAATAACCCCAAATCTCCAATATATTGGCCTAATATACCCATATATAATTGAGATGTCACAGATGTGGAAGACCATTCAAAATTATTATATTTATATAGGCTGATGCAACTGTGTTTTTTCAATGATCGATTGATCGTAACGGCAAGAATTTCTCGCTGCTCTGTCTTGCCTCTGAAATGTTGGCCATGTTGGCCCACCCAATATTTGGCTTGTGGCGCCCTCCATGGTTTTAATTCGTTTCATCACTCTTCTGAATTTTTGCATATCTATAGCCTAATGTAGCACTAGCAGTGTACAATTTTAAACAGGGTATCAATTTTATAATATTTTTGTGGTCTATAAAACCTGTAATAGAAGAAACCAGCTCTCTTAAGTGCCATCTTGTCTCTCGATTGATTTTTTAGACATTTGACAGAGAATAGATTTCTGAAAGACTTTGTATAGTGTCGTTTCAAATGGCTCATTATTTTTCGTGGCATTTCGAAAGCTCTAGAAAAAAATTGTGACAGAATATATTGACAATTCTAGTACGGTTTGACACAGCAAAGATGGGACACAAGAATATGTGGTTTTAATTCGTTTCATCACTCTTCTGAATTTTTGCATATCTATAGCCTACTGTAGCACTAGTCTCTGCATTGTCCAATTTCAAACAGGCCATGTTGGCCCACCCAATATTTGGCTTGTGGCGCCCTCCATGGGGTCAAGTAACCTTATTGCCGGCATGGGCTGGGTTGGTTGGAGATTTGAAGGATTGGGTTGGGTTCTAAAAAATGGACACATGACCATCTCTGGATGATGATGATTGTGATGATGATGATGATGATGATGATGATGATGATGATGATGATGACAAAATGCTTCTGTTTATGGTAGAGTTGCAGTCAGAAGATTCCGGTTATCTCGGCTGTAGGATTGGGTTGCCGTTGGTAACCATAGAAAGATTCAAACTCTTCACCGTTCAAGGTGAGACTCTCCGAACGGCGCAATATTAAATAGAAGATTTTCACTAATATTCAGAATAATTAATCAATCTTTCGCTTTTTGAAATACTAATCCACTGCATAACGAACGCTAGCATCGCAGGAAGAGCAACGATATGAATTTATGCTTGCATTTTGATCAGTGGCGTAGCAAGGTTTCCGGAATGGGGGGGGGGGCACATCGACATTTTCCAGTAAAAATATCCTCAACGAACAAGACAAATTGGATGTGAATCATCATCATCATCATCATCATCATCATCATCATCATCATCATCATCATCATCTTCGCACTTTCACGCATCCTCTTCGATCACGCTACCCACTCCCCACCCCAAATTTCTCAAAACGGTTTTGCGTGAATCTCACGAATGGGGGGCCGGTCCCCTGCCCCCCCAACCCGTGGCTACAACGCACAATTCAACTACTTGAAAATTTTGCTATGGTCCACTTTGCTTATTACTATTATTATTTATTTTTATTTTTATTTTTGTTTTTATTAATTATCATTACCATTATCATTATTAGTATCATCATTATTATTATCATCGTTAGTATCAGCATTATATGGTTGTTAACGCACAATAGGTCGTTGACTAAGTGAATGCCTTGGACCTATTACAGTATATAAAAACATGCAGAAATATAAAGTCTGTTGTGACAATTACGGATACAGACATTGTTTTCTGGTGACATTTCACTCCATTCGGAGCCGATTCTAAGTCACTCGTCCAGCGCAAACGCTCTGCAAGATTCATGACAGTTATCACGGAGAGGGAGGCAGGGAGGGACGGAGGGACGGAGATATGGACGGACAGAGCGACGGACGAGGAGAGGCAGATCACGTGACTCACCGACGACGGCGATGTCCTTGATACTGTGACTGATTTTGTCCTCCGCGGAGCAGGAGGAGGAGGATCAGGAGGAGGAGGATGAGGAGGACATGAATCGGAACTTTGTAGAACAGCGATTCGAATGCGAGACTAGAGGGAGAGAGAGAGATAGGGGGGCAGACAGACTGACAGGCAGGCAGACAGACAGACATAGACAGGCAGCGACAGACAGAAGAAGAGAAGCAGACAGAAAGACAGGCAGATGCAGAGAGAGAGAGAGAGAGAGAGAGAGAGAGAGAGAGAGAGAGAGAGAGAGACAAACAGACAGATTGTTCTCACAGAAATGGTCGACCATGCAGTGGACAATTTTCTCTCATTGGTCACGTGACAAATGGCAACATTGCAAATGGTTTTCGCTGAGAGGGTGAGTGAGAGAGAGAGAGAGAGAGAGAGAGAGACAGAGACAGAGACAGAGAGACAGAGACAGAGACAGAGAGACTCCAGTCGTCGCAGCTTATGTGGCGTGATACACTCGATCCCTGTGCAGTCGTAGATTAAGGACAACCGATGACTGCATGCGCTGCGCGCCGCTTTTATAGCGCAATCTTGAGGGGTTAAGGACGGGGCTGGACGAAGCCGAAATTTCGAAGAAATCTTTTGTATCGGGGTCTGGTCATGCGCATGGAGGCGCCTCAAGCCAAATATTGGGTGGGCCAACATGGCCTGTTTGAAATTGGACCACGCAAGGACTAGTGCTACAGTAGGCTATAGATATGATGCAAAAATTCAGAAGAGTGATGAAACGAATTAAAACCACATATTCTTGTGTCCCATCTTTGCTGTGTCAAACCGTACTAGAATTGTCAATATATTCTGTCTCAATTTTTTTCTAGAGCTTTCAAAATGCCACAAAAAATAATGAGCCATTTGAAACGACATTATAAAAAGTCTTTCAGAAATCTATTCTCTGTCAAATGTCTAAAAAATCAATCGAGAGATAAGATGGCGCTTAAGAGAGCTGGTTTCTTCTATTACTGGTGTTATAGACCACAGAAATATTATAAAATTGATACCCTGTTTGAAATTGGACAATGCTAGTGCTACAGTAGGCTATAGATATGCAAAAATTCAGAAGAGTGATGAAACGAATTAAAAGTTACTACTACTCCTGCGCCCGACTCGCAAAACCTAAGCAAAAATTTAAACCTGTATACTATAGCCAAATTTTCGGAAGGGCAATTTCTTTTCCCCTTGTGATGCTGTTTAAATATTATATTTACAGAACGTTGTTAGATCCTCTACACTGTTAGAAGAAATGGTTTAGATAAGGGTTTGAAAAAGGTATTATAGCGGTGGCCTAAAACTCTATAGCACAGCGCTTCTCAACCTGTGTGCCGCGGCACAAAACTGTGCCGCAGCAACGGTAGAAGTGTTCCGTGGCAGAATATTGAAAACTAGTATAAATTAATAATGGTGTTGGATTAGATGTTAGTTATAAGTTGAAATATATCTTTTCAATGAAGTTAAGCATGAGATAGTGAATTGAATGGCTCATTGCATGGAATACCTTGTGTTCTCCTTTTATTTCCGAACAGTTCCCGTTCATTCCGTCTGGTGGAGTTCCACGCCTCCCGACTCCTTCTTTCCCATCCCGATCCACTTCCGTGCCGACGAGAACATCTCCTGGACGGAGGGCGAGTCGGTCCAACTGACCTGTCACTGCATCGGCGGCTACCCCCGGCCCGACGTCGAGATCGCTCTCGGCGCCGAGGACATGACCCACCGGTTCACCCGTTCCGACGAGCTGGTTCGCGGCGGGGGCGGCGGCGGTGACGGCAGGCAGACGGGCCTCCAGCCGATCCACTACTCCGTCGAGCTGTCGAACAGGGGCGTAGTGGCCGAGTATCGGTTCGACGCCAAACTGCTCAAGTGCCGGGCGCGACTGCCGGGCATCGACGAGAACAAGTCCGCTCTTCTGAACATTCGAATCGCAGAATGTAAGCGACGTTCAAATACAGTAAATAGATCAGAGGCGTAGCCAGGAATTTCATTTGGGGAGGTACAAATATTTGGGGGAGTATAAATGTTAACTATAAACCATATAAACCACATAGAATACTTCAAGGTAGACTTATCTCGGGGGCTATACGCCTCTGAAATGCATTACTACTACTACTACTACTACTACTACTACTACTACTACTACTACTACTACTACTACTACTACTACTACTACTACTACTACTACTACTACTACTACTACTACTACTACTACTACTAATTATTATTATAATTATAATAATAATAATAGTAATTAATAATTAATAATAATAATACTCAGGCCCGCCGAGAGAAATTCCGGGCCTTTGTGCAGATAAAAATTTCTTGACGACCTGTTTTTTATATTTGCTTGTCAGCCTCTTTTACATCTTAAAATTAGCTGACGACCTTTTTTGTTTATCAACCTTTTCACGCCGGACCCTCCTTTTCCTCTCCGGGCCCCCTACTTTAGTGTATTGTCCATATTATTTTTAATTATACGTATTCATCATGGGCCCCCCAGACCGCCGGGCCCCTGTGCAGTTACCCCCTGTCTCTTCCTCTCGGCGGCCCTGAGTATGAAATGGCTACATGGTGTACTCTATTTCGAACCTTGTAGATCGAAACTGAGAACGGTATTATTGATTATTCTTGCAAAAGTTAAAGGAATGAATAAGGAACAAGAGGAAAACGTGGATTTTGTTGGGGAATTTCTTCAAATCGACTAGATTTTTACATATCTAGGGCCTATATACCCTCTATTCAACAGGCCTTCATTAGGCTTCTCTCACACAGCGAATAATTATTATAAACTTGTTTTTGATGTCTATAAAACCTGTTATAGGCCTATAATGAACCAGATATCTTAATACGCGGCTCTTTTCTCGATCGCCCTACTAGGCATTCCGTTAGATATTCGCCAGGTCTTTCATTTAGTTGATGTCCCTCGTTCTCGTACCGTCAATGGCGCTAGTGTGTAGTATGTATGAACAGGCCCGCCGAGAGAATTTCCGGGCCCCTGTGCAGATAAAAATTTATTTACCTTTTTTTATTTTTGCTTGTCAGCCTCTTTTACATTTTAAAATTAGTTGACGACCTTTTTTGTTTATCAACCTTTTCACGCGGACCCTCGTTTTCCTCACCGGGCCCTCTACATTAGTGTTATTATCCATATTATGTTTAATTATACGTATTCATCATGGGCCCGGCCCCCCACCCAGACCGCCGGACCCCTGTGCAGTTGCCCACCCACCCCCGCCCCTCCACTCGGCGGCCCTGCTACTACTACTACTACTACTGCTGCTGCTACCATGGAGGGCGCCACAAGCCAAATATTGGGTGGGCCAACAAGGCCTGTTTGAAATTTGACAATGCAAGGACTAGTGCTACAGTAGGCTATAGATATGTAAAAATTCAGAAGAGTGATGAACCGAATTAAAAGCCTGCTACTGGCTCTTACTCGGATTGGGATTGGATTTGTGTGCTAGACTAGTGGCACTATAGAAGTTTATTGATCAATTGATGGATGGATAAATTGGTGATTGATGGTAGTAGTAGTTGTAGTAGTGGTAGTAGTAGTAGTAGTAGTAGTAGTAGTAGTAGTAGTAGTAGTAGTAATAGTATAGTAGTAGTAGAATTAGAAGTAGTAGTAGTTGTTGTTGTATTGATTTGTCGAATGCATATATACAAATGCGAAAAATGAACGGGGGAGTATCCTGGATGAGAAAGGGGAGAGGAATAGGGAGACAAGAAAAAAATAGAAAGTGAAAGGGAGAAGACTACACGCAGAATACATGTACATGCATATAACTCACGTTTTAAATGTCATAATACAGTATGTATACTGTATTTAAATGTCATAATACTTAATGTATACTGTATATGTATGTATGTATGTATGTATGTATATATATATATATATATATATATATATATATATATAAAAGTTTCAAGTGCATTGATTTGTCGGATTCATGTATGCAAATGTATGCGAGCGTAGACTGAGTGTGCGTAAATGCCTAGACTGGAAGTATTCGTTTGCGCAGAGGTACCGTTAAAGAGAATATATTGTCCCGCTATTGCTATTCTACTATCATTGCACCATTAATAGTATATATAATATTATATATATATATATATATATATATATATATATATATATATATGTAAGTATGTCATCATTATTTCTGTGTGTGCGTGCAAATGTATGCCTACATTTGTGTGTTCATTTCTGTTTAATAAACGCCGGAGTTTTTTTTATGAGCATCGATGGAAATGAGAGAATGAAAGTGGACGTTTTTACGTCACCAATTCCGGGCAACAGCGTCGGATACTTGTGGAGCGACTAAGGGAGCCGCTTCCCCTTCACCTTTTCCATTTCCTTTCGCTGCCACTCTCCTCTCCTCCTTCCCAACCCCCGTCGTCTCTCCACCGGAAACGGAAATTATGCCAAGGTAAATACGACAAATGAACAAATGGGATGGAAAGAGGGGGAGAGACAGGGACAGAGAGAGAGAGAGAGAGAGAGAGAGAGAGAGAGAGAGAGAGAGAGAGAGAGAGAGTGCTCAGCGGAATATTTCAGGCGGAAAAAAGGCTTTCAATTAGACGGGGGAAAAGTGGAAATTACGTCGAGGAGAAAGATTCGGAGCGATGCCGAATAGTGGTCAGACCGGGACAGGCGCTATAAAAATTCCTTCCGTCGGGGGAAGACCTATCCGATGCAGCGCTAAAGAATAGCGAGGATACTAAGCACGGAAATAGGCGTATACGGGTCTCTCTCTCTTATTAGGCGCTAAATAAATTATTACCAACAGAGTTTGTCTTCTGTCTTCCTATCTTCCTCCTTCCACACTTGCCTCCTTTCTTACCTGCTTTTATCTGCTTCGTTTTTGCAATCATTAGCGTGGCCACGAGGGCGTGCAGGGGGCTGGGAGCCTGGGTCCCCTATTTGGGGCTAGGTGCAATCGTGAATTTGTGCAAAACAGACGAGAAAATTTGGGTAAGGGTGGGGTTACTGTCGACGAAATCGATAGAGGCCTATATACAGTAGTTTTAGTGCAGATTTTGACTGTGCGTTAGAAGTTTAGACTGCGTAGGGCCTAATCTATCATATTAAAATCCTTATCTGTATGTCTGTTACCTTCAAGCGTTCTGATTGGTTGACTATTGGTAGACGGTTTAGACCGTTTAGTCCTTACGTCGCGATGCGTTGGTGGGCGAGCGTTGACTGTTGGTAGACCGTTTAGTCCTTACGTCGCGATGCGTTGGTGGGCGAGCGTTGACTATTGGTAGACGGTTTAGACCGTTTAGTACGCATGGTGGACGATGTTCGAAGACGACGTTGCTATTGGTAACAATTGTTCGTAGAACCGGTTTAGTCGAGTCATTGCAGCATCAGAGGGCTGGGCGTGCGACGACGTTGCTATTGGTAACAATTGTTCGCAGCAATTTTAACGTACATTTTAGCGTACACAAAAAATACGTGTACAGCGTCACAAATGGTCACAGTTGCGTGATTTTAACGTACATAGGCCTAATTATTACGTTGCGCAGAGCTTGGCTAGGTGGCGATCATTGAAATGTTGTTCAGCATGAATTCAATGATTGGGTATTAGGTATAGGTATTGGATTAGTATTATCCTGCACTGCGAGCGAAGCGAGCGCGAGCGAAGCGAGCCTCTTTCTAGTACTGCTTTATAATACGTAATACTATATAATAAACTTAACTATTCTAAATTACGTCAAATTCGTTTAAGGTGAATGTATAAGGCGGCTATAGCCGCCTTATACATTCAGGGTGGCTATAGCCATTAACATGAGTAGTTTGCCACTGCCTTCCTTAGATCGGCGCTTTACCTTCGCAGCCCAATGCTGCTACCAATCTATCGACGCCTAAGCGATGAACGGCTCGGTTGACCGACTGCATCTAGACAAATGAGAATCTTCTCTTTTCATTTCGTCTTTCGAAAACCGATTCTCCTCTCGCTGACTTGGCGTTTTGGCGATTTGCAACGAGCAAAAATGAACGACTGTCCTATGGAACATCAACATGATGCCCGCTCAAACGGTCGCCAGATAGTTGTCTCTGTCTGTCTGTCTGTCTGTCTCTCCCTCCCTCTCCTCTCTCTCTCTATGTCCTTCTGTCTCTGTCTGTCCGTCTGTCCGTCTGTCCTTCTGCCCCTCTGTCAGTCTGTTTGTCTCCCTATTCCTTTATCTCAGTCCGTCTGTCTGTCTCTCCCTCACTCTTTCTCTCCCTCTCTTTGTCTTTCTTACTGTCTCTGGCTATCTCAATCACTCCCTCTCTCCATCTCTGTGGTCACTGTCCTTCTGTCTGCTGTCTGTCTGTCTCTCTCAATCTCTCTATTTCTCCCTCTCTGCTGTTACTGTATGTTCTTCTGTCTGTCTGTCTCTCTGTCTCTCTCTCTCTCTCTCTCTCTCTGTCTCTCTCTTTCTTTCCCTCTCCCTCCCCTATTGCGTTCCAGTGAAATTGATGCGCTTGTCACTCGCGATAAGAACCCGATTATCCTTCGTCGTCTACTTCCGCGGTCAATTTTCCCGACGAATACTCCGGATCTACTTTCCGCCGCTTCGCCGAATGCAAATCACTCCGCCGCCGCCGCCTTTGCAGAAGCAGCAGCTGCAGCAGGAGCAGCATAGCGATACCCGCCTCTCTACTCAGCATGCATCTAGGACTGGGGGGGAGGTCTACTGCCCCTTACCCCACCCACCCTCGCCCCCTTGCCAAATTGTGATCGCTTCTTGTTGTCAGAGGAAGATCCGTGACTCGAACGAGTGTCAGCGTCCGCCGCCGACACTGACAACCGGAAGTCGACTGTCAGTAGCTACTGTAGTAATCGCGAAATAGTGCGCATGGCGCTATATAAATGACGCCGTCATGTTATGATCTGCGGAGGGTAATTTGGATGATGAAGACGATAAGGAACGCATTACTCATGGAAATTAATGCAGACAACAGTGGCGTAGTCACGTGGGAGAGGGGTGGGACACGTGGGGGGGGGGACTGACCGCCTATTCTAGATGGGATCAGTCGTGGGCAGGTAGTATGATAAAAAACGTTGGCAAAAATAAAAACGTAAAACACTTGAGCAAATAAAAAACGTAAAACGTTGGAAAAATTAAAAAACGTAGGAAAAATAAAAAACGTTTATTACATCTATGGGTAATATAGTCCTATGGAGGTGCCAAGCAGGCCCGTCTTTATGTGTTTGAAATTGGGCACTGTGCCCGGGGCCCCGCGCATCTTAGGGGCCCCGCGCGCTCCGGCCTTTTTATGTTTTGTCCTTTTTTGCTTATCGACTTCTGGAGGATAAATTAATCGAAAGATCAAGCACCAAAAAACGTGATGACCTCTTTTTCCTCGTTAACTTTTTAGAGCATCAGAAATAAACAAACTTTTTTCACCCCCGCAGGGGCCCCTCGTATATCGCGGGGCCCTAGGCACGTACCTACCTTGCCTATGCCGTAAAACGGCCCTGGATCCAACCCATCCGGGGCCCCGCAGGCCGCCAGATGCCAGGGACCTCACACTAACAAAAGACGGGTCTGGTGCCAAGAAGTCTATGCCTCCTCCAAATGCCGCCCCCCCCCCATTCGAGAATCCTGACTACGCCACTTTCCCGACTGTAATTTGTGCATGAGTTTTCAAGGGCCCCTATTTCCCGGTGATAAGCTTGTACGCAGAGAAGTTGCCGGAGATGCCGTGGCTTCATTTCTGTCGTCTGTAAATGAATGAATCAATCTATCATCGAGGCTCTCGCCCAATAACTGGATCTACGCTGCTGGTCCAAAGGAAGATTTAGCTGTAGAAAAGTGAAACACGCGATAGTAGATAGATGATAGATCGGGAGGAGGAGGTCGGGGTAGGGTGGGGTGGGGTGGATTAGTTGGAAATATCTCTCGATAAATAATAATAATTGCGAAATGTAAAAGAGGAAAAACTATCCGATCTTTATTTTAGATTACATTTTCACTGTTTCGCTTTTTTGTGATCTTCGCATATTTTGCTAATTTCTCCTCAACACGAATATGGCATTGCTTGTTAATTTTATTTCTAGTAGTAGTAGTAGTAGTTGTTGTTGTTATAGTAATACTAGTAGACTAGTAGTAGTAGTAGTAGTAGTAGTAGTAGTAGTAGTAGTAGTAGTAGTAGTAGTAGTAGTACTAGTAGTGGTACTATTAGTAGTAGTGGTAGTAGTAGTGGTGGTGGTAGTAGTAGTAGTAGTAGTAGTAGTAGTAGTAGTAGTAGTAGTAGTAGTAGTAGTAGTAGTAGCGGGGTGGTGGTGATTGTGGTTGTGGTAATTATGTTTTTTGCGCTTATATATATACGCGAACAGGAATATACCTGCTTAGTATGCCAGTGGCGATTCTAAATCTTGTATTTTTGTGACGCCTTTATAATAGCAATGAGACGTTCATCGGTTGAAGCGCTGTAGATAAAGATACAGATTCCGAGAGAGTCTGTTGTATAGAAAATGAGGTCGGGATGGAGAAGGAGATAGATTATGATAATTATGCACTTCTATAGCACCAGTTCTAAATTCTAATACACAGGGGTATCAATCGATGGTACTTCAAAAAATCCATCCGCAGAAGACGCAGGTCATTCCAGAGATCAGTCAGAGGGAAAGAGCAAGACAGACTATGGAGGAAAAGCTAATTGAAAGAGATGTGCTTTAAGTTAAGTCTGGATCTGAAAATACTCAATGAATTAAAAGATCCGACAGCCGAAGGGACAGAGTTCCAGACATTTGGGCCAGAAATAGAAAAAAGCTCTCTTACCAATTTCAGTGTTGGTTCTAGTAACATTTAACAATGAATCAGCAAACCTTGTTGAATGGCTGAGCGCCTAAGAATAAGCAGCTACAAGCTATATAGCTCCCCAGAGGCGCTATATAAATCCATGAGGTTTTACTTACTTCTTCTTGCGATGGTTACAGACAGACCGAAGTTCTTCTGTACGAGACAGATGACAACGAGACTGGGTCAAGAGAACTTCAACTTGACCTGTCTCGTAAAAGCGGACCCGGAAGTAAGAAACACGACCGTCTTCCGGTACGACCGACATCCGTTCGACAACCGGAGTCTTCCGTTGAACGAAACGGACGCGTTCCAGTTCTACTCGGAAACGATAGTAAGTGAGACGGTATCCGGTTGTCTCTCTCTGTCTGTCTGTCTGTCTGTCTGTCTCTCTCTTTCTCTCTATCTCTCTCTATTTCTCTCTCTCTCTCCCTCCCTCTCTCTCTCTCTCTCTCTCTCTCTCTCACACACACACTCTATCTATCACTCTGTCTCTATCTTTCTCTCTACATGTGTCTCTCTGTCTTTCTCTCTCTGTTTCTTTGTGTATATCTCTCTCTGCCTCTGTCTTTCTCTGTCTCTCTGTGTGTGTATCTCCCCACCCCACCATCTCTCTGTTTCTTTCTGTCTCTGTCTCTTTCTCACTCTCTCACACACACACACTCTCTCTGTGCGTGTCTCTCTGCCTCTGTCTTTCTTTTTCTGTCTCTCTCTTCCACCCCTCTCTCTCTCTGTGTGTCTCTCCGTCTCTCATCTCTGTTTCTGTCTGTCTGTATATATGTATTCTATCTGTCTGTCTGTCTCTGCGCCGTTTCTGCTGTTGTCGTTGTACCATTTCTGGGACTGTGATATACTGCTTCTTTTGCTATATTACATTTAAATCTTGGTATTTGAGGCTTTTGATCACATTTTCAGACTTTACGGCATAATTTCGACATTCACCCTGTCCCCCTCCCCACCGGTTAATTTTTTCCCCGGTTTTGCACGAATCTCGCCACCCGTCTCGGCCCGAAAAGGGGGCTCTCCTCTCCCTGGTATATATCCTAACCCGTTCGTGAATACGCCGACAAAAGATGCTGACGCGTGCAGAACATGGGCGCCCACAGAAATTTTTCCAGGAGAGGGAAAACACATTTTAACACAATGGTCACAGTTGATATTTTAACAAGGTTTTCAAATTTCAATGTAAAATATTGGCATTTGCATTTTCCAGGAGGGGGCAAATGCCCTCGCTTGCCCCAAAGTGCGGCGGGTGCCCACGACGCAGAATTAGTTGATTCGTTTCACTATTTCATAGAGCGAAGACGAGGTGTTGTTGGTGCTAAGAATCAGCCGCGTCTCTTCCGAACACCTCGGTTCATACGTGTTCGTAGCCACGAACGACCTTGGCAGTGAACGGCACAAGGTCGAACTGCACAAGGGTAACTGTCTTTTTATTACGTCCTCGAAGACATGAACAGGCCTAAATCCCCAGCGAAATCTGGAGCTACATAAGCCGCAAAATAATTATCGCATTACACTATTACGCCAACAGTAGACGCTTTACGTTTGGTTGACATCGGATCTATGGTTTTTCTAAGCTGGCATTTCTTATTTAGCCTACTTAACAGGAAGGAATTGACCTGGGAAAAACAGAAGAGCAACAACAAAACAGACCTACAATAAATTCCCGTCCTTGAGATGTAGCTAGGCTTTAGGACTAGAAATTTCGCTAAAAAGACGAAGCAATAAAAGTCTTAGAAGCAATAGTTATTTTGGGCGACGGTCTAATATTCTATGGTCTGATATAGACTTCAATCTCCGCCCCCCCATGTAGTAGACATTTTTAAACTGTTCGGCCACTCTAAAGGTAAAGATTTTGGTGGTGGGAGTAGTATGGTCGACCCAGAGGCGTCATTTGGGGGGGGGCTGGGGAGGGGGCCGTGCCCCCCAAGGAAATGAAAATATTAATTTATAATATATTAATGTGCAAAAAAATGCCAAAAATATCAAAAAATTGCAAATTTTCCAACATTGGCCCTAAAATTTGCCAAAATTGCTCAAAATATGCCAAAAATTGCAAAAAATTTGCAAAATAATTGCAAAAATGCCTAAAATTTGTCAAAATTTTGCAAAAAATGTTTTCTCGCCCCCCCTCCAAGAAAAGTGTGAAATGACGCCACTGGGTCGACCTCTTTCTGTTGGCCCTCTGTTTTTCCCAGGTCAGTTCCGTTCTTTTTAAGTATGCTAACTAAGAAAGGGCAGTTTAGAAAAGCCATGTTTTCGATTTCAGGCACACGTTAAGCATCTAATGTCGATGCAAATGGCAACTTGATTTTAAAACGTCTAATCAGCTGTCTGTCTGTCTGTCTGTCTGTCTGTCTGTCTTTCTGTCTGCATGTCTATCTTGCTGCCTGGCTATCTATCTACTATTGTCTATCTATTTGTGTGTCTCTCTGCACGTCTATGCCTTTATGTCAACCTGCTTGCCCATCTGTCTGTCTTTCCGACTCTGTCTGTCTGTATGTCTGTATGTCTTCCTGTCTGTCTCTCTGCATGTCTCTCTCCCACTCCCTCTCCCGCTCCATCGTTTATCGCCGCGTATATATGTCCGCGGTTTTATTTCTCTTCCGCAGAATTGTCGGCGGAGCTTCGTTCCATGGACATCAGCTCCGGAGCGACGGGGACAAGAACAACAACAAGGAATTCCTTCGCGACGACGGCAAAGACATTACTCGCCGTCGTCTTCATTCGACTCTTTTCGGCCCCTCCCCTCCTCCTCCCCCTCCTCCTCCTTTCCGTTACCGTCACGGTCGTCGTTACCCTAATGCTACTACATCTGCATAACGCGTTCCTTTCGACGACGACGACGACGGCAGTGGACCGGTGACGATAGCGGTCGAACGAGGGATATGAAATTAATCGGTCCCGTCTGGACAAGGGACCGCCCGCCCCCGACCGACCGACCGACCAGTCGGTCATATATCGAAGGCTTACGAAAGCCGGCACGAAAGAGACCGGATATACTATGGACACGGAAGACAAAAGACGGTTCGGCCCCCGTATAGGCTGCACCAGGAACGGGGGAACTTCCGTTGAAGAACGATGTTGGAACGCACAGGGATCGGGTCTTCCATTCCTTCGACGACAAAGACGAACGAGGGTGCGGAGGAGGAGGAGGGTCGGCCGTTGTTGCCCTTCGATTGATGGCGCCGTCCAGGAGCAGAGACGGTCGTGACAAATGCCCCTGTGTCCGAGGTTGACTTTGAGGCCAGCGAAAGTGAGCGGTAACAATCTGTTTCTTTCTGAGATCTTGATTCGTCCAACGTATTTATTAAGTCTTAACTGATGCGACAAAACTTTTGGAGCGGTTTTTTTAGAACGGCTATTGTTCGCTGCCAGGGGCGTAGCCAGGAATTTGATTGGGGGCAGTGGCGGCTCCACCGGGGGAGCCAGGGGGCCTGTGCCCCCTATTGAGTGTATGGCCTCCCCAGTGCCCCCCAGTTGGGACCCTATACTTAATGCTACATATATTAAACAACAAATGGTTGGTCCCATGATTAGAAGTTGCAACCCCAACGCCCCCCCCCACTTGCCAAATCCTAGAGTCGCCACTGATTGGGGGAGGGTTAATGTAATTTGGGGGGTATACATCTTTAGAGACTTTGAAAATCTTAAAAAACACATTAAAAATTGTAAGATAGCATGATTTTGGGGGATATATATATATACCGATATACCCTCCCTGTCGCTACACCCCTGTTCGCTGCTGTTATCGAATTTTTTAATGGTTTCGATTATTTTGATTGGCTGGCTGATTGATTGATTGATTGATTATCAAATGTAGCAAGGTGCATTTTTACTTTGATTCAAAATTTAGAGCAAACAAAACGAGCAAGAAAGAAAATTGAACGAATTCATGCTCTTAAACTCTAACCGATCAAACACCTAGACAATCAATCAATCAATCAACTGTGACCAATCAACCAACCAATCAAGCATCCTTTTCCACGCAATTTCCACCAATTCTTTTAAAATTCTTCTTTAATTAATGATATGAAAATGGTGCTAGGTAGAGACTTCCAAATTCCGACCCCCAAATTTTCCCGACAACCCCCCCCCCCTAATTCACAAGCCTAGAAATAACCCTGGTTGGGTTTCGTGAATCTGTATACCTGTTAACCACGTTAAATGTAGATTTCCTGTTTAGGCCTTCTGCTTTGTCAATAATGGCCGTAGATTCTTGTATTATGTCAGGTGATATTGGTGCCATGTACGTTAGCACAGATGACATCCTTGGCAACACGTTCAGTAGTCTGTACATACCGGACCATAGCTATTCATATTGATAAACGGGCAGATAAACGGAGTCAACTGTTGTCTTTATTTGTCCGAACCATTTCTTAGACCGGCCACAACTAGTTCATGGAGGGCGCCACAAGCCAAATATTGGGTGGGCCAACACGGCCTGTTTGAAATTGGACAATGCAAGGACTAGTGCTACAGTAGGCTATAGATTTGCAAAAATACAGAAGGGTGATGAAACGAATTAAAATCACATATTCTTGTGTCCCCATCTTTGCTGTGTCAAACCGTACTAGAATTGTCAATATATTCTGTCTCAATTTTTTTCCAGAGCTTTCAAAATGCCACGAAAAATGATGAGCCATTTGAAACGACACTACACAAAGTTTTTCAGAATCTATTATCTGTCAAACGTCTAAAAAATCAATCAAGAGATAAGACGGCGCTTAAGAGAGCTGGTTTCTTCTATTACAGCTTTTATAGACCACAAAAATATTATAAAATTGATACCCTGTTTGAAATTTGACAATGCTAGTGCTACTGTAGGCTATAGATATGCAAAAATTCAGAAGAGTGATGAAACGAATTAAAAGTTACTAGTTGGCAATAGGCAAGAAAGGAAGTTGTTTTCCCGTTGTTCGACGCTATAATTCAGTTACGTTATAAGCTACACTCGAAAATGGCAATGTCAAGTGATGTCGAACGTTGTCTGAGAGGTTAGACGTTTACAAACTAGTGTGGTAACACTATAATCTTCATATCCTCCAGCTCGGTAAAGTCAGAGCGTGACTTTCCATCCGTATAGGAAAGAGTTTTACAGATGCTGGATAGCTGCTGTCGGCATCTCAAGTGGAAAGCTTTGAAATAGTCTGATGAGGATTACATAACAGGATTTTTGCAGTAACGACTATAAATAAACTCTTTATGTGCTTGAATTTATGTACGTTTGTAAACGTGTGATTGTACGTTCACCTTTTTGTCGAGTTTGGTTTGGTTGGGTCAGCAGACCGGAATTTTATATGAGTTGGGTTGGGAAGTTGGGGTTTGGTTGGGTTTGAGTTCAGAAAATCCATCCATGGACAACTGGTCTGATCTATGCTTGGGTGTGTTTTCATATTTCAAATTACTTCACATACGGTATTCCTAATCCATTGCACTCTGATATTCTCAAAATCAAGTGATTACAGAAAAATATGACAATATGACAATATGACTGTCAGTAGGTCTAAGACTCTAAATAGTCTAAATATAACGATCACATGGAATGCTTGGCACAGGGACAGGAATTCAGTGGGGGTGGGGGGGGGGGGCACACTGTGTTCCATACCCCATGTCTTCAGAAAATATTGTTTATACAGGTAGTACTGTATATCATAACCACTGGATTTGAACAACGTTTTTCTGGTTACAGTTAACCCATATAGAATAGACAGACAACACTGTCAAATGCTTAGACCAAATCAAGTTAATACAAACATTGAAAGACAATATCTGATAACCACAACAGTAATTGTAATCAAGCTGCTGTAAAAATTACGACACCATAAGGGTCCGTCCATATAGTACGTACGCACTGAGGGGGGTTGGATTTTTGAGATTTTGCATATGTATGGTGTGTGCAATGGGGGAGTTGAAAATATGCCTTTTTTGCATATGTACTATATGGATGAGCCCTAATTGATGATATACACTGTGTAATTTCAAATATAATAAGTAAAAGAATGCTTAGAAGATGTGTTTATCATGACTGTTAATTATATAATCCTGTTGACTTTGACATAGAGTCATGGATTGCCACTGCAATACCCGGTGAAACCTTTATACTTTCTTTCCCAACACAGCCTGCAATTAAACGCAAACATATAGATTAACCCTTTCACTAACACCATGACGTGCTAACACATATTTAGTGCTCAGAGTGCCATCATGATGCGCACAACGCGTAAAAATACTGGCTGATGTTGGTACAGAAGGTCTATTCTATTCTATTAAGACAATTTATACAGCGCAGCGTCATGGCTAATAGTCAAAAAAATCTAGGTCTACTACCGGTAAGTCTATGGCTCATCCATATAGTACATATGCAAAAAAGGTATATTTTCAACCCCCCGCCTCCCGTCTGCACACCGTACATATGTAAAATCTCCTAAATCAAACCCTCCCTCCCTCCTCAGTCAGTACGTACTATATGGATGGACCCCTAGGGAATATGCAAAAATTCAGAAGAGTGATGAAATGAATTAAAACCACATATTCTTGTGTCCCCATCTTTGCTGTGTCAAACCATACTAGAATTGTCAATATATTCTGTCTCAATTTTGTTCTAGAGTTTTCGAAATGCCACGAAAAATAATGAGCCATTTGAAACGACACTATACAAAGTCTTTGAGAAGTCTATTCCTTAAAAACACATTCATATATTCACACATTCAAACACATTCATACATTGATATTACATTCTTCAGTGATGTATTCTACGAAACACAATGGACAATTTGACTATTTCTTCCAACCTCGCGTTGTTTTTCAACGCACTCTTTGAACGCCTTGACCTCCTTTGAACAGTTTATCGTTGCGTTTTTGTTGTTCTTGTAGCACTCGGCGACAGAATTCTGAAATTCCTCACAAATGGGACAAGATGGCAGCGGCTTCCTAAAATGCAGTAAATACCAACATTAAAGTAGAATAATAATAATAATAATCATAATCATAATCATAATAATAATGTGAATATTTCAAAATAAAGAGACAAAGTGGCGTACCTAGGGGCTGAGGGGCGGTCCACCCTGGGCAGAACAAGAAGGGGGTGGCAATTCAAGAGTTTGTGCATACAAGAAAGCAAGAAAAATTACTCAGCATCTGCTTGTAACAGTCATTTGTGATTAATGCAGTTACAGTATGTATTTCTGCATGTACAGTACTAGACCTATGTGTGCCTTTTTGCTATTGAATTTGACATTACCAGTAGTAAATAAATACAAACCAAGGCTAATAACTGCTGCCTTCACCTTATTAATTAATTATTTTTCGTTAAACTTTTTATTACATTTACTGATGCACATTTTAGAGCAACAAAGGGTTGGGATTTGGGGTGTGGCACCCGGTATGGTAGGGTGACATCTGGGATGGGGTGGTAGCGCCTATGATGACACTGCCCGGAGTGTAAAATACCCTAGGTATGCCACTAGAGATACCTAAAGAAAAGCACATAATAAAAATAATATAAATGCTCAGTAATTAACCACAGTAAGGATCTATGATTTAAAAATAATAAAATAATGCAATTAGTATGCAAATAAATACAAATAAAAACAGAAGTACTGTACCATGTAAAGTAATATGAAATTTTAAAATTATTTAATAAATAATTCAATTAAATAAATAAAAAGCAGAAGTACTGTACCATGTAAAGTAATATGAAATTTTAAAAATTATTTATTTATTATCTTAATATGTCTAACACCCACAAGAATTTTTCTTCAACTTCTTTGACAGCGGAAGCAAATGATTCCTCACTAGTTTGCCGCAGAATTTTATTCTAAAAACAAACGCAACCGATAAAATCATTATCTGCAATATCATTATCTACAGATGTATATTTAATTTTAAGGAAATACAAAAATACTAAAGGCAGGAAGTTTGCAGAGTGGTGACACCATTGGCGTTGAGATTCAAAGGTCATGAATTCGATACCCGCAGGAGCCGAAGGTTGACTCAACCTTCACTCGCTAGAGGGCAGTGACAAAATTAGTAATACTGAGTAGTAATACAAGCATGCTACACATACACTGGCCCCCCATATCCGTGGTATAGCACGCCTGGCTGAGGGCCTTTGAAACGAAGATCAGCACCGCCTTAAGAGCCCAGCCTTTGGATAGGAACTCGGGAAGGACTTTGATTCTGTCCTTTTGATAAAAATACTGAAGAAATTAAAACAGCCAAATTCTGTTCTCTGCCAAAAATAGTTTCCAACAATAACACCAATATTAAAATCAAAAGACTGAAACATATGATAAGGGCTCATCCATATAGTACATACATAAAATCTCCTAAATCCAACCCCGCCCCCTCCCTCAGTGTGTGTGCGTACTATATGGACGGACCCTAACTCTGCACTGACCAGACATCCACAATAACATTACAATAGAACGTGAGAAATCCACAAAATAGAGTACAAAATATCACACATATATATATATATATATATATATATATATATATATATATATATATATATATAAGTACAATGCCTTTAGAGAGACTTAGACCTCATATTGTGCCATTCTACCTGTGTCTCAACTGCACTCAACCGCTTCTGATAATATTTTTCTATGATTTTCAGGTCTTCGCGGTTCAATATCGAACCTGATAAGCTGTCCGATGCTGACGGCTTTTCCTACAAAAGATTGCTATTAAAAGCTAGTATACAATAATTTAGCCCTAACCCTGATGTCTTCACCCTGATGACGTCCATCTTAACATATAACACAAATGCTTGAGAGAAACTGCTAAGTGGAACAACTTACAGAAGGATAAAAAAATTAAGTGGAAATTATATCAAAACTTCAATGACAACAATAATTAATTGAAGACAGCCAAAGTTTTTATATGGAAATCAATAAAAATTCTAACCTCTTTATTGAAAGCTGTTGGAACATCTGAAAAATCAAAATCGAGGATTCAATTTAGCTCCACAACAGAGCAACAATTAACTTGTTACAATCAATCAACCAGTCTGATTAATCAATCAACCAGTCAGTCAATCAATGCATGATTCAGTGCTGCCATTCTCGGCATGGTTGTCAGCGGTTATCACGATACTAAACCGCAAATCAAGGCGTCGTAATCCCCGCCCCCCTATGCCAGTACCAATATACTGATCAATTTCTGGAAATGGAGGCCAATAAGTTCATCCGCAAAGCAGTCCTCCATC
Source organism: Metaphire vulgaris (assembly GCA_018105865.1). NCBI lineage: Eukaryota > Metazoa > Annelida > Clitellata > Crassiclitellata > Megascolecidae > Metaphire > Metaphire vulgaris. The sequence goes on along the minus strand of CM030869.1, from coordinate 9,725,993 downwards.
TGACAAGCGATAACCAAACCAACCATTAACCAGATGCAACAATGCTTAACCTCAGATGCAGTGATGTCATGGTCAAGTTCTCAGATAGTCCAATCTGCTACCACATCAAAATAGACAAGTTACCATCGATATAATATGTATGCACTGAGTAGATTTAGGATATTTTGCATATGTACGGTGCACAAATGGGGGGATGATTGAAAATATGCCCTTTTTGTGGACATACTATATGGATGAGCCCCAAAATAGATCAGCGTCTTGCACATCCCGCTATAATTGACTAATGCCAGGAAACTTACAAGTATACAGCACGTGCCATGCCCTTATGATTATCACACAGTATTTGTTGTTTACCTTGAAGCAGGGTTGGAGTTGCCGGGGGGGGGGTTGAACACCCCCAGCTATCTTTGCAACCCTCCCAAAAATCGCATATCTGGTACATACAGTTTCTGTCATGCATTGAATTTCAGTCCTCAACCCACCCCACCCCCAGCTCAAATTTCACAACTCCAACACTGCCTTGAAGTTAAGCAGTTTCATGTGATCCTTCAGTATACAAAAGTACAACAAGCAACATGAAAATTATACAAAATGAAGAAATATAAACCAACTCACTGGATTCTTTTCCCAGAAGGCGGTTAGCCACAGCCTCTGAGATCTAGATATGCAAGAAAAAGAAGAAACTTTGCAAATCCCCATATACATTTCTGTGACACCAATGTTTAAAACATACTGTAATGTAAGAATGTCTTTAGTGAAAATCAAAAAGGACCATAACCAGAAATTTGCTTTGGATGCCAAATTACCACACATCGCAGTTTTAGTTCGTCAATCAATCAGTACACTCCTATGGCGCCACTATCATAAGCCGATGGGGCATCACTGGTTTAATCATCAAATACAACACTAAAATGTAAAATTCCTTCGCAGATAATCAGACCGTCACGAAGGTGCTTTCGTCGTCCCCGTCGAGGGCGATGATGCTCTCAGTGCTTCCAGTGAGACCCATTCCTAGTTTTCCGACCCGTACTTAACAACATCAACGCAGGTTGAAAGCACGGCGGCGGCGACCTTGTTGTTATGAGGTCCAAAACTATGTCAACGCCTGGGATTCGTATAGCGCAGACCATTCACTTGTTCAATCAATAAGCTGGTCAATCAGTTAATCAATGGGTCGCTTATTGACGAGTAAGGTTTTGAAACAAAAACTAAAACCTATTCATTTAAAGGTGCAAGAAACAAAAACTATAAAGAAACTAATGTGCATTCTGTGACTATACCACTCACACAATTATAAGCCTTTTAAAAAGCACTATGTTAATTACCATTCGAATTGCTTCTCGGATATTGGCATCAAGATGCAGAGGTGGAATTGATTCAACATATCTTAAATCCTTATTGTTGTGATCACAGTGCGACAATATGTTACACAATGAGTCAATGGGGTTATGGAATTGAAATGCAATGAGGGTTCTCTCCGTGGAATCTGGGCGTCGATATTGAATCAGGTCTGAATCCAAGTCCCAGGATTGGATCTGCTCAACACGTAGTTGCCAAGCAAACAAATTTGGCGCTATAGAAGTCAGAGTACCTCGGGCGAAGCATTTCTAGGTCGACCCGTAGCCGTTGGTGTTGGTTTAACGATCAGCAATGGAAGAATTCTGCTGATGATCGTTATGTTGATTAAAGTTTACATTTTCTCTAATTTTAGTTTCGTTCGCATTTTCTGGCATTTAATTGCAATCTGCAGATTTCTCTTCGCAAATTTTTGCGCAAGGATGATCGCTCGATGCATTTGAGGAGTGTTCTGATCAGCTTCATTTATGGTGCGCCACACAATAGAAGTTTTGTTTTCTTAGTATTCTCTAATCGAATGACAACATTAAAGGTTAGTTTTAGAATATAAAGCGCACAATTTTTGTAATGTTACTCCTTATCACATTGACTTAGATATATTCTTTTTAAAGAACATTTCACCCTCATCCTAGACAATTCTCATGCATAATTCGATTGTCCAGCATAAGATACGTGTTAGTTTGTTAATTCAGTTCGTTCGTTGGGGATGGAACCAAGAGAATCTGGTTCTTAATATCATAATAATTCGTGACAAGTTAAATTATTCGTTAATATATTGTGTTATAGGGAGACATTGCAAGTGAATGTTGCTTTTTGTACTAATGATTTTTTTGCACTTGATAGCATTTTATGATACTGTTCTGAAATGACTGACGTTATGTCACGCACCTAAACAGTTTTGTTTTAAATGTGTTAGTTCACGCCCTTGCTTTGGACATTTGGCAATATGGCACTTAAGAAATTGTCAGTTTAATTGGTTATTTTGATTTGCATTAGGGACAGTGGCCAGCCAATTTATGCAATGAAATAAGTGCTTGGCTTTGAATTTGCATTTTCACAATGAGCAGTTTTGAAGGACTAAGCCACTTACCAGATCATCATCACCACCACCACCACCACCGGTTCGGCAGTTTGAGCATAATGCAGAGAAGGAGCGACTCGGTCGAGAGCCACGGCAGCATTTCGAGTTTGAGCAGCAATCACAGCAGCATTAACGGCGGAAGCGGAGGAAACCCTGTCGTCACGCCATCGGCTGAAATTTCCAGGTTCCGCCGCTGTGAGCCCCTGCGGTCGCCGAACTCCGGTTGTGCGCCGAAGAACCCCGGTCATGCGTATCATCACGTGGTGCCGAGGGAGACGAAGGTCAAGTCGTGTCGTCCAAGCACGGTGCTGTTGCACAGCACTTCCATGATGGAGGCCCCCGGAGGACGGCAGACGTTAAACCGGTCGCGGTCTGGAAGCTGTCCGATCGTCTGGGAGGCGGATGCTTTGCCTCACGAGCACCCAAAACAGCGCCGCCTGCAGTCGAGTTTCGCGACACCCTCGTCGTCGTCGGCGGCGCGTGGTTCCCAGCCGGCCGAACGGTCGCTCTACGGCCAGATGACCGGTTCGGTCCAGTACGCAGGCAGCCAGCACGACGACTGCAGGGCTCTGGGCGGTTCCAAGATGGCGCAGAATTCGGGCGCGTCGACTCCCGACCGGCACGCGGGAGGCTCGGCTGGCGAAAGGCGGCGGGCGATCGAGAGGTGTCCGATGGATGATCCCCTGTCAGACTTCGTTCCGTCCCCAGGTACCGTTGTGTCTTCTCTTAAGCGAAGCCTTTCGACCGCATCGGTGGGCGCGGTGCCCAGCGGCAGCTTCACCAGCAAACTCAACTGCAGTCTCAGCCGTTTGCACATGAATAAGCTCGACGGCTTTTCGCGCGGAAGCGACGAACGTATAAACGAGCCGAAGAAAGCCGGAGGAAGAGGTATTCGACCGAACTTTTTCCAAACCAAACTGCCGTCGTCGATGGAAATGGGTATCGACTACAATGTTAAAAAGCCGGGCCCGTTTAGACAACAGAGGGATGTTTTCGAGAAGGATTCTGCGAAGAAAGATCCATGTTCGTCTCCAAGGATAGTGCCGCTTGGAAATCGTGGTCATTTTAAACACAGATCTTTCGAGAACATCAACTCTGCTTCGAGCAGAGGTGCTCACTCAAACGCTCTTACGCCAAATGAGAACGATTCTAATGGTCACTTGCACTGCATTACCCCAGTTGAGAATAGATTTGCCAAGAGACGGAACAATCCGACGCCAAACGAAGACAACCGAGAAGCTTTTCCAGGTGCCTTTGTCCCGAAACATCACGGTCGACTTCTTCCGTCAACTCCGGCCGAGAGTAAATGCGACAGTACAGCAAATCCTCGGATATCTGCCGAGCTTTCTCGCCCCGCTTGCGTAAATTCCGTGAATTCTGGAGATTTCGACCCGGACGAGGTCACCGCGACACCCTCGCCGGACAAAATTTGGAACTGGTCGCCCCTCAGGTCGCTCGGCAACTCTCGGAGCGACAGGACAGTCGGCGGCAGTCTGACCTCTCTGCGAAGCGTCGTCATGGCGCCGATATCCGATAGCGTCGTCATGGCGCCGATATCCGATAGCGTCGTCATGGCGCCGATATCCGATAGCGTCGTCATGGTGCCGATATCCGATAGTGAACTTGACTCGAGACTTCTCGAAAAAGTTTCGGACGTTGCTCCTATGCCAAAGGCCAAAGAGCAGTCTACCTACGTCAGCGAAATGTTCGTCTGCATAGCGAAGCCACGCCCCACTAGCGTATCTGCAAGACAGTCTTCTGATAATCCTAAGACTTCTTCAGGAAACCGACCGTTGGCTTCATCTCTGTCTTCCTACGACCTGCCTGCCAATCCGAGCCCGAAATGTTACCTGAAAGCGAGGTCGTCGCTGCCCTCGGCCGTCAATGCCAGCGAAGGGACGTCGGGGAACGATAGGTTGCCCTCTGCCACTCGAAATAGACAGCACAGCATCTCGACCGAAAACACTACGGAGGCGTCACCTGATGTCAGAAGTGGGGAAAATATTTTAACTTCTCTGATATGATGTTTTATTCATTAAATGTCAGCAAATAAATGCTTACATTAAGATAACTTGCATCATTTATTTGTTTTAATGTTTAACACATTGCAATTTTCAAGTTATCTGCAATATTAAATACGTAATCAAATGAACATATTAGATCACTACAACTCTCTTGTGTTGACATGATCATCATCATCATCATTGGCAAATCAATTCGTACTTTGTGTTCAGATGCACGTATTACCGGTAGTCTTAAAATTTGACGTTGCCACATACGATGGTTTGGATTTCTTGTTCAGCACAAGTTCTGAATCAAAAGGAATGCCTCTGTGGTCTTCTGAAGGGTATCAACGACTTGTATCAGTATCGCGAGAACTTGAAAACCTGCGTGACACAGTTGGAGAAGGAAATGCAAGAAAGGCGTCAAACTGCGACTAGTTCGACCATTCCTTCTGTAAGAATTTAAAATTCAGCAATTCTACTTTATTCTTTTGAAAAAATCTGTTTTTTTAAAACTTTTTTCATGTACCAGATCTTTTATCACTTTAATAAGGTTCATTAGAATATCTTTCATTTAAAAAAGCAATAATTTGACATTGGCATTGAGGCTTGCACTTATATTCAAATCAGGGTTATTTATGGGATTGTGAATTTGGAGGGGGTGTCGGGGAAAATCTGGGGGTGGTTATTTTCTAGGATTGTAGGATTGTGAATTTGGGGTCGGGAAAATCTGGGGGGTGTCGGAATTTGGAAGTCTCTACCAAAGAAGGCTGACAAGCAAAAAAACGTTATCAAGTCTGAAAAAGTCTGACAAGCAAAAAAGGTCATCCGAGGATAAAAGTTGGGGGTGTCGTTCTCCATTTGGGGGTGTTCAGGGCTAATTAATATGCATTTTGTATGCATACCATTGTCACGTTACCAAATTTGGGGGGTGTCGACCTCAAATTGGGGGGGGGGGTGTTAGGGGGTGTAAAAATATCCCTGATTCAAATCCACTGAAAATCACACTTTATATAATTTACAGTCAATTTCCTTAGAGTTACGTTACAACATTACATTCCTTAGGTTAAACTGAACGTGTGAGGTGAATTGAGAGTGATTGTTTGAATTTTGTCTCGAGGCTTCTGACATTGAAAAGCTGTACAAGAGTAACGTCCAGATGAGGTCCGGTGTCAAACAACTGAGTTGTGACGTCGAATTGGCGAGATGCAGGACGAGTATGTTGCCAGATGCTCTTCATTAAAATTGAAACATTAAAGTCAAATGCAGAATATAGTTTGCGCTTTATACATACGCGTATGCACACGGCCTCTGGAATGCCTCGAACCCATCCATTCGGGAATCACTTCTTACTCCCTCCCTCGCTCTGCTCAATGCGATTTAGCTAAAGTCTCACTACTTTACCCTGCGACTCCAACGCTAGGAGCGCCTCTGTGTAGAAATAGAAGAGGTGCTATACAAATGTCACATTACATTACATTACAGCCACGAGATTGAGAATGTTCTGTGCTTTTCGAGCATAGATTTGACATTTGGAACTTCTTTTTCAGGTGCTCTCTCCAGAGACAAGGTTCCATACTCCAGCGTCGCCACTCCTCTCTATCTTGATCTTTTATCTTCAGGGTTGAATACTTGTTTTTTGTTTTTGCGATAGTGTCGAACATCCACTCCAGCATCGATGTCCTTGGTCGCCTTTTCTGTGCTTTCCCTTTCATCTTTCCTTCTAGTACTTCTCTTAGTAGGTTTGATTCTTCTCTCTGAACATGACCTATCCCACTTCTTTTGTCTTGTACAAATAGTGTATTTTTGAAACTGTGCACTGATAATAAATTAATGCTTCTTGGTATTGATTTTATTATATGTGATTTATGTGGAGAATTTTGTGTGTTTATGCCGTTTAGGTCAAAGAGACATTAATAGCGGTGATGGAAAAGCGTGGAGTTGTACAGCATGTACATTTATAAACCATCCTGCGCTTAACGCGTGCAAATGCTGTGAAATACCGAGACCAATATTCGGTAAATATTCCTCTTCTGTCGATGTCTGGAGGCGAATGCGTTTAGGCAGTCGCTTAACGAGTTAGGACTCGTTATAACGACTTGACGTTTCTGAATCCATTGCAGCTTGAGAAATTTGTTAATGATTTTGGTATTTTCGGTATTCAGTAGTTTGTTTATCTCCTGATGTTTTTAAGTTGAGAAATGCCGTGTTATTGTCATTTCGGATTTTGAAAATCTTTTTCTTCCTGCTTTAAAATGTCACGTTAGACTTCTGAAAGTTAAAAAATAAAAGAAATAAAGGCTAGGCACACTATTTTCATAAAATATGGAAGATAATGCGTTTAAACATTTACATCTTTAACAATTCTTAGATATGGCATTTCCACTTTATATTTCTGCAGACCATCCTATGCTAAATTTAAACGATATCATAATTTTGCCTAGGCCTGCTAATATTATTTTATGTAAATGCATGTTGTTTATGTATTGTTTATATATCTGATTATTTTTTTGCAGTTATGAGATAAAGAAAGACAGATGTCATCAACCTTCAATTGATTTGATCTGGGAGTAGAATTAATAGTTTCTTCAACACTTGGGTGTAGTTGGTGCAGTTCCTACGTGCATCGTCGAGGTATTCTACTGGTGTCAAGAGAGCGCCACCTGTGGCACAGTTTCAGAACTAGTTTCGATCGTGTCAGGCCGTGAACCAGTCCACACGAGGTTACATGCCATGCGACTGGTGCTCAGTAGCGTAAGGCAACAGCCAGTGCCAGCAGAGATGTAGTTGTGGGAGTGGTTGTCATTAGGAGTTGATTTTAGCAACAGGATAAATTGCTGTTTGCACCAGACTTTATTTATTGAAGGCATATATGATCATTTTCAAATCATCATATGCCTTTGATTTGTTGACTTTTGGAAATTTGGATGTGAAAAATATTGTTTTTCTTTAAAATCTTGCAGCGTTTTTTGACATTATTTATTAACTGGTCGAGTTAGATCGAATATGTTTTCTTGAAACTTTCATGACGTGAACTTGCCATGCTGGGACCCGTTTCAATTTAAGTTACTGAGCCTTACCATTGCTTAACTTGCATTGGTTTATTATAACTCTTGATCAAACCTCTGATTTTGGTTATATGCAGTGAATTATAATATCATGAATATTTATGAATTTGAATTATAATAGCATGAATATTTATTAGTTGAATTATAATAACATGAATATTTATGCAGTTGTGCAGATTTTCTAGATCTACACACATCAGATGCCTACCTCATTTGCTCATAGCTAGTAGCAAAATACAGTTATGCTTTCATGGTCTGACGATTGTGTAGACTATTTATTCAATAATCTGATGCGGCGACATGTGTGTTATTATTGAGTTCGATTTTAACCTCATTTCTCGGGGTTTGTTTGGATACCGTTGTGGTTTTTTAAGGGGATTTTTCTGATTTTGCCTTCAGAGAGCAAGGCTCTTTTCTTAGCGGCTGAGCACTTTTAGGAAATCAAAAGCAGATGAGGCTTTTATCTGCTGTGGAAAATTAGAAGATGGCTTTTGTAAATTTGATCTAATGCTACAAGATCTGATACTACCAGCAAGAAGAGTTAGTTGATGAATCTTTATCAGGACATGATCAGCTTCTGTGATTGTATACTTTCGAGCAATTTAGTGATATTGGCAGTTGTACAAATATTTTTGTTGTTTTGCTTCATCGTTTGCCTTTCGTTTGGTTTCGGAATAAAGTCGTTTGGCCGGGAAACTGTTTACAAAAGTTCAGTCACTTATTACAGTAGTAATGTGCTAGTTGTTTTACGAGTGTTTTAGCATTTTGATCTGGCTCTGGTTGCAGTGTTTGATCTATTCTGGTTTGCTTGTCTGCAGATGCATCTTATAGGCTGAAGCATAATGATTTAGAGAATTGTCTTTCTTGTAAAAATGTTCAGTGAAGATTTTTAGACGTTCACGATTTTTGCTATAGAATTTTGAAAACTTTATTGATACTAGTCATTTTATCATGGATGATTTCTTTAGATTTATATAGTTATACATTGTGTGTGGGTGTGTGGGTGTGTGTGTGTGTGCACGCCTCTGTGTGTGTTGTGGTATACAGTATTTACAGCTTAGGTATGTATTTATGAAAATATTTGTTGCATTTACATGTGAAAGAAAAATCAAATTGTCTGTCTTATAAAATATCTGGAATAATTCAGTTTTTGCAAAAGCTTTGGTGTCTGAAACATCATATTATCAAAACATTGATTTTTCGTGTAATATTTTTCATTATTTTATTGAGAAATATTTGGAATATTTATTAGCAGAATAGGTGTTTGGAAGATTCTCATGTGTTCTGCTTGCAGATTCTCACCGTAGAATGGATTGTGATTGGTAGTAGTAAAATGGTGTTCAATGCTTGCGCTTGAAGAATTTGGCCTCTGGTAGCTGAAGTAAATATGGCTTGCTTCGAAAGCTCTACTGTGAAATAATTTGTAATATTTTGTGTATAGGTTGGTGGCATTGTAGAATGCCGTTGTTCAGTGAAATTCAATCTGTAAAATCAACAAGGAAACGGTGATTTTAAAAAAATGGAAATTGTGAGAAGTGATGACTGTGATTGTGAAAATGGTCAGTGGTTCGATAGTCTGGACGTGAAGTGGAGAGTTAAGTCTTTTGGCATGGGTGTAGCGACGGGGGGGGGGGTAGGGTTCGGTATATACTGAATGCTCCTCAAAAATCAGACTACCTTAACATTTTTAATGTGTTTTTTTAGGATTTTCAAAGTTTTTAAAGATTTACCACCCCCCCCCCCAAGGATAAGCAAGGATTTTGGGTGCACAATTGAGCTCACTGGTGTTTCTTACAGTATATGACCTAATTAAAGACTGCCTAGTCAATCATTGATACCATACTTGTGCCTTGGTAACTTGTCATAAAGTTATTGATTCCCTGTGCAATTCTTGGCTGAGTTTACTGCTTGCTATGTTAAGTTTTTCTAAATTTTGAAGCGTGTACGATTGCAGCTATAATTTATTTTTGCGTGGTTTGTGTGTGTTTCGGTAGTGACTGGATATATTGTTCATGTACAGTATTTCTCTTGATTTTCATAGCCACGATAGAAACAGCCGTGCCTTATTGCTTTACTTGCTTTATCTTATTCTTTTTGCGGGTATCAAACCAGTGACCTTCTGCTCTGTCATCTGACGTTGTTACCACTCTGCTAACTTCCATCCCCAGAATATTAAGGGCTGATAAAAATTATACTTTGTTAATTAGAGTGTATTCATTCATAATGATGGAAATACTGCAAGTTGAATGATGTGTTCATTGTATTTAAGCTTATTTTGCATGATCATTATAATAGTAATAATGTGATTTTAAGTGGTTTAGGAGGCTAAGTAAACCTGTGTGAAAAACCACTGTAGTAACTCTCCACATTCAATAACCCAGTTTTCTGAGATAGCCTTTGAATCCGTTTACTGTTTCAACTGTCACTCCCACCTCGTTCAAACTGTTCCAACTGTCTATAACCCTTCTATGCACATCAGTTTTTTGCCATATGGTAATTAATGGTAATTAAGTTATAAAACTTTATCAATCATTCTCATTCTTTAATCATACATAATCATAATCATTTAATCATAAATATTTTAAGGCTGTTGAAGGTTACTAGTACATAAATGTGCCTGGCTTTCACTTGACGTTGGTCTATTGAAGAAACATTTCGAATGTTGTTAGTCTTGCCAAGGAAAGCATAAGAATATTATGATTGCATTACTTTTATGCGTGAAAAGCATCTTACTGAAATAGTATTTAAGAAGTTCTAGCATATTGAAAATTTTGCATCTGTTCTGCAGAGACGGATTTTATTACTTGTTATTGGATGTTTGGACTTGTGAGTTGTTTTGAAATAAAATAGAAGTTACGAAATGTTGAATGTTTTCTTCTAATTGCGCTATCTATGCACGGGATCTATTCCCTATTCAGTGATTTGGCTGTGGTCATTGGCATTTGGATCAATACTAACTTTATTTATTAGAACTGGTCACTGGTGCTATAGGTGTTTGCTATTATTAATGTTGTCTTGACATCAGATGATGGTTGCTCCTTGATTTGAATTGTAATCCCCCATGCAGTGCCAAATCCAAAATATCAGGAACTTGAATTTCCGAACAAATAAATATTTGGATTTTAACTGGTTTGACAATTTCTTTAGTGATTGGATATATGTAGCACAGGGTTCTTTTGAACCCATCCACTTTTTCTTATGCAACATTACTGCTCACTGCCATCATGAACAGTATTTTGCATTTAGACACTATGCCTTTTGAACCACAGATGGTCAAAATTATCTTGTTTTGCATTGCTGCTGTTCAAAACATCACACTGGGAAGCAAACAGTAACGTCTCTGGTTTGTTGGTTTCTAACTTTCTTCAAGAACCTGAGTATCCTTGTGTGATCAAGAACATAAAATGGAGATGTGCCTCCTTGTAATGTTCTCTAATAAACGACTGAAAACTAATAGCAGTCTTTAAAAGGCCAGAATCACAAGAATTTTTGTCATAAGTAAGGGCAATATAAATCACCAGTAAACTCTATGGTCACCGTCGTCGTTGCCGCTGTGGTCTTTAACAACAAACCATCTTAAGTAATCGTTATTTAAATGATTATTTTTATTTTAATCGGTAAAATGAACGCAATTCATGCCTAGTGAATAGCTGTCCGTCCATTTCGGTCCATTCTGAGCGATGACCAGCGGTGGACAGAGCATCACGGACCGAGCCCTGGCGGCCAAGCACACCGTGGCCGGTCAGACCCTGGCGAAGTCCGTGTGCAAGGCGACGACCGAGGAGATAATCTCCCCGAAACGCAAACATCTCGACCGTTAGTAGCGTCTCTTGACTCTCTTCGGTAGGGGTAAAGACGAGCGGCGTAAGGTATCACTACGCGTATCAGTATGGGTTAGGGTTAGGGTTTCGGTAGGGTTTAGGGTTAGTGTTTAGGGTTAGAGTTAGAGTTACAGTTAATCCTATATGTGTTTGATTCACTTGGATTTTGACGTTTTTGTTCTACAAATTTAATACCATTATTACTGTCATTCACTGCAAACAGATCTCTCTCTCTCTCTCTCTCTCTCTCTCTCTCTCTCTCTCTCTCTTCCTCTCTCTCTATTCGGTTTATCTGAATTCCACTATGACTGCATCGACTGTGTCTGTTATAGGAAATCCATTTTTATTCCAAGTTATCTGCGTCCTGTTCATTGTAACGTCTATAAAGCTAGCAGCGGATTCGATATTCAGATATTCACACATTCGATCCATAGAGATGACCAATAGCCTAAATATAACTTCGTCATACAAATAAATATTTCTAATATATTTTAATATCTGCCTATATCTACATCGAGTGCTAGCTCTCTGGGGTCTACCCCTCCAATTTTGTGTCTATATCTCTTCCAGGTCAAAAGTGCTAGGCCATTTAGACATTCGTCAATGCTATTTAATAGCCTAAAAATTCATGTCTTGTAAAATTATTTTGTATGCAACTTTTTAAATTTCTGCCTATATCTACACCGAGTGCTAGCCCTCTGGGCACTACCCCTCCAATATTGAGTCAATATCTCTTGTACATCAAAAGTGCTGGGTCATTTAGACATTCGCCAATGCTATTTAATAGCCTAAAAATTCATGTCTTGTAAAATTATTTTATATGCAACTTTTTAATTTCTGCCTATATCTACATCGAGTGCTAGCCCTCTGGGCTCTACCCCTCCAATATTGAGTCAATATCTCTTGTACATCAAAAGTGCTTGGTCATTTAGACATTCGCCAAAGCTATTTAATAGCCTAAAAATTCATGTCTTGTAAAATTATTTTGTACGCAACTTTTTAAATTTCTGCCTATATCTACACCGAGTGCTAGCCCTCTGGGCACTACCCCTCAAATATTGTGTCTATATCTCTTCCAGGTCAAAAGTGCTAGGCCATTTAGACATTCGCCAATGCTATTTAATAGCCTAAAAATTCATACTTGGTAAATTATTTTTTATGCAACTTTTTAAAATTCTGCCTATACCTACACCGAGTGCTAGCCCTCTGGGCTCTACCTCTCCAATATTGTGTCTATATCTCTTCCAGGTCAAAAGTGCTAGGCCATTTAAACATTCGCCAATGCTATTTAATAGCCTAAAAATTCATGTCTTGTAAAATTATTTTGTACGCAACTTTTTAAATTTCTGCCTATATCTACATCGAGTGCTAGCCCCCTGGGCTCTACCCCTCCAATATTGAGTCAATATCTCTTGTATATCAAAAGTGCTGGGTCATTTAGACATTCGCCAATGCTATTTAATAGCCTAAAAATTCATGTCTTGTAAAATTATTTTGTACGCAACTTTTTAAATTTCTGCCTATATCTACACCGAGTGCTAGCCCTCTGGGCACTACCCCTCCAATATTGTGTCTATATCTCTTCCAGGTCAAAAGTGCTAGGCCATTTAGACATTCGCCAATGCTATTTGATAGCCTAAAAATTCATGTCTTGTAAAATTATTTTGTACGCAACTTTTTAAAATTCTGCCTATATCTACATCGAGTGTTAGCCCTCTGGGCTCTACCCCTCCAATATTGATTCAATATCTCTTGCAGGTCAAAAGTGCTTGGTCATTTAGACATTCACCAATGCTATTTAATAGCCTAAGAAATTCATGCCTTGCAAAATAATTTTTTATGTAATTTTTTAAATTTCTGGATATTTCTACTGCTAGTGTTAGCCCACTGCCAAACTAACCCACTCTCCTGAGTCTCCTCCCACTGAAGTGGCTATTGACATACCCACCAGTGAATTCAGTCTTCCCCTCCTCTGTGACAGGAATGTTGCATTCACTGGCAGCTGAGGGAGAAAAGGAAAAAAATGAAACTTTATGTGTTTTGGTGGTAAATGGGGATAGGGTAATGTTAACATTTGAAACAATTTATCAGCGTTGCTTATTAGACCAGTTATATATCATCATGACCAGGCAATAAAATTGACATATCATTACTTAGAGATAGAGCAATAGCTCATATTTGACATGCATATGGCTTTTCGCCAAAATGATTTCTTTCATGGCTTAAACACTGAATGTTTTTCACCAATTTTACAAACATATGGTTTTTCCCCCACAATGAATTTTCTCATGGCATTCAAGAATAGAGGATGTGTTTGTATCCAATTTATAAATCTGCAATATCTTGAATTTCTTGCTGTTTCCTCAAACCACTATATATTATGTAGTTCCTTTATTTTCTTAAGTCAAACTATCCTATAAAGTAAAGTGATAGCATATTGCAAATTTTTAGCATTAACTTGAAGTGCCCAAATTTCTCTTTCTCTATCACACAAATTGGGACTGCCAGAATATTTTAAGAATACCGGTAAGCTATTGCATGTGTCCAGGTTAGAGCTGCAGCAATTCATTGATTTGAATCAATATATATATATATATATATATATATATATATATATATATATATATATATATATATATATATATATATAATATTAGTTTACATGTTTATTCCTTCGATTCATTGATATTCAGATATTCACACATTCGCTCCATAGAGATGCCAACGTGTAATTGGTGTAATTGTGGTGAGGACATCTCATAGCGCGAAATTTTAGGCCGACGGCCTAACAGTCACCCCTGAATGCACATGCCAGCGAGAATGTCAAATTTAGAAAACCATCTCGTTGACTTTGTGTGCTTTTGGGATTTTACAAATGACGAAAGATTAAATCTGCAAGGAAAAGTTCTATGCCATTTCGACTTTTGCCAATGCTATTTAATAGCCTAATAATAATAATAGTAATATTAATAATAATAACAATAATTATGCACTACTATAGCACCATTTCAAACACCCAAGGGTATCAATCGATGGTACTTCAAATACATCCGCAGAAGACCAGGTCATTCCAGAGATCAGTCAGAGTGAAAAGTAAGCCTAAAATAGACATCATTGTTAAATTAGTTTGTTATATCAATTATAAAATATTTGGCTATTTACAGACCATGATTTAGCCCTCTGGACTATACAACTCCAATATTATGTCAAAATATGTCATAAATAAAAAGTGTTGGCCCGCCTAGAATTTGGCCAATGCTATTTAATAGCCTAAAAAATTAATACTCGGTAAATTATTTTCTTATGCAACATTTTTCATCCCCGCCAACTTCATATGAATTCATTTAAGCCCAAACCTGAAATCCTCGAACCGCCATTGCCGCGACCCCGACGGGCAATCACAGGTTAACTCTTAACCAGTGAGTCTTGAGAGCTTTCGAAGAATTAAGAGGAGAGAAACCGTATTTGAGCACAGTATGTGACAAATTATGTAGTCATTAAACCAGTCATGAATGCCAAGAAAGAGTTCATACAGACAACAAGCGGGATGTTGGTGAAATGAGTGATAAATCATTCAGTATTTTTTCCACTCTTGGATGCCTTTGGAGAAATCTATTTTACTCCAAAGTGTAGCTCTTGAATCATTTTAAAAATTTAGATGTTGGACTGGGAATCCTTTTAAAGAACATTCTTATGCAGTTTTTTGGCGATGACATATTTGTACAATATAACAAGTTTATTAGTTTACGTACTCTTCACTGTGCTTATTGTGCTTCATGTAAATATGTTACCCATCATTATTATAGTCACATAAATGTTTTAAAAACATTACAAGGATTTGCCATCTGAGAACGAGACAATAAGCTTTGAGTACAATATAGTGTAATGCATATGAATTAAGAGAGACCATTACTGTATGGTTTGCAAATATGGATGTAATTAATTTTGGTGGTTTTTTGGTATTGGTTATATAAGATTGTATGTGAGAGAAAGTTACTGAAATATATTTTTCATTAACATTTCAAGTAGAGTAATTGTAAGTTGTACCATACAATTTATAGTTCTTATTCTATGTAAAAGTTATATTGTTTTTACACTTCTGTGCAGATTGTTATTTAGAATAGTTAGCTTATTAGATTCAAAGGAGACCTACGATTTTATGAAACTTTTTTCTGTCACCGGAATATATGTATACCTATTCATATATGTATATATTGGAACACCTTAACAATTTTAATTGACTTATGTGTATCAATCATTTTGCAGGTTGCAGTTCCTTTACGTAAAAAGTTTCTGCCCATTCAGTGTTTATACAAATTTATTTCATAACCTAAATTCAACCTCGTCCTTATGTTAACTATTAAAATATGTTGCTATTTCCTTCCTTTCTATAGATCATGCAGAATACTACACCTCCCCTTATCGTATATATTAACAATGCTAACGCATATAGTAAACGTTTGATATAATAAAGTATTATTTTAATTTCAATCAATTGAAGTCATTTAATTGTCAATTATTTTAATGAAATTAATGTGAAATTCAATTAAGCTTATTTCTCCGGCATGAATTATATAATGGCATTCAAGAGTGATTACATGACTTAATAATGATTGCCTAAAATACCTAAAACATTCGGTTTTTCTCCGGTATTAGTTCTTTCAGGGCGTTGAAGGCTGATAAATGTCTTCATGGTTTATCACATATTTTACAAGCAGACGGCTTTACTCCTGTAAGAATTGCTTCATGTTGTTTAAGGTGACTTAATTGAGTTATTTTGTATTGCTTGTATAGAGAATACGGTTTCTCGCCTTTTTTAAAAAAGGTATTTTCATGAATGTTCAATCTACTAATGGTGAGCAAATGCTTTGCCACATATTATATGTGGCAATTCCAGAAATTATTGGTGGGGAGGATGGATAAAAGTTTATAGTAAGTTGCATGGTGGTGGGGTGGAATGTGAAGAAAAAAAAGAAAGGAAAAAAGGTCAATGTTGGTGCTTTGCCCACTAAATGTTAATAAACCTTGCCAAAAAGGCTGACAAGCAAAAAAGATCATTAACAGTATTTTTCACTACATTTTTAAACACTCACCAGAAAATAGGTTGACAGGCTAAAATGGTATCCGGGGTCCTGGTGGGTGAAGGTATCCCCATCATCACCATAGTGGAAGCGCCACTGCACATGTTTATATAACAGTATTCCTATCTTCCCATGCTTTGCATGTGCAATGTTGCTTTGGCTGACTGTCTGTAGTTGAAAAACTTTAAGCTAAACAAAGTGTTCATTAAAAAGGCATCCTTATGAAAATTGTTGGCTTTAAAAATATATATGCCGGTATGTTGTTCAGTGAATACTTCCTTCAAATGCAAATACTAAAGAAATATCTGGTAGGCATGTATGCCTTAGGAGAAAAATTTTGCAATAAAATAAATGATATAAAATCAATGTCATTGTACCCAATGTACCGGTAATATACATTCAAATTGCATAGGCCTACACTCTTCTGTACATAAAAATAAGCCGATTATAATTATGCCTTAAAACAATTAAAATTTCAAAAGTCTAATTTGCCTACTGATTAATATCAGAGACATGCCTAAACTAAAGGCATTTTGCTACACAACCTATCACTTACGGTTTTGCACCGTTAAATTCATAACCGCCATTTATCTGTTAAAACAGTTAAGCAAGATCATCAAATTCTCTCAATTCAGAATAGAGAATATGTGCAATTTCTTCCACTCATTAGACCAACACTATCACTGTAAAATTATTTTAAAATATCAAAAGTTGCATAAAGAATTAATGTATGGAGTATGAATTTTTTAGGCTATTAAATAGCATTGGTGAATGTCTAAATGGCCCAGCACTTTTGACCTGCAAGTGATATAGACACAATATTGGAGGGGTAGAGCCCAGAGGGCTAGCACTCGGTGTAGGTATAGGCAGAATTTTAAAAAGTTGCATAAAAAACTAATTTACCAAGTATGAATTTTTAGGCTATTAAATAGCATTGGTGAATGTCTTAATGACCCAGCACTTTTGATGTACAAGAGATATTGACTCAATATTGGAGGGGTAGTGCCCAGAGGGCTAACACTCGGTGTAGATATAGGCAGAATTTTAAAAAGTTGCATAAAAAATAATTTACCAAGTATGAATTTTTAGGCTATTAAATAGCATTGGCGAATGTCTAAATGGTCTAGCACTTTTGACCTGCAAGTGATATAGACACAATATTGGAGGGGTAGAGCCAAGAGGGCTAGCACTCGGTGTAGGTATAGGCAGAATTTTAAAAAGTTGCATATAAAACTAATTTACCAAGTATGAATTTTTAGGCTATTAAATAGCATTGGTGAATGTCTTAATGACCCAGCACTTTTGATGTACAAAAGATATTGACTCAATATTGGAGGGGTAGTGCCAAGAGGGCTAGCACTCGGTGTAGATATAGGCAGAATTTTAAAAAGTTGCATAAAAAATAATTTACCAAGTATGAATTTTTAGGCTATTAAATAGCATTGGTGAATGTCTTAATGACCCAGCACTTTTGATGTACAAGAGATATTGACTCAATATTGGAGGGGTAGAGCCAAGAGGGCTAGCACTCGGTGTAGGTATAGGCAGAATTTTAAAAAGTTGCATAAAAAATTGTTTTACCCTGTATGAATTTTTAGGCTATTAAATAGCATTGGCAAATGTCTAAATTGCGCAGCACTTTTGACCTGCAAGATATATTGACACAATATTGAAGAGATAGAGCCCAGAGGGCTAGCACTCGGTGTAGATATAGGCAGAATTTTAAAAGTATTAGAAATATTTATTTGTATGACGAAGTATATTTAGGCTATTGGACATCTCTATGGAGCGAATGTGCGAATATCTGAATATCGAATCCGCTGCTAGCTTTATAGACGTTTCATTGTAGTCAAGATTTTACTGTTGCCAGTCTCATTATGGCATTATTCTGTGTGTATAAAACCTACCATCATCATAGTTGGTTTCTGCCAGCTCATTAGTGGCAAAAGTGATTTGATATTTAACAGGAATTTTTATTTTAAGTTTTTAAAATTGCATTTTAGATCTTTTACGCTGTACAAATGACCCAAGCATTTCCATTCCACAGATGGCAAATATTCTGATTGAGAGGACTCAAAATTCCAGCTGGGTTGTTGTTTTCAAGGCATTAGTGACTGTTCATACCCTGATGAATCATGGAAACGAGGTTAGTACCGGTACCGTTAACCCTTTAAACCCTAGCTTGTGACTATAACGGCAGTTTTTGCTTTTACTGATTTGTTGCTAAATTTACCAGAACTAGAGCCAAGACTGGTAGTAACTGGAGAGCCTTACCTGTTCAGGTAAGGTCTTTGTCCTCCAGCTGTGTCCAGCTAATGACTTCTCCATGACATCTCTCCAAAGTTGTCTGTCCTTTGCTATTTCTTCCAAGGTCATTCGGTGTCTTCCGTCAGTTTTTCCATTGAGATTCAGCCCTGCCATGCATGTGCAGATCCTCTTCCAAACCGTCCATCCATCGTCTTTTTGGTCTTCCTTTAGATCTTCTTCCCTCTGGTTTGTAGTTGAAAATTCGTTTTGGGTTTCTTATCTTACCTGTTGCAGACCCAAAATTCTGGAAACTCTCTTCCTGTGTCTGTCTAATCTTCCAAACAGAGTACTTATAAAGCTCGATTGAAAGATGTTCTTCTTCGGATGGCTTGTTCTGCCAAAGACTCAACTTTGGAATCAATCCGGTCTTCTGTCGATTGATTTCTTTTTCTTTGAGTATTAGAAATAATGCTATAAAGTGCATTTTGTGTTTGTGTGTTTGTGTATTGTAACCATATTCGTATATATTTTTTCACAGGTCTTATAACAGAGCTTTACTTTGAGAGCATTAGTTAGTATTCAGGTTATATGTGTTCCAAATAAAGAAATAATTTAATTTTAAGTGTTTATTAGTTAAAAAGTCCTGTGTGTTGATATGTTATATGTTCTAGAGATTCACCCAATATTTGGCTTCCAACAACTGTACATTCCATCTAGACAGCTTCTACGATCGGAGTAATGGTATGCAGGGTATGTGTGAGTGCGTGTGTGTGTATGATTTACCAAACGTACCATCACCTGGATGGTGTAATGCAGTGATATTACAGATGGTCCTAGGTCTTGGGTTGATCTGCCAGTTATGAGGCCTACAGTTCAGATCCCGGTTACAACACACACACACTTGCACACACACACACACACACACGGTGAAATTTGTGACCTGGAGCAGTGGGGGGAGGGGATATGTCGAGCTTGGGGGTATGTAGTTGTTGGGGAAGTGTAGCAGTGGGGGTGTGTGGTGGGGATGTAGCAGTAGGGGGATGCAGTTGGGCAGTGGGGGAATCCCCCCTTCCCCCTACAATTTGTGCCCTGCACACATGCACACAATTTTTAGTTTTTGATAAATGAGGTATGGAAATTTAATCGATTTTCTATGAGTTTCTGTCATTCGAAGTTGAGACTTTTATTTTGTCATAGGTTATGGAATGTCGACTTTCATTCGTCAGTACGCAAAGTACTTGACTCAAAAGTCTTACTCGTACCGACAGATGGCGTTCGACTTCTGTCGAGCAAAGCGGGGGCAAGTCCAGTTTTATTTCTTTTGCAGTTCTTGTGTTATTTATACCGTATTATCTCGCGTATAAGATGCACTTTTTTCCTCAAAAAATTGGTGCAAAGTGTGTGTGCGTATTATACATAGGAATCGATTTTATGTACATACAATTTTATGTACTGTTTTTTAATTTACTGTATTTTCATGCATATAACATGCGCATTTCAGAAGTTTTTACTGGTAATTTAAAATTATTGTACACAGGAAATGGTTTTTATGCACGAGCAATGGATCAAGAATAAAATGTAACATAGAGGTGGCATCTAAATTTGAGAATGTATATCATTCACGCTGTTTTGCTTTTGATTATGAGTGTTTAAAAAAATTTAAATGAAAAGAAGTGTTTTTAAATTATTAAATTGGCTAATTTTTGTCCTAATGAAATTTGGGCCTATGTGTTTATTGATTTTGTCTTTCTTCAGTTGCAGTGAACACATTTTTATTGCAAATTGTCTGCACACACAAAACTTCTTTCCCCCCCCACCAAAAAAATTTCAGTAGTGACACAGATTTTTGCGTTAAACTGTGTCTCTTCCCCTCCAGCCAAGTCAATTTGCCCCCTCTCTCCCTAAGGCCTGGAGTCTGAATAAAACACTGAATTAGATTAGATTGGATGTATGTGAATTGCATTTGTCGATTTTCTGTCACAGGAAAGAAGACGGGGTTCTTCGAAACATGAATGCCGACGAGGTATTTGTCTAGATGCTAAACTTCTGTTGAGATCTCTCAAATGCTGACAATATTATCAAACTGTGGACAAATTCGGAGCATAATGTCGGTATTTTGTTCATTGTTGCATTGTTAAGTTACCGTCTTCTCCCTGTAATTTAGAGTAACTTTGGCTTTTGTGTTTTACAGTTGCTCAAGGCTCTGCCGCTCATCCAGACTCAGTTTGATGCTCTTGTTGGCTTCGAAGTAATTTCCGTTCAGTTCATTCTAGTTCCAGTGGCGGCTCCAGGATTTGGCAAGTGGGGGGGGCGTTGGGGTGGCAACTTCTAATCATGGGGAGCAACCATTTGTTGTTAGGTATGTAGTATTAAGTATATGGTCCCAACGGGGGGGTTGAGGGGGGGCAGACACTCAATAGGGGGCCCTGTCCCCCGGACCCCCCTGTAGAGCCGCCACTTTCTAGTTCTCTTGATTTGTTAGATACTGCCTTCTGTTCAGTGGCGTAACCACGCCCGGGCAATTACGGGCAATGCCCGGGTTACTTTGCTTTTCTGCCCGAGTTGAACAAATCCCGGGTTGAAAAAATTAAAAATTATGCCTTTAATTTTTGGTTTTGCTTAATTTTGCACTGCCATGCACGCCGTTGCAATAATAGTTTAATAGTCACTGCGGTCTCTTCGAAACGTGTTTCACAGGCATCAGCTAGAAGTGCAGTAATTACTACAGTCATTGTGTTTGGCTGGTCTATGTATCTACGTGACATATCGAATTTCAGTTACGGTGGTAATTGCCTGTCGGTATGGATGATTTCTTCCCTCTGCATCTTCCTCTACTGAATTTGACTCTGAAACTCTAAAGGGATAATTGGGGCGTACGACGTACGGGCGTCGCAGATGCTGAAGATTTATGAGTTGGTGACTGATAGGCAGTGATTGCAGGGATAGCAGATAGCTGAAGCAGGGACATCTGAAATCTTTTTGACCTGTTAGTGCTATGAATGTGTTCGGAATAGGCCACTAATCTTAGAAGCAAAATGGCAGCTGCTTTGAGATTTGACCTTCTTCGCCCGTTTTCCTGCTAAAATTCCTTGATTGTTATTGTTATTGTTCATGACAATTTATATAGCGCCGTAACATAGTAGAGGCCAACATCAAGGACGTATACATGTAACGTACAGTGTATAATGCCATCCGAGCAAGCGGTTGTGCTTTACGAGTGGAGGTTTGTACGATTTATTACAAGTTCGCGCCAAGAATGAATATATTGTTTTACTCACAATATCGCGTTTAGTCGGATGTTTAAAGAGTTTAAAGACATGATTTCTCGTACTGCTTTGACTTCAGGGTAGTTTCATTTATCGGCAATTAGTTAAAGTTATCTTTATCTATTAAAATTATAATTAGTCATTAACTCAGAGTCATTTATAATTTAATATAATTGGATGCTTACTTGGTTATACTTATACACTTTTCGTTATTTGATCCTGACAATTCCAAAGTTTATTTTTGGTCATGTCTTATGCCGCTTTGTTGTCCTTATGACCTGCATATGTGAAACTTGAACTTCCTCAAAGTAAACTGACCGATTGATGTCTATTGTTTAGTTCCCCATGTTAATTTTTTAAAATGATTTTTGTTGAGGTGGGGCTGCCCATAATTTACGTTAAAATGGGGAGGATTTGAACAGTTTGACAGGTGTTGATAAGTGGGAGGGGTCAAAATTCGCCAAAAATTGTATAGGCCTACGTAATTTACGGACAGCCCCTTGGTCAGCTGCCCGGGTTACATTTTGAGTCTGGTTACGCCACTGCTTCTGTTTACCAGTACTTCTGCCTCATGGCTGCAAACAATGTAATGTAATGTAGCAGAACATTTTTATAGAGCCTCTACTGAAGAATCATATGTAATTATGCATGTGACCATAGATTTTGTATTCATGTGTGTGTTTGACAGTAATAGTTTCTAGTAGGTGCAGTTCAAGGTGTACTGTAATGTAATGTAATGTAATGTGACATTTGTATAGCGCCTCTTCTATTTCTTCTGTATTAGCAAGAGTGGTCGTATTTGCCTAGTTTTGCAAGCAGTCAGGAAGTTTATATGAACATATTTGTGCCAGTCTTTTCCTAGACTAATGCTGGCCGCCCGTTCATCGTCATCATCGTCGTCATCATCATCATCATCATCATCATCATCATCATCATCATCATCAGTGCTCTGTCTTTGATAGATTGCCTGCTCCAATGGTGCCATTGATCTGAGATTTTGACATTGTGCAGCGATAACATTCACAGGAAGTGACAGATGCATTCTGGGAATCATAATTGGGAATGACTTAACTTGGGATATTAAGGAGAATGATAGTAATCAGAATTGATTAATTACATCATTCGAAATGGGGCGGCTAAGGTTTTGCAGTAAATATTGTAATATGTAATTTTTCGTTCTGCAAAAAAACGCATTCCATTGATGGTAGACTGTGCAAACTGTGTAAAAGAATACAGCGTGTATTATACGTTCTCAGGTCGCAGCTGTTCAGATCACAAACGGTATCATCAGTGCTGCCTTTATGCTTCTCTTCCGAGACTTGATACGTCTGTACGCCTGCTACAACGATGGTATAATTAATTTGTTAGGTGAGTGTTCGGTACAGAAGGTTGCAGTCATTAAGAAGATATGATGAAACGATGGAAAATTCTTGTACTGTTCCTGAGGTCAAAAAGTCATTCTGTCATGGCTTAAGTATCTCTCAAAAGGGGCTGTAATGTCTTCTGAAACGAAGAAATTATAAAGCAATCTTCCCAATAGTGTCCCAAGCTATTGATAAATCTTGAAGTAGAGACTATTATGTCCTTTCTATGGATTAGTAGATTACTGTTTTCATCGTGGAGGTAATGTAATGTAATGTAATGTGGAATTTGTATAGCGCCTCTTCTATTTCTGCTCAGAAGTGCTCCTGGCATTGGACTAGGTTGGTAGTATGTTTGAAGACAATGCTTGAAAGTTCAAAGTATATAACTGATACGACAATCTTTTTTCTTCTTTTGCTGGTCAGAGATTTTCACCGGGAAATGTTGAATGTATCTCCCATTTCGAAATCCTGGCTACAAGCCACCATGTATTGTTTATAGATTATATTATTACATCTTGGGCGTAATGTCTGCGATGTTACCGCTTAACTTGACATCCTTTGTTTTAACTCGGCCCACCAAGGATTTCTTCTTTGTGTCGAGAATTGTAAGCAGTAGTTTTATGTGGTGCTAATTTCTAGCGAGAACTGTACAGGAGCTATACGAATTGTCTGTTGCATTGCGTTGCATTATTTGATAGATTTCTATTTTCTGCTTGAGGTCGGTATTTTGATCTCAACAAGAAGAACTGTCGTGAGGCGTTTGAAATTTACAAGTTGTTTATTGCCAGAGTCGACAAAGTTGGCCAGTTCTTAAAAGTTGCTGAGGTAGATAGGCAGAACTGTTTTCATCTCTATAAACTTAAAAACCAACATTTTTGGCCATATTTTCAATTTTTTTCCTCGATTTTATGCATATACAGATAACTTCTGAATGCTGATAATAGTATGACCAAGTTACGGTATTCTTGTGTCCCCATCTTTGCTGTGTCAAACCGTACTAGAATTGTCAATATATTCTATCTCAATTTTTTTCTAGAGCTTTCGAAATGCCACAAAAAATAATGAGCCATTTGAAACGACACTATGCAAATTGTCTTTCAGAAATCTATTCTCTGTAAAATGTCTAAAAAATCAATCAAGAGATAGATGGCGCTTAAGAGAGCTGATATCTTCTATTACAGGTTTTATAGACCACAAAAATATTATAAAATTTATACCCTGTTTGAAATTGGACAATGCTAGTGCTACAGTAGGCTATAGATATGCAAAAATTCAGAAGAGTGATGAAACGAATTAAAACCACATACAGTATATTGATGTACAACGATGATTACGATTTGGATTATGATGGAAAACAATGACTATATTTATTGTTCTCTAAGGACATTTCCTTCTGTTTGTCTTTCTTTTGATAAATTGTGTTGAGTGTTATAGCTGGTCTTCTTTATGCTAACTTACGAAAGCAGTTAGTGTCCATATATTCAATATTGTGAATGGTTATCATTCTGTTAAGTCCGATTTAATTTTGTGAAGTTTAGTTGAGTTTATAATTTTATTATTTTTTTATTTGTGTTGCAGAACATCGGTGTGGATAGAGGTGAAATTCCTGACCTAGCAAAAGTAAGAAAATTTCTGTTAACATGGACAATTCAAGGACAGAATAAACTGAAAACTGCTCGTGATTATTGCCAGAAGTTACTGTATATTTGAGTTTTTTAAAACTCTATTCTGTATATTTGAGTTTTTTAAAAGCTTCTTTTCGTTAACACTAAAGGTTATCAGACAAAATATTTGAGAATGACCACATGGATTATTCCTGCTTCTGTTAGCGTCAAAGGATTAAATCTATTTGTCCATATATTTTGTCCATCTTGTTTGCCACTTGGTTCACTTGTTCCCTTGTGATTTTTTTGTATTTCTTATTGCATTGGTTTCCTCCATGGTCACCCACTCTCTCATTATCAGTTTTCACCTCATGCAATGGTCTGCCATAACTTGATATATCAATTTCTTCTAAAAATCCTGTTTTAGAAATTTCTATGGCTGACCACATTACAAAGGCCAATTGTCTTGCATCCTTTGAGCTAATTATAGAAGACGTATCTTATGCCTCACCTTGTGCAACTAAAATTTTGGTCAAAGGGATCCTGACTTTTATCCTGACTATAAAATTCTACAAAATGTTGTGTCAATACTACTACTACTACTAACTACTACTACTACTACTACTACTACTACTACTACTACTACTACTACTACTACTACCACTACCACTACCACCACCACCACCCTACTACTAGTAATAATAATAATAATACCAATATATTATTTTAATTTAAACTCTTAAATCCAGTTAAATTAGTTAATTTTATCTAGCACTAGTCTATGTATTTAGACAAAATTTCAATTGTTTTAGTTATAATTATTATGTGTGATTTATGCAGCTCAGAAACCTTTAGTTTTCTGTTAATGGCAACCAGTTTTGCTGTTCTGGTGGTTTTTTAGGCTCCAGCAAGTCTCCTTGATGCTTTGGAGCAACATCTTAATGCTTTGGAAAATACCAAAAAGGCCATGATGACTACGAGGTACTTGGACAACTTTCATCGTCTTTATGATGACTGTGACTCTCTACGAAGTTAGAGAGAGAACACTGCAACCGAGCGTCATGGAAGTCATCGGAAAAAGAAGAATGAAATGGACTGGACACATACTCAGAATGGAAGAAATAAGAAACCCAAAACGAATTTTCAACTACAAACCAGAGGGAAGAAGATCCAAAGGAAGACCGAAAAGACGATGGGTGGACGGATTGGAAGAGGATCTGCACATGGCAGGGCTGAATCTCAATGGAAAAACTGACGGAAGACACCGAATGACTTTGGAAGAAATAGCAAAGGACAGAGAACTTTGGAGAGGTATCATGGAGAAGTCAATAGCTGGACACAGCTGGAGGACGAAGACCTGACCTGACGTGACTGACTCTTGTGATTTTTGTCAACCATTACTGTAGAAATCCTTAGATTCTGTGACGGGCCCGTGCTGGCCTACAGAGTTACCTCTACCTACCCTTCGGCTGTGTGCTGCCAAAGATCCTACCACTACTCCACTGTGCCCCCTTTTATCTTAATCTGGGGAACTTTAAGTTTGAAATATGAATGACGTGTTTTGGCAGTATTTACTGCTGTTATGCAATTCTTTCCAGTGTTGGCAGAAGTGTCCCATGCAGCCCCGCGGGGCGTACGTCTTCCAAGGCACCTCGAACAACGTCAGTGACCGAAACCGTACGCTCGGCAAGCGTAAGTCCGTCCGTTGGAAGACCGTTACCAACTTACAGACCTGTGGTCATATCGGAAACAGAACGTAAACAGATCTTGGAAGAGGAAGAACGAATGCTGGTTGTCATCAAAGTAGGTGTTAAATTAATGATTTTAATATTGTAATAGGTGTAATTTTTCTATTTTTTTCTTACGTTCTTTGTCCACATATTTATTTTGGTGCCCTAAGTAATGAACTTTACTAGAATTTCTGTCAACACAATTTAAGGATATTCATGTGTTAAATTTGATTGATTTTGGGGGGTTTTCTACTGTATTTTCATGATTATATGGTTTATCTGCTGTATTTTTTTGTTATTTCGTTTTTTCTACTGTATTTTCATGATTTTTGTGATGCTTCTCTCTATTTTGTGCGTTGAAGCACAAATTGTTTTTCTCTTCACTTTCATGTTCATAAAGAAATGCATAATGTATTCCTCTATCTCGCATTATGCATTTTATACAGTATGTCATGGACATGATATATTAGAAAATTTTTAAAATTGAATCTTTATTCTTTTTTTTCATCACTTTAGCAGCAGAATATGAAACACTCTGTGGCTATCGGAAAGTCAGCAGTGGCAGCAGCTTCCAGCGCTCCCGCATCGACTCGTCCGCCAAACGTTGATGCTCAGAAGCTGGCAGTGATCGCTCAGACGGAGTTTAATCCGTTCGACCAGCTCGACCATGGATTTGACCTTCCACCCGTTCCTCCAAGCCACGACCTGCTTGACCTCCAGCAGTGGTCTCCTCCGTCGCAGCCTGTGCCTACAGCCAATGGAGCGTCCATTCCAGGCGATGATGGTCTGTTCTTCCAGTCGTTGGGGATTTTGAATCCATCCCCTGTGTTGAGTGCAAAATCCAATCCTGCCGATCTCTTCGGAAGCTCGACTTTCTCAGGTGCTTTTAAATGTGTTTAGTTTTAAAATATGGTTTGTTTTGTTTAGTGTTTTTCTTAAAATTCTGTATTGATATTTATTGTCGTTTGTTCAGCCATCATCGATGTTCAAGTTATTGCTTTGACACAATGAGATAACTATTATTATTATTATTATTATTATTATTATTATTATTATTATTATTATTATTATTATTATTATTATTATTGGTATTATTATTATTGGTATTATTATTATTGGTATTATTATTATTGGTATTATTATTATTGGTATTATTATTATTGGTATTATTATTATTGGTATTATTATTGTTATTATTATTATTATTATTGGTATTATTATTATTATTATTATTATTATTGGTATTATTATTGGTATTATTATTGGTATTATTATTATTGTTATTATTATTATTGGTATTATTGGTATTATTATTATTGGTATTATTATTATTGGTATTATTATTATTATTATTATTATTATTATTATTATTATTGGTATTATTATTATTGGTATGTATCGCCTCAATGTATCACATCTTTCCATTTCTGTCACTCCTTTGCTTGCCAAGCATGATTTCAAGTGAGATTCCAGTCCATGTTGTTGTTATGTTACCTAGTCATGGTGTTCTCAGCTTTTCATGTGATCTGATGGTGTTCCTTGAATTCGTTCTTTTTCTAGACAAGTGCCATGTTTTCTCATGACGTGTCCAAAATAACATACTTTCCCTTTTTTAAACTAATGCTGTTCAGTAGACTTCTTGTTGCAACAGCCTGCTCTAGTACCCACTCATTAGTTCTTTATGCTGTCCATGTTGTTGTTTAGTTTTTTTGTAATTAGAGGTTCAAGTGCTTGATTTCACACAATGAGATAACTGTTATTACTATTGTTGTTATTTATTATTATTATTATTATTATTATTATTATTATTATTATTATTATTGGTATTATATTAGAAATTAATGTTTTTCTCTAGTTTATGGTGATTTGCCAAAATCAAAATTACTCATGCACAGTTTAGCTGAACAGACTCATTAAATCGCCATGACCATGGCGTTACATAAGTTGCCTTGATGATGATGATGATGATGATGATGATGATGATGATGATGATGATGATGATGATGATGATGATAATAATAATAATAATAATTACAGACAGATGTTATTGTAGAGAGTTATTGTATAGAGCAATTGTCATTTCAAAAAAAAGATTTAAATTAATTAGGGCATCATTTGAAAGACTTTGCTCTAATCTTCCAGGATTTGATCCGATGAAAACGAGCAGCACTTCGCCGGCACTGATGTTGCAGGCGCGGTTAACGCCGTCAGACTTTGGCGCTCCTGCCAGTCCGCATGCATTGCACTTGGGTGGCGCAGGCGCCGGATCTGCCACAAGACTGCCTGCCGAGGCAGAAATGTCACGCAGGCTGATTACCAGCGACCTGGATGCCAGCCTGGCCACGATTGTCGGAAATCTGAGCGTCGGCACACCTGAGCATTACAGAAGGTTAACCCCTTTACCGTGTATTAAACTGTAAAATGGACGAATATACTCGGGATACACGGTAAGGGGGTTAACGGTCGATCTGATTTCTTAAATAGTGGTTCTGAATTTATAGGAATTTTTGTTTTTCTGGCATTGGCAGTCCTGAAAGTAATCAGCGTGCAGTAGGGGTAGGATTCTTGTGACTTGACCGGAGGGTAGCGGGTTCGAATTTGACACTAGCCACTGCGTAGTGATCTTGGGCAAGTTGTTCGCCCCTGACTTACTCTGCACTTAAAATTCTTCACTCACTTAACATTTGTTGACAATGATATAATAATAGTCTTGATGATGATGATGATGATGATGATGATGATGATGATGATGATGATGATGATGATGGTGATGATGATGGTGATGATGGTGACGATGGTGATGATGACGATGGTGATGATGACGATGGTGATGATGACGATGGTGATGATGACGATGGTGATGATGACGATGGTGATGATGATGGTGTGAGTGCTGCTATGATGATGATTATTTGGAACTGTACCAATTAATTATTTGAAGTTTATATGATCCAACCCTTGATGTTCTGATGCTGTACTTATTTGTTTGTGTTCAGTGCGTTATTTTTTTGGATTTGAGCCGAGAAGAGTGAAGGGCAAAAAATTGTTGCATTCTTTTGGCCAATAGGATTTCTTGCATTCATTTTGCCATTTTCAGTTTATGTTGAAAAACTTGACATTCGTTGCAAATTTTTGCATTTGAGAATTCCGAAAATATTAATCATCTCTTTCTAGTACATAATTGCTACAGGGTGACGCAAAGAAAACAGACTATATTAAATGCAAACCTAAATGTGACTAGTGTGGTTGTTTTGTGCCACCCTGTATATTGCTATTTATTTTTATATTAATATGAATTATATTTGTAATTACAATTATTTTAGTTACTCAGTAACAAGTGATACTTGTACAGATCTTCATTATTTATTATGGGTTTATTAATTGAGATGATAATCAATAGTAAGCGTAATGATGATAATGATTTTGGCTGTTGTCAGAGAGCCCATAATGATGATAATTTTGCACGTTTTTAGGACGGATCATAACTGGGCCGGCCCCATCGAAAGACGGCTGACTGGGGCTGGGGCTGGGGCAGCAGTTACAGGAAACACATGGACTCCGGGCTCATCTTCTCAAACCATGTACCCATCGGGTAGACCGGCTGCTCTAAATATGGTAAATCTGTCAGTTTTCCAGAAGGCTGAATTTTCTTATACTGTTGCTTTCTTAGTTTATTCTTAGTGTCAACAATCTGAAACATTGAAGTTGTCTTCAGAATGATTTCACAAAATCATTAAAAGTGAAAGTTAACTGTGATTTTTCTTTATTATTATTATTATTATTATTATTATTGTTATTATTATTATTATTATTATTATTATTATTATTATTATTATTATATATTAGAGTTATGTTTATCTTGTGTTGTCTGCTTTTGCAAATAAAGATTATTATTATTATTATTATTATTATTATTCAGAACTGTATTTTTACTGCTGGAATGTAAAATTTGCAATTTTATGAGGATTCTTTGACAGATTCGCTTAAAATTGGCAGTTAGTAGTGGATAGTAGTAGTAGGAATAGTATCCACTGGTAACTGAATAATGCAGATGTGTTTTTTCTTCTGAGATATCAGAGTGAGTTGTGTTGAGTTTGTTTTATTATGTGAAGGATTTCAATAGAATATGTTTCTGTCCGAATTTCGGCCTTCTCTTTTGAGTGAAACTGAGCCCCAATGCCAGATACATAACTGGTTTATACAGTAATAGTTTCAATGCTTTAACCCCTTTACTGGGAACCCCGGATATATCCGTCCATTTTACATTGAGTTACAGTTAAATACACGGTTAAGGGGTTAATATCCTTGTGTATTGTCTCTGTAAGGGTGGTGCACAACCTACAGCACTGGCCACTGCATCCCAGTATCCAGCGATGATGACTGCCTATCCAGTTGTTATGGTCAGTTATTTATCCTGGTTCTGTCTTTAACTTATAAAGTTGAGTTTTGTCAGTAAACTGTACACTGAAGTTTCCTCTACATTTTACAGGGTGGCACAAAAAAACAGACTACCGGTAGTCACATTAGGTTTGGCATTTAATATAGTCCAGTTTTTTGCGCCACCCTGTAGTTGTTCTACAGTGGTTGGTGTTGATGTGAAATGAATGTATTTAGGATTCCTTGTATGTTATCTCCTTTTATTTTACTACAGATACTATCGACTTTCACTGCACTGTTGTGCAGTATGTCTCCTAGTCAAAGCTGAATTGTATGGTTTAGTCCATCAGTAATGTAATGTAATTGGTTTACAATTTCAATTACGTTAATCTGAAGCCTTTACAGCATTTTGTCTGATGAACAGGGACAGCCAATGACAGTGATGGGCTCTGCACCCCAAGAATCTGCCATGTTTGTTTCCCACTCAGCGAGCGACACCAAGTCAGCCACAACCACTCTTCCGCCAAACGATCCATTCGGGTTTTTGTGACAGACAAAACCACCGCCACCACGGAAGGTTCTTATCATAAATATTCTGAACTTGTATTTTAGTAAAGGAAAATGTGTGCAATTTTTTTTAAATAAAAATTTCAGGTGTCAGAGCATTAAGAAATTGTCTGGTATCTTTCTATTTATGTAGCACATGCATATTCAATGCTCTCATGTTTATAACGTACTACAGGTTTATAGAATAAGTGATGACTGGCCTTAAAAGACACTGTTTGACTTGGCTTATCCCCCTTAGATTGCTATCCCCCCGTTTCGGACTGATCTTCTGGCTTGACCTGGCTCTAATGCTATTTGGATTTGGTGCGCCATCGGCTGATACCCTGGGCATTATGATAGTGGCACTATAGAAGTTGATTGATTGAATCTGGTAATAACAGGAAAAACAGAGGGACTAAGAGCAAGAGGAAGACAGAATAAACACACACACACACACACACACACACACAGATAGCCTAAGAAATCAAAAACAACAAACATTGAACGGATAAGAAACTGTCAGAAACAGGGCAGAGTGGAAATCCATGGTCGTTGATATGGCAATACAAATACATAGCACTTGAAGAATTATGTTATACATATATATATATATATATATATATATATATATATATATATATATATATATATATATACATAGCACTTGAAGAAATATACAGCTATATAGTAATTGCAGTGGAGTGCTTCTGAGTGATTCTTCAGAATATGCACTATACAAATATTTTATTACATTACATTACAAAAAGTTCTGGCCCTATTATTAAAATCTTTTGCTAACTGCTATGCACCCAAAGCATTTGCTTCATGTTATGTGTATATGCATATGCATATGCATATACACATAAATTATAAAATTATATCATTATATATCATTATAAAATTATATCATTTATATATATATATATATATATATATATATATATATATATATATATAAATTATGTGTGTGTGTGCTATATGGGTGAATGTTATGTGAATTACGATACAGTTTTGGCATGCATTTATGTATGAATGAGTATTTGAGTATGGTTTACTGATTGCATTGTAATGAAACAAAATTCCTGATACATTCTGCTGTAGATTTTAACAGATTGAAACACCTGTGTGCTGCCTTCCTTTATATTGCAACAAAAGATGGACGCATATCAACAGATGACAGCTAACCGGTTGATTGTCAGCAGCTATAATTTCTGCAATTCATTACCACCTGTGATCATTTTAAAGTTTTCCATTTTCTTGATGTTGCAAGAATATTAAGGTAATTATATTAGAATTGTTCAGTATTAACCGGTTTCATTAGTTAAATCGTTTTCTAATTTTTGTTTCATTCTTGTTTTTTGTGTAATTTGTTTTTGAAAGTAATTGGTTGGCATTAAGATATTCTAGTCTGTAGTAGCATCACTTTTGATTGCTATAGCAGTTGCACTTTACATTTAGTGACATTTGATAAGTTGTTTAATGTACGTCATGAAATCACCCCAACATGAAATTCCTGGAGATTGAATGAAGATGACGTTTTTGTGTTACACTTGAATTTTACCTGCTGTGTTGTTGATCTGCAGATGCATGTATTGTATGCTGAGGTATTTGCATAATAGTTTGGTTTTTAATTAACTAATATTTATGAGCTTCGTTTCTTTATATTTTCTAGTTTGTAGACTGATATTAATTGTTTTTAACTTCTGTTCTATAGTATTCAAGTTAATGCAAGTCTCTGAGGATAATTAAGTATTCTTAATCCAAGAAATGGCAAATGCTTTATAAAGCAGATCTTTCCTTTCCTGGATATTTTATGTTGTAGATTTGATATTTGTCAAGATGAATGACATGTTTTGTGATGTTTGCCTAAGAGTTTGATTGTTTTTTCCATCTTGCACAGTCATGTAAAGTTGAAAGTGTAGTTTCTGCAATTTTTTTTGATAGAAGTGAAACTTAAATTCTGGTTTTGGTCATTAGTTTGTCAGTGCAGTAAGTTGTAGCAAAGAGATTTAAATGTGCAATGACAATCTCTTTCATTTTCTGTATTGCTTAATTGTAATTGTTTGATTACCCCCTTGTGACATTTTGTTTGTTCAGTGTTTAGTTGGTTAGCTTTAAATAACAATTTCTAGCATTTCCTATTACACAGTCTTTATTAATAGAATATGCATAATTTAAGATATATTAAATTGTCCAATCTCTACACACTTAAGCAGATTGTGCAATTTTTGTATGCACTTAAACAGGTTTGACTGTGTATGGAGAGAGTATTGTATGAGAATGACTATAGATTTTATGTAGAGTTGAATTGTTTACAATTTTGTGGTTTACTTTTTCAGAATTTAGATAATTAAATGATTTCTTTTTTACAATTGTGTGACCACTTGAAGCATATATATATATATATATATATATATATATATATATATAATTCTTCTTCTTTAAGTGCTGTGTATTTCTATGTTAGCGTCTTAGCGACCATGGATTTCCACTTTGTTCTATCTTGACATCCTCTTATTAGTTCGATGTTATTCATTATTTCTTCAATTCCTCCTCATAGGCAGTCTATGTATGTGTTTCTCTGCCTTCCTCCGGCTCTTTTTCCCTCCACTTTTCCAGTTATTGCCGAATGCTCTAGTCCTTCCTTCCTCATTACATGTCCGAAGAAGGAAAGCTGCCTTTTTTATGGTTGCCATCAGACCAGACTTCTTTCTATTCCAATTTCGTTCAAAATCTCTTCATTGGTTTTCTTTTATATAAAATACCGTTCTTAATTGGTCTTATCTAATAATGATGCCTTTAAAAAGCCACATGTCCATTTACCACCTTACCATCTTCACTGGTTCACCTTTAGTGGTAAAACCATGTACTGTATACATCATAACAATAAATGACGTACAGCATGTGCCTGACAGTAATACTGAGATCAAGCTATTGTGTGATAATAGTACTACTCAGTGTTGGAGTTGTGAAATTTGAGCTGGGGTGGGGGAGGGTTGAGGGCTGAAATTCAATGAATGTCAGATACTGCATGTACCCAATATGCGATTTTTGGGAGGGTTGAAAAGTTAGTTGGGGGGGTCAACCCCCAAATCCCCCGGCAACTCCAACACTGGTACTGCTACCAAACATGCAAGTTTTAGTTGTAGTACTATGAATTTGTATGACTGAATTTAGACTTATTTAGTGCACCATCAGCTGATGCCTTAGGCATTATCATATTGGCGCCGTAGAAGCTGATTGATTGATAGTTATGATGCACAAAGGATAAAGGTAAAGTGAGGATTTTGCTATGGTGTACTATTTGATTAGTATTTCCAAATATGCTTACCGACGGCCAACGCACGCAACGCCACATACAAATTTTACATAGTCATTTTACAAATATAGCTAGATTTGATATTAAGTACCGTCACTTTGGCACTTGGTCAAGGTTGGCCAGTCTAGCTATTTTTATAAGTTATACCATGTCTATGATAGTCATGCTCAGATTCATGCTCAGATTCATAGACATCGTTCATAGAATAACAAATGGCGGTCAGTGGGCAATGTGCGTTTGATCATGGTATATGAAAGATTATTTTGTAAAGTTGAATAACAATTAAAAGAATATGAGTGTGAGGTGTAAGATGTTCCAACCTTTAAATAAAGTGTTGGGCACACCGTGCAACAGTACGTCTAATTTGAAGAAACACTTGGAGGTTTGTGAAATACATAATATCACGTAACGATTTGATTGACGATTTGCGCAATATTAGTTAGCATATATAGACTGACTCGTATTACCATATAGTGCTTCAGTTCTACACATATACACACACAAGTAGATATAGAATATAGAGGCTAAATACTAAGACAGACGGTAGCAGAGCCCATGGGGCGCAACAGGGTGGGCCATGGCCCACCCAATATTTAGGCCCAATGGGCCACAATGTGTTTGGCCCACCCAATTTCAATGTGCAAATTACAATGTTTTGTGGAACTAATAACCCCAAATCCCCAATATATTGGCATAATATTGCCATACATAATTGAGATGTCACAGACGTGGAAGACCATTCAAAATTATTATATTTATATAGGCTGATGCAACTGTTTTTTCAATGATCGATTGATCGTAACGGCAAGAATTTCTCGCTGCTCTGTCTTGCCTCTGAAATGTTGGCCCACCCAATAGTTGGCTTGTGGCGCCCTCCATGATTTTAATTCGTTTCATCACTCTTCTGAATTTTTGCATATCTTTAGCCTACTGTAGCACTAGCATTGTCCAATTTCAAACAGGGTATCAATTTTATAATATTTTTGTGGTCTATAAAACCTGTAATAGAAGAAACCAGCTCTCTTAAGTGCCATCTTGTCTCTCGATTGATTTTTTAGACATTTGACAGAGAATAGATTTCTGAAAGACTTTGTATAATGTCGTTTCAAATGCCTCATTATTTTTCGTGGCATTTCGAAAGCTCTAGAAACACATTAAGACAGAATATATTGACAATATTCTAGTACGGTTTGACACAGCAAAGATGGGGACACAAGAATATGTGATTTTAATTCGTTTCATCACTCTTCTGTATTTTTGCAAATCTATAGCCTACTGTAGCACTAGTCCTTGCATTGTCCAATTTCAAACAGGCCGTGTTGGCCCACCCAATATGCAGCGACGCGGGTGGCACACACCATTAACCTAGAATCGGTTGCCAGTCAAACGTCTAGGCCAGCTCTTTACTTCGCAGCAAACGCTGCTCAATTTGATGTTATATCCGCCCTCTAGCGAGTAAGGCTGAGTCGAACTTAGGGGCTCCTACGGGAGTTGAACCCGTTTCGTCAGCCTGCCTGCCCAGCGTGTAGCCACTTCTGCCATCTTCCCGCCCCCCCCAGTGGCGGCTCTAGGATTTGGCAAGTGGGGGCCGTTAGGGGGGCAACTTCTAATCATGGGGAGCCAACCATTTGTTGTTTAACGTATGTAGCATTAAGTATAGGGTCCCAACTGGGGGGCCACTGGGGGGGCCAGGCAGTCAATAGGGGGGCACGGGCCCCCCTGGACCCCGGTGGAACCGCCACTGCCCCCCCCCCCCCCAAGACAACTTACTTATTTAGATTGAGCTACCTGTAACTGTTATGTGTGAAGAGCTCTTGTTGTGGGCTTTAGCGGCTTAGCCCTGCTACTGCACTTCAATCAATCAATCAATCAATCAATCAATCAGTTTATTAGTATCAAAATGTCAATGACAGAACCAGAGATCATCGATGTCACAATTTATAATGTAAAAGAGTTGTACAGGTAAAAATGCTAAAATATATAATATAACAATATTTTAAAATTAGATACATGTCATTATTATATTTAAAATGTGACATTTAAAGGATTTATAAACTAAAGGAAGAAGCAGGAGAAGAGAAACATTCTCTGTACAGGTCCTGCTTTCCCAGTGACTTAAATACATTGGCCTAGAATAAATAAATAAGACTGATGAAGAGATTGCAAGGAGTTCTTGTTCTCTTGATCATCATATCCATTCAAAAAATTTTTTAAAAATGCATGAAGCCTAATTTATGCTTGATATTATTTCTCATTTTATAGAAGAAAGTGCTTTATTATTCAACCTTCTGTGCTTCCTCCAACATCCTGCGATTGCCTCTGCTGAACTTTCCAAGAACTCGCGGTAAGCAGACTGGGCAGTACTGTCGGGAGTGTTGTGAAGACATCGCCAGAGTGCCTTTAGGCCTACAGAAAAACCAATTCAATTCAGAAAATAAGAAACACTAAACAATGTACATGCTTATAGGGACGCAATGCGGCGGTGGAGTATGGGGTCGTCCATAAATGACCTAACGCGATTTTGGCACTTTTTTCCCCTTCGTAACGCGACGTAATAAAGTCAGACCCCTAAAATATGATGTAACAACGGGCAGACCCCCCTTTTTCTTCTTTAGAAACGTCTTGACAAGCAAAAATGGTCATCCTTTCCCTTACCAAGCTCTCCAAATACCCTGACAAGTGACAAGCAAAATAAGGTCATCCTTAAAATTTTTTTATTACGATATGTCATTTCCGGAACCCCCATCGTCACACTTCGTAACAGCGGCATAGCCAGTTTATGCAAAGTGGGGTTGCTAATTGGAGGCAGTATGCAACTGAACGCTGAATCCGCGGCCGACACCCGCCCCTCCCCCCACCACTACTCCTTCAACCAAAAGTCAACGAATTTGCATAAATTGTGTTGGCCATATTTTTTTAATGGGGTTATTTGAACAACCCCAAGCAAACCCGTGGCTACTAGTGCTTGTTCGAGCTAATAAATTGCAGCCGAATTATTATTATTATTATTATTATTATTATTCACGACAATTTATATAGTGCAGTAACATAACTGGAGCTAAAGTCAAGAGCGCTTTACAAAGGAATCACTTATAAGAGATGTTAAATAAGTGTGTCTTTAGGAGCTTCTCAAAACAGCCGACAGACTTCGCATTAGTCACATCGCTCGGCAGAAATTGACTCAGCCACTTGTTCTTTCTCTTGTGATTTAGACGCTTGTGCACCTGATCCGTAGGCCTATGCGCGACATTTTCTGATGCTGTTGTCAGTTTTGCTTTGTGCCAGAATTTTGATCTTTTCAGTTTGTTCAAGATCATCTAATTTCATAATTTTCTACCTGTTATGCGTGACGACCTTAAGTCGTCACTGTGTAACTGTTAGAATTGCAGCGGTTGTGGCGTTCTATCCATAGGCGGATTTAGAGTTTAATATGTGGGTAGGCTAGCAGGACAGAAGGATAACATCGAGAAAGGAGGGAGAAGAAGGAAGAGAAGAAGAAGACAGACAGAAAGAAGTATATAAATATACGAAGTGGTTGTTGATTTAATATAGTTTTTAATCAGAAAAACTAAGACAAAAAGTTTGTACAAAATCACTGCTCTCTGTCATTCTTCGTCTCATCTACTCGACTGTCTTGCAGCCACTACACTACACAGAAGTGCATAATAATAATAATAATAATAATAATAATAATAATAATAATAATAATTATTATTATATATTATTACTGCTGCTGCTACGCCTACGGGCGGTGACTCCATCTAGCGGCCGTTCGACTGCTGACCTGCGATGATTCACACCTGCTAGCGGTCAAGCAGTCATTATCACGGTTTAATCTAGACCATTCCCGGGGGGAAATGGCCCTTTTCCCCGGAAATTTCAAATCCCCCCGAAAATTTTGGCATACTACATCGACTAACAGCAGTCCCTAGCAGAATTCTCCCTCCCCGGCTTTGTCAGTTCCCCCCGGCTTTGTCAGTTTTCTCCCCCCTCGGAGTCCAGGAGTCTAGATTAAACACTGGTTACTACAATTTCTACCAATAGAAAATTAAAGAGATGCAGTACAGTCAGACAATGTTCCCTCTAATAAGCTGCGCTACCGGGCGCTGGCGCACAGATTTTTACCTGAGGGCAGGAACAGGCAATATGGTAAAAGTCGTGTAATTAATTTGAAATATTGAAATAAAAATCAAGGAAAATGATTATAAGCAATGAAGCAGTGACGTCGCAGACCTTGCGGTAGCTTTAAACGCAAAGCTATATAACTGAGTCACATTTTCGGATATCAAACTTGTAACGTGCAATTGTTTTGATCAATTATCTCTTAACTAAACTATAGCTTCAGGTAATCCTTAGGACTGGATATACCATGCGATTATGTAAATTACGACCTAAATGCGCAACAAACCTATAGCGTGATTTTAAAGTTGGCTTAAGAGGCATTTGAAAAGCCACTATAGGAGCGCAGACGGAGCTTGAACCCGATCCGTCACCCTGTCGCTCCAGCGCGTAGCCTAACCCGCTCTGCCATCTTCCGCTCCACCAAAATAACAGTAAAATCGCGGTACCATATAAAAGCTAACTAATTT
Organism: Metaphire vulgaris; assembly: GCA_018105865.1. Classification (NCBI taxonomy): domain Eukaryota; kingdom Metazoa; phylum Annelida; class Clitellata; order Crassiclitellata; family Megascolecidae; genus Metaphire; species Metaphire vulgaris. The sequence continues at coordinate 9,686,541 of CM030869.1, read as the reverse complement.
AACGAGAGAAGCTGAAATCTAATAAGTAAATGTCATTTTTAATTTTTACATAAGAGGCTGACCATTAATTATGTCAACAATTTTTGACCCCCTCCCTCATGTCAACAACTGTCAACTTTCAGTTACCCCCTATAATTACGTCAACAATTTTTGACCCCCCCCCCCCCAATATCAATGACAGGTCCAATAATAAGGTTATTATTTTTTGCGGTGATGACCATTTTTTCCCTGTTTTGTTCATCGAACGTCAAAATGTGGTGGTGGTTACCTTTTTTGTCATGCTTTTTTTCCATTGTAATAAGCAGTATTCCATGAAATTTCCAATTTTTTGATTATTTGTAAAAAGTGAAATTGTTGACGTCAACTTCTCTTGACCTCCTGTTAACAACTGTCAAACTTTTTCAACCCCCCTAAATTGTTGTCGTAATTAATGGACAGCCCCAAATTTTGACGATCGGATACAAAAGCAAGTTTTCGAAACAGTAACACTAAGCTTACCTTTAGGCCTATTAGCCTACTTTAACACTTTCAAATTAAGTTAATACAAGAAAACCGGCTTATGCAATTTCAGTTTATTTCGTTTCATGTTGGTTAAAGTGCAAAGACTTTATTTACTGTTACTTTACTGTGTAGGCCTATAGCCAGCTAGCTATCTGTCGTTGTATTATTGCGCAGTTAGGCGGTGACGGTCATTTTCTCATGGTGGTCTTAACTTCTTAAGTCATTTTGGCTTTGGAGACGCAGTGACACAGACTAGAAGAATTCAAATTTTGAATCGTTGGATTTTACCAGGGCGTCTGATAGACTCCCTGATTTTACTTACAGTTTTATAATTTTGCTGCATCTTAATCGCTTATATCAACTTTATAGATTCTGGGTTAGGCCTATTTCGGCGTGTTCTCATTTGGTTGAAATTTAGTTTACAATTTAGGCTGTTATCGGTAATGTTGTAATTTCACGCCATTAGGCCTACCGTTTCAAGCAGTAATTTAATAGCTACTGCAGGCCATTGCTCTTCATAGATTATTTAATTTGCTCCATATTAACATCGGCTGGCACTATTCGTCTTACGCTGAGCTCGTGAGTTGCTGTACGAGTCGAAGTACAACTGGACTTTCTTTAGTCTCTACATCTTTTCAAATACAATGGTCTGCTGTATTTTCGCTACACTATGAAAGCATCAATAATCACAATGCTTTTACAATGAAAGATAACAGAAGACGGGAAATAAATTAGAATATTTGCAATACTAGGCCTATTGTCACGTATTGTGTCTTGGTTGTAAAAAAAAACTTGCACACAAAAACATTTATGTTGTAAAACTCTGCTCACGAGTTTTTTGATTTTGCACACGTGCCATCAATCCTTAGAAGACTTAGAGGAAAGTTTCGGAAACATTGCACCCAGAGTGTGTAAAAACCTTTGGCAGTAGATACAACAATATCAAAACCACTTTTAAGCATAGGCCTATATATAATTATATATGATATACACTGTTTCCAGAAATAACACACACACACGCGTGTATTAGGACCATATACAGCTGTATTTATATAAAGTCTTGTGATGACAATCTTAATACCTGCATAAGTTCAGTCCTGACAGGTTATTATTATTAGTCTTGAACGCTAAGATTTATGTGGTAAATTGTCCTAGGGGGACTGCTTGAGCACATTACATAGTTCATGAATAGGCCTAACATAGGTCAGGCAACAGAATAGCTGATCTCGAACAGCCAAGTCTTCAGGTTGAATGCGACTGAAGAGGAAATCTGGAAGATGGTTGTCAAAGCACAGCTCAAGACACGAACTCAAGAACTCATGCTTCTTCCAGTGATTGCCCATCTGATCGAAAAGAGGCGCTGAATTTTGCCTCGACGGAGTTCTTCCGTTCAATGTCCCGTACTGATTTTATACATCATAACTATGAACATGCATGTGGCGTCATAAAACTAAGTACAAATTTAACAGTTTATATTTATATATTATAATAAATTATCCTAATTGTTAATAATAATTAATAAAACTAAGGATGTAGAGACTAAAGAAAGTCCAGTTGTACTTTGACTCGTGCAGCAACTCACGAGCTCATCACAAGATGAATAGTGCCAGCCAATGTTAGTTTGGAACAAGTTACATGTATTTAACCTAAAAAGAGCAAGGCATCTCCTTGCGGGAACTTCGTTCCTTTCGGCAGGGGCGTAGCGACGGGGGGTATATCCGGTATATATATCTTCTAAAAATGAATGAATATAATAGTATTTGAAATACTAAGGTTTATTGTTAATTTAAACTGGAACATGGTAGCTGCGTGCAGCGGCTTCTATCCCCCCTTGTAGCCGGGCTCAATTCCCCCCCCAATTACAAATTCCCCTAAAAATTACAAATTCCCCCTGTTAATTTGCTCCCATGTAGACTTAGTATCATATTCAGCTTGTTATCCTTTGTGTTAGGCATAGCTATCATTGATTACTTCACGGTCAGTGTTATTTTGAATCAATATCAGTCTCGGTTCAGTTTAGATTAGTAGCAAAATAATTCCCCCCCCCCATTTTTTTCCGGGCGCAGCTGCGCCCGCCTTAAATAGGGATGGAAACCCCTGGCTGCGTGCCTGTTTGCTGAACGCAGCTCCGCACCTTATGAATGTTGCCACATGTTCACAGTTATTCTCGAACACGTTGTATGATCTTAGGTGGACACCCTTGCATCCTGCAAAAGAGCTTACTCTTTCAATAACTTTGTTTCTTCCGTAGCTCCTCAAGGCAATGCAGTCATGTCGCCGAACGCCTCCATGCAAGCTTATGTCAATTGTTTCCTCGACAATTGAACCACCCTTTGTCATTCTTCCTGGCTTGAAATGAATTACTTTTACGGATTTCTGCTGCGCAAACACTCGTTACTATGCAATGGTGTCTAATTTCTCTAAACCCTAATGTTTTTCTAAGGCTTGTCAAGGCTTCCACCGGCCAAGACATCTTAAGAAGAACTTAATTATTACAAAATAACAAGATACGAAGTTCCCGCAAGGATGTACCTTAGGTTAAGAAAAATATAATAATTAACAAGATCTATAATAGTAATAATTTATATATATTATAATAGTTTATCTTAAGTTATAAGTTACAAGTAGTTAGTTATAGTCAATTTAAACTGGAACATGGTAGCTGCGTGCCTGTTGGCTGAAAGCAGCTCCGCACCATATGAAAGTTGCCACATGTTCACAGTTATTCTCCAACACATACGACCTCATGTGAACACCCTTTGTTTATACTAAAGGACGTGCCATTTCCACAAATGTGTCCCTCTTATAACTTCTCAAGGCTACATAGTCATGCCTCAGAACACCTTTGTCAGCAAGCTTCTGCCACAAGTCCAGTATCTGTTCACCTTTCGAACGTCACTCCTCCTGGTTTGAAATGAACCACTCTTACTGATTTCTGCTGCGCAAACACTTGCGTGACAACGCAATGGTGCATAATATAATTTCTCTGCATCCCAATGTTTTTCTAAGTCTTCGCATAGTCTCCACTGGCCAGGACAGTTCAGACCCTTTTGTTATATTTTGGAATGTAGCCACTTTATGTTGTTTGGTCCTCAGGTTTCTTTTAACCTATAACAGAGGCAAAATTGCATTGCTTGTACGTGTGGAAACAAGTGACTCTACCGGCCAAAACAAATGGGATCCCTTCCGAACCCTTCGATATTTTCTGAAATGAAAGAACTCTGGGAGGTTCAGTCTTCAGATTTCTTTTGTCCTGTAACAGAGTCAAAATTGTATTGCTTGTATGTCTGCAGTAGAAAATAACTAAATGCAATGAACAGTGCTTGCATTCAAATGACTCTGTGGTCTAATATTTAATTAATATTAATTATACAATATAGGCTGTGAAACTGCAAAATTACGAAATATGTAAATATAACAAAAGTGGCTAGCGTCTTTGCATTTGAAATTGAAGGGGCTTTAAGGACCCACCACCGATGTTCGGCACAAGAGCAAACAGTGGTTCTCACACAAATGGAAGACTGCCGGTTGTGAGCACCATGAACAAAGATCGCTATGTGCGCTATGATTTATGACCCTTAATTAATACTGCGCTAAATTTTATCGAAACAGGACATTTTTCAAAGACACATAAACCGGCCGCTTTCATATGAAAGTTTTAGTGAAATAACTTTGGATCTACCAATGCTATCGAAATAATCTATAATGAATACACCCTGGTTACTGTGGAAGCATGCTGGCTTGATTCACGACTTTGTCACAAAAAGCATTCATTGAGAAATCTTATATCTACTTAACAAATTGAAATAATGTCAAGAAAAACATGGATACCTCATTGAAGCTTTAGCAGATGTTAGAATTACTAATACCCTGCTTAATTCTCTCTCTAGGAATCAATCCAAATGGCAGTGGATCACTGCAATCTAAGTTTGGGGTTCCTAGTCATTTTTTTAAAGTCGTGACAACTTTTGACTTTTTTTGTCATGCCAAACAATATAATTAATTCCCAAAAAGAGCATTGCTGGCCTTTTTATTTATCTGGTTTTTCGAGCATCTGAAAATCGAATATCATCAAGCGACCAAAAAAAGTATTTCCATTTGTTTTTCCTCCCGCCCAGGGCCCCTCTATTTCGCGGCGGCCTAGGCACGTGCCTACCATTTCTATTCCTCAAAGACAACACTGGAAATTCATATTAAAATTACATCATTCATAAGGGATACTACTGATCGATTAACAAATAAAATTCCTTAAAAATTAAAAGACATGTACAATGCCACATTATTATGATTCATTCTTGTATGTTACTTCAGTTGAGTTGAAAATCAATAAACATCATTCATTCATCCATTCAGTTATTATTATTATTATAATGGAGATCTGAATCAACATTGCAAAACATTACTCGATTCCAGGCCATTTGCAGCATCAGGGCCAAAGACATGGAACGATCTACCGATTTTTGTTAGGCCTAAATCATCCTGTTCTCTGTCATCCTTCAACAAGAGTCTAAAGACACATCTATTCCGGAAATCTTATTCTCTTCTGACTTAGCCGTTTTCCATTCATTTTGTTCTTTTCATATAATTAGTGTTATTTAATTTTATTTGTAATTTTGTAGGCCTATAGTTTGGCTCTGTAGGGCTAATGTGCTCTTGCCCCTGGCATTTGGTAATATGGCGCACAAGAAATTGTCAGTTTAATACTAATAATTTTGTAACAATTATAATAACATGAATATATCATTTTAAAATGTATATACCATAATGTTTAATCCTTCCTGAGGATTGTGAAAATAGGACGCCCGTACAGCCGCTTCATCGAACAAGTCTTTCTCGTACGCCGAGAGTCTGTACCACATTTTTCTAGCCGTGTTCCGGCATTTCGCCGGCCTTGCATCATATGCTTTCTCAGATAAAATATTTCCTTGCCGACGTAATTCGCCATTTTGGGATTTTATTCTCAAGCGTCTCCGCCTCACGACCAGTGTTGCCAGTAAACTTTAAAAAAAAACATTTAGGCCTAGTGTCCTAAAAATTACCAGAAAAAGCAGATTTGCAAACAGACTGTAAAACCCACGGATGTAAAACCACCAATCCTCTTCATATTGTATAATTTGTATATTATTTATTTCAACTCAACTGTAATTAGCTACAGCCTGTCAGGCTTAAAAAGCATGAGTCCACATAGGCTTACTGTTACCCTACACGGTAAAGATTAAGCTACAGACTACCAGAGTTTAATCTAGACCGTTTCCGGGGGGAAATTGCACCTTTCCCCGGAAATTTTGACACACTTACAGCGCTCCCAAGACCCCCCCCCCAGCTGACTTCCCCGGTCTTGTCAGTTTCTAGTGTTGTTACGGTTAACCGAACCGAAATCGCGGTTTTTCGGCTAAAACCGAACCTAACTGAAACCGCGGTTTCATAGGCGGCGGAAGACAATAAAAAGTACCCCGGCCCGTTTACTATATAGCGGCAGCGGGGCGCTGAGGGTCGAGGTGCCTAACTAACTTACTCAGTGGCGTAGCCAGGATTTTCGGAAGTAAAAGTGTTAATCTAATCTATTTTAAGATTAATATTAAGACAACTTACTAACGACCGTTCTCCCATCTTCATGATACGTCTTAAAATAGAACACCGAAGTTAAGCAACGTCGAGCGCGGTTAGTACTTGGATTGGTGACCATCCAGGGATCTATAGCCGTTTTGCCGGCGGCCAACCAAACCGTTCATCGCTTAGGCGTCGATAAATTGGTAGCAGAGTTAAGCTGCGAAGGGTAAAACGTGGGTCTAGAGAAAGTAATGGCAGCCTACTCTAGATTAATGGCCCAAGCCACCTGCGTTGCTGCTTGCCTAGTAACCGGAGATCAGCACCGGCCCCTACGCTCGAAATCGAGTATGGGACTACCTTTACCTGTCATATACAGTCAGAGCCGTCGCTAGGGTTTTCGGCGCCCGGGGCAAGATTTAACCCTGTCAAACACATTCGCTTTCCCCACCCGCACCTTGCCCCACCCCTAGGTACGGCTTTGTATACAGTACATCTACCTACAGATAGTGGGAGAGAAGAATATTAGTTAGAAATTCATATAACATACTACATTCTCTTCAGATTCAATGGATTAAGTTACCCGTACAAAATAGGAAGGTTCGTTCATAGTCTGTTCTAACCATAAGCGGTTGAAATCTAAGGAAAAGACCGTGACCTGAAGTCTCAGACCCCTAGCGGTCGTCACGTACGAGGACTTGAGCGAACGGCTGCGGCAAGGATAGGATACTGACTTGAGTTACAGGCCGAAACCTTCCATGTCACCTTGCAGTTGCCGTACCATCGACAAAGGGACAGAAGAAGCCTTGCGGTACTGCTACACGATATTTGCCGATCGGCGACTCTCGCTTATCCGGCGACCGCTAGCGAGACGACAGGAGCGATCGCTATAAGGACGCGTTTCGCGGTGCAATGCCAGTCGACGAACTCTCACTGAAAGTTCGAGAGAGGGAACCAAAGTCGTTAGATGAGATTTATCGCACCGCAGTAAGCATTTTTTATGAGATCAGGACACTCCTGAAGCTCCTCGATCTTCGCTAGCCTAGGCGTCAAGTACGTAGCCTACGATGTGGTCGCAGAGTTGACGGCACGCATGGAGGATTTCGTGGAGTTGCAACGGAACATTCAAGAGCAGTGGACGAAGTTATTGGAGGAAAGGATGCTCTCTCAAGCGTGGCCTTCGCGCCTCGCCCTCCGGTGGAACCGGACAAATGTCGTGAACAAAGGTCCGAAGGGTTCGACCCTGTAGTTCCCCAGCAAATCGGGAGCCATACAAGGGGATGCTCATCTAGCGACAAGCCGCGGACTGTGCGTTGCTACAATTGTCAGCGGCTGCATCATTTGGACAAGAACGGTAGAGTTTCGCGTAACCCAATCAAGGGGCGACGTCGGTGTATTGCCACACCAGTGACACCACTGAGAGGTCGTCCGGGTTAAGAGACATCCAGTCGTTGTGTATAAGGTGTTGGCTCAATGGCCGAGACTGCCGGAGCCTCCTCAATACTGGTTCAGAGAGTAGCCTGCTGCCCGGTGGTAGCCTGGATGCCCCTTGACAAGACCTCAGGTAAATTGTACGCTGCCAAGGGCGGCAAGATAGAGGTCAATGAAGAAATAACGGAGAACGTATCTTTCAGCCGCCATTGTAAGCGAACGACCACTTTCGTAGTGTCCGAGCAGACTAACTAGGGTTACTAGGCAATGCTCGGGATGGAATTTATGAACACACACAAATGCGGAATAAGCGTCGCAAAAGTCAAACTCTTTATGCGCCACAAAAAAGAGGAACGAGACTCTCGGATTTGGGCTCGATTACCGATCGTTGAACGCAGTTACGCGTAAAGATGCGCACCCTCTGCCCAAGATTAACGACTGCGTAAACACTCTGGTTGGTTCTAATGGTTCAGCACACTGGACTTAAAAGTGGCTATCACCAGATCGCGATGAGTCCTGATGACGCAGACAGTGGCGGCTCCACAGGGGGGCCCATGCCCCCCCCCCTATTGAGTGCGTGGCCCCCTAGTGGCCCCTGTTGGGACCCTATACTTAATACTACATACCTAACAACAAATGGTTGGTCCCCATGATTAGAAGTTGCCCCCACTTTCCAAATCCTGGAGCCGCCACTGGACGCAGATAAGACAGGTTTTTTTAGAAGGAAAAGTTCTTTTCGCTGGAAGTGCCGATGGGCCTTTTCCGGTATTTTGGAGAGAGGGATATGGCAACCCTAGTCCCAGCCCCCATCTAGTGGAAGCCCGGGGTCGACGTCCCACCGGACCCCTCTGCGCGCTAGTGATAGTAGTAGTAGTAGTAGTTGTTGTCTTTGGCGCTTTATAAGTTAATCTGAAGGTTGCGTCACAATCGTCATTTGTGAAATCATCTACAAGGTTTTCAACAAGATTTTCATTTTGTCCTTTCAATAGAAAATGGAACAAATGTAGATGTTAGGATTTCTAATTACCGGAAGACAGAGCGGTAGGTAGGCATACACCGTTCTGACTAAGAAAATACCCGCTGTCGTTATTAGTTGCTTGAGTTTTAAAATCGATTTTTGTCGTTTGAATCGCTAAAATCTGCAATTTTGGTAGATTTGTGTACGTGTGTTGCCAAGACACGACGCCCAAGGATTTCGCTTTTAAATAACATAGTAGGCCTAATGTAATGTAAATTGTGTAACGTTACAAGGCATTCTCCTACTCGTATGTTACGCCACTAATGGACGAGGTCATTTATCGTGAGCGATCACTTTCATGGCCTGATTCAATGGATTGTGTGTGACATAGAAGTCGGGAATTTTGAAATTGTGCGGTGGGGTGTGGTAGGGTGGGGGATTCGGCCAAAACCAAACCAACGGCGACAATTGAGTTTTCTAATCTAATCCTAAACTTCTATAGCGCCGCTTCATACTGCACTGGAGCATCAGCCGATGGCACACCAAATCAAATTCATTCAATATCCAGGTCAAATCCAGGGAAAACCGACCAGACAAAGGGTGATATCTATGGCTATTCTATGGTGGATAAGCCAGGTCGAAAAGACGGCGTTTTAATTTTGTTCTAAAAATTGGTAGTGAATTTGAAGTGCACAATGCAGAGTCAATGAGTTCCAGAGTTGGGGGTGGGGGAATAGGGGTGGCCACTGAGAAAGCACGAGTACCAAGAACGGTCTGAATATGAAAGAGTGAAGGAACTAATGCAGGACGTGAGGATCTAGTTGAGTTTTGAGGATTGTGCAAAGGAATGTGAGATGTTTGTACTTTTGGCCAATTTGAATTCCTGTGACTCTTGTTAAACTAAAGCTGAATGAACTACTTAGTACTTAGTGTGGCTTTACAATCAGTGAGAATTGCACATCTACAATGATGATGATGGTGGTGGTGGTGGTGGTGATGGTGAGGGGAGGATGAGGAGGAGGAGGATGATGATTAATGATTTCAGTGAAATTTTAGGCAGTTTCTCTCTTTGTAACTGATTTAACCAGATTTCATTGTTAATTCCAATTATTATTTCATACTAACTTCTGAGGTGGGCACAAGAGAATTGTTTGTTGTGTGCTGAGCAGATAAGTTCAATAACATGGTCTACTACATTGTACTTTAAATGCCGCTAAAATGCCCAGTATTGGCATAAATGGGTGAAAAAGTGAGGGGCCCAATCCCTTTACTTTCCCCCTTCCCTATGATAGCCTCTCGTAAATTAGAGTGGGCTGGAGCCTAGAGGCCTAATAGAAGTTCTCACGTACGATGCCTAATTTATAGGAATTTGCGTTACAGGCAGTGGCCACAGTTAGACCATCAACATCTCGTTCTTTCCTCAGCCTTGTCGAAAGCTTTCTTACTTTGATGAACCGAGTTCTGAATCGCCAAGATGTCCTCGTTTGATCCAGACTATTATGCACTGCTTGGGATACCAAGATCGGCTTGTGAGAGTGACATTAAAAAGGCGTATGTTTTTTATTTACTCTGAAAGATTTTTGCCTTCATCTATTTAAACGTATTCCCGTTATCTCTTGCATTCATCTCAATCGTGACTGTACAGTACTGTATACAATGTTTAAATCAGAAATCAGATTGCAGTGTAGTATTCAATTCAAAATGCGGGGTAGGCTGCTGGCCAGTGTTTATTCTAGGCCTTCTCTGGGGGGAGGGAATTTATTCCCAAAATGAAAAAATCCCCCCCCCAATTTTTTTAAATATGTTGCACGGGGAGATGGAAATTTCCCTCCCCCAAAAGTGTGGCGACGGGTTTTTTATTTTTTGAAGAGGGGGGAAAATAAGGAAGAGAACATTTTCGCTTGTCGTAGAGTGTTTAAGAAGGGAAGATGACCTTTTTTGCTCATCAAGATTTTTGGAGACATCAAACCTTGCCCCCCCCCCAAACATTTCAAAATCCCACCCCCAATGTCAAGGTGGCTAGAATAAACACTGGCTGCTGGCTATGCCAAGTGACTCTATTTACAATAGCGCCGTAAAACTAGTCAGTGTTCGTTGTTCAGTGTCAGTTAATTAACGATTCTGAGTATTTAGGATTTTCACAGACAGGCAAGAAAAACAATCGTCGTGGATTTTCAGTCACATTTTTATAGGCCCCTACTTATTGAAAACATAATATCGACAGCCTGATGACACTTTGGAGCAATACCTTTATGGCCAGGGTGCGATTTGTGACCTGGAGCAGTGGGGGGTATATGTGGAGCTTGGGGATGTAGTTGTTGGGGAAGTGTAGCAGTGGGGGGATGTAGTGATGGGGATGTAGCAGTGTGAGGGATACAGTTGGGCAGTGGGGGAAAATACCCCCTTCCCCCTACAAATCGCGCCCTGTTCATGGCCTCTTTGTTGTAGTGTGTGTATGTAGCAGGGGATTCAGTTAAATTGTATGGACTGGAGAGCCATATTTTATAATGATGTGACCAAGGACTAGGTGTTTTTGATAAATATAAGTAAGTAAGTAAAATCTCATGGATTTGCATTGCGCTTTCAAAGCAAGTACCACAGTAGCTGCTTATTCCTAGACGCTTAATATACACACACACATATATATATATATATATATATATATATATATATATATATATATATATATATATATATATATATATATAGAGAGAGAGAGAGAGAGAGAGAGAGAGAGAGAGAGAGAGAGAGAGAGAGAGAGAGTTCATGCACCATAAGAGTTGAAAACAAGACGTTTTAAAAAAATATTTTGTAAGCATTAGAAAAAACCATTATCATTTTAGTATCATCGCGTTCCATTTCACACCAATTGGCGGGCCGAATATGGCCCGCGGGCCGCCAATTTAACAATACCCCTGGTATATTGGTATGAAAGCAAACGTTTAAAACCTTTACTCTAGATATCACAAAATGGCACTCAAATGGCATCCAGACAAAAACATTGGAGGCAATCAGGCCGAAGCAGAGAAGAAGTTTAAAGAGATTTCCGAAGCGTATGACGTCCTCTCCGACCGTGAGTATTGTACCCGATGCAGTTTGTTGTTTCAACTGGACGCTTTGACCCCATTCTTGTGAGCGGATGCTGTCGAATTATGTAGGTGATCCAGTCAGTGCAGGGGGGGGGCGAGAATTATACCAGTGGGGAAATAATTTTTAATTAGCCTGTATGAACAGTTTGAAAACCACGTAAGAGTCCATGAAGATGATGATGATGATGATGATGATGATGATGATGATGATGATGATGATGATGATGATGATGATGATGATGATGATGATGATGATGATGATGATGATGATGATGATGATGATGATGATGATGATGATGATGATGATGATGATGATGATGATGATGATGATAGAACATGGAACATATATTATTGCAAAATTTACAGGTGTTTGCGTAATAATAATAGCAACAGGGTTTAGAGTGGTTCAGTAGCAGTCTAGGCCGTTTCCGGGGGGAAAATTACCCTCCCCCCGGAAATTTCAAATCCACCCGGAAATTTTGGAATACTACATGGACTAACAGCGGCCCCTAGCAGAATTCTCCCGGCTTTGTCAGTTTCCTCCCCCCGGCTTTTTCAGTCCCCCCCCCGAAGTCCAGGAGTCTAGATTAAACACTGTTCAGTAGGACCTGCCTTGTGTGAGAACCCCAATGTTCCACTCATCCATTCTTTCCCATTATGGTCTTGCTGTGTAACCTCATTATTTCTTCTTTGTCCTCTAGGTTTGTTAGCATGATTTAAAGTGGCTTAGGTGGCATTATACTGCCCGTGTGAAAGCCACTAGGGGCACTAACGGGGCTTGAACCCGCTCCGTCAGCTTGACGCTCCAGCACGTAACCCACTCTGCCATCTTCCGCCCCGTGTATTCTTATTCTTTGTCATGATTGCAGCCGACAAGAGGTCCCACTACGATCGATATGGCAAAGAGAAACCCGGAAGCTTAGCGGAAAACAATAGACCGCCGCAATTCCCCCACCGGAATCCATTCGATGTCTTCAGGGACTTCTTTGGCGGAGTTCAAGATCCATTCCAGGATTTCTTTGGCTCTGGTTCGAATATTTTAGTCGCGTCGTTTAGACGGTTTTGTGACGTCCATGAGTCAAGATAATTAATTTGAATCAGCTTAAGATATTTTGTGCATTTATCGGTACCTAGTTTGAAGTTGTAATTCAAATGTTGGATGGGGTAATTCTGTAGTTTTTGCTTATACTTTTCGATGGCTGTGATATCAACTGTAACTCTTCAGAAAGTTTGACAGCAGGGCGCGATTTGTAGGGGGGGAGGGAAGTGGGGAATCTTCCCCCCTCCACTGCCCAACTACATCCCCCCACTGAGGTGACTACTGACATCCCAGCCAGGGAAGTCAATCCCCCCCACTGTGACTGTGACAGGAAATTCCATTCACCGTCAGCAGAGATTACACCAGACACTTGGAATGATACAAACTACTGATTTCCTCCTGTCCTCATTTGGTTTCTGTTATAATATTATATATATAGATTTCGGAGCATTTCATGGTTATGGAGGATTCAACGGTTTTGGAATGAATTCGGGAAGTACCTTCAACGTATTTAATTCTGGGTTAAGTATCTGCTTATCAAGTCAAATAACAAATATATCAGATGGCTGTGCAATTTATTTCTGCAACAATTGGTATAAGGCTACCATATTGAAATTGTCATTTGACTAAACCCGGCAGAAAGCACATGTGCATTGCCCGTAGTGGCTTCGACATGGTTATGCCACTGTTGTGATGTGCCCTTTCCAGTTGAATTTTTCCATTCTTCTCCATATCCACTAGGGCATAGTCAAGAATTTGATTTGGCTGGGGGAGGTGTATAAATTGTTATATATATATATATATATATATATATATATATATATATATATATATATATATATATATATATATATATATATATATATTTATTTATTATATATATTTTAAACGCTATATATATATGTTATATATACTGTATTATATATATATACTGATTTTGGGGGGTATATATATACCAATTTACCCCTCCCGTTGCTATGCCTCTGATATCCACATTCCTTCATCATTGTCCATGTCTTTGCTTCAGATAATGCCACAGTCTTTATCTTTCCTTTCTTCAATTCTTTACTTAATCCAATTCTCATTAAGTATCATCATCATCTTCTTCTTCTTCTTCTTCTTCATTGCTTTATTTCTTAACATGGTTTTCAACAGCATGTTTTCGGATTTGATCTAACTTCTTTCTTTTCTTCTGGCAGATTTCCATTTTCGATGCCTGCAAATTCAAGGTCAACTTCCACGTCAACCGTTACGCGTAATGGAAATTACATCGTAACAAGAACGTTGGTATTACAGCCATTTACTTCTGAGATATTTTCCAATTTTGCAAACTTTGAATTATCTCATTGTAATGCAAGTCTAAAATAAAAAGATAATTAGTGTAGCTCATATTATTATTATTATTATTATTATTATTATTATTATTATTATTATTATTATTATTATTTATGATTGTAGCTTCCAGTGTTATGATTTTCTCAGTCATGTGAACTGAGGTACACCCAAATGATGAATATGCAAGAAAGATAGATTTTGAAAATAGAATCAATTTTACGTTTTAGACTTGTACATATTTGAATTTTGTGATTTCGCAACACCCCCCTAATCTCAGCTATGGGATGACTTTTTTGGCCTGTCTGACATTTTTGGCAGGGGACCCCCAGAATTTACCGACACCCCAAATTGATAATCATAGAAATAATCATAAATTCAGGCATAGGCGTAAACTTCTATTAGGCCTCTAGGCTCCAGCCCCCTTCCTCACTTTTTGAGATAATACCATGGGGAAAGGGTAAGGTATATGGGTTGAGCATCCCACTTTTTCATACGAGTTTAGGCCAATGGCTGGAAAATTTTTGCAGGGTTGTGGAGAACGGAACAACAACAGTCACGGTCGAAGAAAACGGGGTTCTGAAATCAAAAACCGTGAATGGCGTAGCCCAGGCAGTGACCTACAGCAAAGAAAAAAAGTGACTTGGGCCATTTTTCAGCATACGAACGACAATAAATTCTGTGTAAATGGGTACTAGCACTAAATTAATTTTCTGTACAGCTTAGAAGACCTTAGGCCGCGTTTGAAACAATGTGTTTTGGGGCTGTCCATTAATTATGTCAACAATTTTTGGGCAATTTTTGACCCATCCCTCCCTTGTCAACAACTGTCAATTTTCACTTAACCCCCCATAATTACGTCAAAAACTTTTGTCCTCCCCTCAAGACCAATGACAGTTCCCAATAATAAGGTTATTATTTTTTTGTGGTGATGACCATTTTTTCCCTTTTTTGCTCATCGAATGTCAAATGTGGTGGTGATGACCTTTTTTGCCATGCTTTTTTCCATTGTAGTAAGTAGTATTCCATGAAATTTCCTATTTTTTATTACTGTATTGGTAAAAAGTGAAATTGTTGACGTCAACTTCTCTTGACCCCCTCCCTCCTGTCAACAACTGTCAAACTTTTTCAAACCCCTCCCCCCTAAATTGTTGACGAAATTAATGGACAGCCCCTTTGATCAACTTGTCTGTGATTTTTAAAGTTATATCTTATAATGTGCAAATTTACTGTCTAATTTTGCCTTTTATTTGATTGCCAGCTTTTGAGAGTATTTATATACCGGTATTTATGATGTTGAATTAAATTTATGAACGTTTTTTCACAGTATGGCATACAGATAAAGGTTTTTGCAATTACATTTATTTTCTAATGACTTTGATTATTGGGAATGACGCATTCATGGTTGTTATTTTCCACCCTTTTAATGTGTCTATATTGCAAGATATAATAATGGTGGCGATACATTATATAGACTTTCAAACCTTTAAAACAATCAGACGCCTGATAGATATCCTAAATGCGGGTCCAGGTTCCTTGTAGACATCGACTGGGCTTCAATCGGTGTAAATATGAAAGCAGCCCTACGACACCACAAATTTTCGCCCAAATTTCGAAAAAAAAACCATGGACTATAGTCCATGAAAATTTTTCGGGCGACCCAAAAATTCATGTCGATATCTCACCCAAATTTCTCTTTAGGACCCTCAAACGGCTTGCAGTGATGTCAGTGGACTAGAAAAATCCGTCACTTTCCACCCTTTTAATGTGTCTATATTGCAAGATATAATAATGGTGGCGATACATTATATAGACTTTCAAACCTTTAAAACAATCAGACGCCTGATAGATATCCTAAATGCGGGTCCAGGTTCCTTGTAGACATCGACTGGGCTTCAATCGGTGTAAATATGAAAGCCCTACGACACCACAAATTTTCGCCCAAATTTCGAAAAAACCATGGACTATAGTCCATGAAAATTTTTCGGGCGACCCAAAAATTCATGTCGATATCTCACCCAAATTTCTCTTTAGGACCTCAAACGGCTTGCAGTGATGTCAGTGGACTAGAAAAATCCGTCACTTTCCACCCTTTTAATGTGTCTATATTGCAAGATATAATAATGGTGGCGATACATTATATAGACTTTCAAACCTTTAAAACAATCAGACGCCTGATAGATATCCTAAATGCGGGTCCAGGTTCCTTGTAGACATCGACTGGGCTTCAATCGGTGTAAATATGAAAGCCCTACGACACCACAAATTTTCGCCCAAATTTCGAAAAAAAAACATGGAAAAATCCGTCACTTTCCACCCTTGCAGTGATGTCAGTGGACTAGAAAAATCCGTCACTTTCCACCCTTTTAATGTGTCTATATTGCAAGATATAATAATGGTGGCGATACATTATATAGACTTTCAAACCTTTAAAACAATCAGACGCCTGATAGATATCCTAAATGCGGGTCCAGGTTCCTTGTAGACATCGACTGGGCTTCAATCGGTGTAAATATGAAAGCCCTACGACACCACAAATTTTCGCCCAAATTTCGAAAAAAAACCATGGACTATAGTCCATGAAAATTTTTCGGGCGACCCAAAAATTCATGTCGATATCTCACCCAAATTTCTCTTTAGGACCCTCAAACGGCTTGCAGTGATGTCAGTGGACTAGAAAAATCCGTCACTTTCCACCCTTTTAATGTGTCTATATTGCAAGATATAATAATGGTGGCGATACATTATATAGACTTTCAAACCTTTAAAACAATCAGACGCCTGATAGATATCCTAAATGCGGGTCCAGGTTCCTTGTAGACATCGACTGGGCTTCAATCGGTGTAAATATGAAAGCCCTACGACACCACAAATTTTCGCCCAAATTTCGAAAAAAACCGTGGAAAAATCCGTCACTTTCCACCCTTGCAGTGATGTCAGTGGACTAGAAAAATCCGTCACTTTCCACCCTTTTAATGTGTCTATATTGCAAGATATAATAATGGTGGCGATACATTATATAGACTTTCAAACCTTTAAAACAATCAGACGCCTGATAGATATCCTAAATGCGGGTCCAGGTTCCTTGTAGACATCGACTGGGCTTCAATCGGTGTAAATATGAAAGCCCTACGACACCACAAATTTTCGCCCAAATTTCGAAAAAACCATGGACTATAGTCCATGAAAATTTTTCGGGCGACCCAAAAATTCATGTCGATATCTCACCCAAATTTCTCTTTAGGACCCTCAAACGGCTTGCAGTGATGTCAGTGGACTAGAAAAATCCGTCACTTTCCACCCTTTTAATGTGTCTATATTGCAAGATATAATAATGGTGGCGATACATTATATAGACTTTCAAACCTTTAAAACAATCAGACGCCTGATAGATATCCTAAATGCGGGTCCAGGTTCCTTGTAGACATCGACTGGGCTTCAATCGGTGTAAATATGAAAGCCCTACGACACCACAAATTTTCGCCCAAATTTCGAAAAAAAAACATGGACTATAGTCCATGAAAATTTTTCGGGCGACCCAAAAATTCATGTCGATATCTCACCCAAATTTCTCTTTAGGACCCTCAAACGGCTTGCAGTGATGTCAGTGGACTAGAAAAATCCGTCACTTTCCACCCTTTTAATGTGTCTATATTGCAAGATATAATAATGGTGGCGATACATTATATAGACTTTCAAACCTTTAAAACAATCAGACGCCTGATAGATATCCTAAATGCGGGTCCAGGTTCCTTGTAGACATCGACTGGGCTTCAATCGGTGTAAATATGAAAGCCCTACGACACCACAAATTTTCGCCCAAATTTCGAAAAAAAACCATGGACTATAGTCCATGAAAATTTTTCGGGCGACCCAAAAATTCATGTCGATATCTCACCCAAATTTCTCTTTAGGACCCTCAAACGGCTTGCAGTGA
Organism: Metaphire vulgaris; assembly: GCA_018105865.1. NCBI lineage: Eukaryota > Metazoa > Annelida > Clitellata > Crassiclitellata > Megascolecidae > Metaphire > Metaphire vulgaris. The sequence continues at coordinate 9,668,707 of CM030869.1, read as the reverse complement.
TGTCAGTGGACTAGAAAAATCCGTCACTTTCCACCCTTTTAATGTGTCTATATTGCAAGATATAATAATGGTGGCGATACATTATATAGACTTTCAAACCTTTAAAACAATCAGACGCCTGATAGATATCCTAAATGCGGGTCCAGGTTCCTTGTAGACATCGACTGGGCTTCAATCGGTGTAAATATGAAAGCCCTACGACACCACAAATTTTCGCCCAAATTTCGAAAAAAAAAAAACATGGACTATAGTCCATGAAAATTTTTCAGGCGACCCAAAAATTCATGTCGATATCTCACCCAAATTTCTCTTTAGGACCCTCAAACGGCTTGCAGTGATGTCAGTGGACTAGAAAAATCCGTCACTTTCCACCCTTTTAATGTGTCTATATTGCAAGATATAATAATGGTGGCGATACATTATATAGACTTTCAAACCTTTAAAACAATCAGACGCCTGATAGATATCCTAAATGCGGGTCCAGGTTCCTTGTAGACATCGACTGGGCTTCAATCGGTGTAAATATGAAAGCCCTACGACACCACAAATTTTCGCCCAAATTTCGAAAAAAAACCATGGACTATATATAGTCCATGAAAATTTTTCGGGCGACCCAAAAATTCATGTCGATATCTCACCCAAATTTCTCTTTAGGACCCTCAAACGGCTTGCAGTGATGTCAGTGGACTAGAAAAATCCGTCACTTTCCACCCTTTTAATGTGTCTATATTGCAAGATATAATAATGGTGGCGATACATTATATAGACTTTCAAACCTTTAAAACAATCAGACGCCTGATAGATATCCTAAATGCGGGTCCAGGTTCCTTGTAGACATCGACTGGGCTTCAATCGGTGTAAATATGAAAGCCCTACGACACCACAAATTTTCGCCCAAATTTCGAAAAAAAACCATGGACTATAGTCCATGAAAATTTTTCGGGCGACCCAAAAATTCATGTCGATATCTCACCCAAATTTCTCTTTAGGACCCTCAAACGGCTTGCAGTGATGTCAGTGGACTAGAAAAATCCGTCACTTTCCACCCTTTTAATGTGTCTATATTGCAAGATATAATAATGGTGGCGATACATTATATAGACTTTCAAACCTTTAAAACAATCAGACGCCTGATAGATATCCTAAATGCGGGTCCAGGTTCCTTGTAGACATCGACTGGGCTTCAATCGGTGTAAATATGAAAGCCCTACGACACCACAAATTTTCGCCCAAATTTCGAAAAAAAACCATGGTCCATGAAAATTTTTCGGGCGACCCAAAAATTCATGTCGATATCTCACCCAAATTTCTCTTTAGGACCCTCAAACGGCTTGCAGTGATGTCAGTGGACTAGAAAAATCCGTCACTTTCCACCCTTTTAATGCTCAAATTTCGAAAAAACCTGGACTAATTATTCCAAGGTGTTTTGGTCGCAAAAATTGTGTCCTCCGATTCTCTTGAAACTCACACCATTTCAAGTCCCTTCAAGAATCTGCAATTAGATGTTTGATAGCTTTCGCGCCCTTCGATTTAAGGCTAATCTTTATTATCTATTTAGGCCTATTACTAAGAGAATGCTAGAAATCGTTTTAGTAGAAAAGTCGACAGATTCATGGCGAATTTGGCCAAAATTTCTGGTGCAAATTCATCACTACAAGGCCCCCTACAATTCTCTTGCGAAATCTGAGCGATTTCCGGACATGAATTTTTCCTCAAATTTCAAAAAAATCAACGATGGTTAGTCCAGGGTTTTTTGATCGGAAAAATTTCGTGTCTTCCCATTCTCTCTTGAAACTCATACCATTTCAAGCCCTTTCGATGTCTTCTTCGAATCTGCAAATAGATCTTCGATATCTTGGATTTATTGCGCATTTTTATCTAGCCTTAGTCATTCATAGAAAGAGAATGCTATAATTTCTGGTGCAAATGCGACACCCCAGGCATCACTAGAACGCCCCTACAATTATCTTGGTAAGTCTGATCCAATTTTTACCATGTATTTTTTGGTCAAATGTCAAAACAAATCTAGTATGGTAGGCCTGTAACAATGGCGAAAAATATCGAAACGTATCTAAAAATTAACGTCAATAATGTATTTCAATCTAACGCATTTGATGATATTCATGAAAAAGACCTTCCATTGATGTCAATTCAGTGGAAATTGAGGACCAGTTGGTGTTTAAGCTGTCGAATTTCACAATAGCAAGATTGACTAATAACACGTTTATCGCAGCCCGAGGACGGCATTAAATAAAACGTTGCGTTGAAATTAACGTTGATGCTTCTTTTGACGCCCCAGCGTCCTCTGTCCATACGTCCGTTTAGTTTCTCTTTCATTCCCGCCGGCCCTGTAAACCCTGAATCAGGGGCGGATCCAGGATTTGACAAGTGGGGGAGGGGGCTTTGGGGTGGCAACTTCTAATCATGGGGGCCTACCATTTGTTGTTAGGTATGTAGTATTAAGTATAGGGTCCCAACAGGAGAGGCCACTGGGGGGGCAAGCACTCAATAGGGGCACAGGCCCCCCGGACCCCCTGTGGAGCCGCCACTTCCATGAATATCTGCCAAGATTAAAATTATCTGATTCCGTTCGGATTTTTCCTGGTATTCTGGGAATCTTTTAAAATAGTCAAATTTTGCATGTGAAATCATTCCAAGATATTAACTGTGGCCATTGTGTTTTGCCCCCACAACCCTGGAAAAAATTCCGTGGGTTCCCATGGAATGCATTCTTACAACTCCATTGCTGTTTAGCAAACGCACACAACTAATCTTTGCTTAGTAGGTTTATCGAATGTTTCTACAAGCCTTTTAGATGGTTACACTATTTACATAACAGCAATTGATTCTTACGATGGCTTATACATATGTAGTTCAAAGTCAGTTTGCTGCCAGGGGCGTAGCCAGGAATTTGATTTAGGAGGGCATAAATATTTTGGGTGGGTATAAATCTTAACTAAAAACCACATAAACCACATAAACCACATATAAATCACATAAAAACTATAACGGAGACTGATTGGGGGGCGGGGTGTGTATATATACCGATATACCCCCGTCGCTACGCCCCTGTTTGCTGCGTTTGAATGATTCTAAATAAAATAACGTCTCATTCCTCCACTTATTTCGTCCCTATTTGTCAAATATTTTAATATTTCTAATACGTAACATCTCTAAAGTAACAAATATCTCGCCAATCCGCACCAGAGCTTTCCAAAGTGATACCGCGGTAGCTACTGACATGGCGGTACACGCTGCTTCTTGGCGTAAACTTGGATGAAAAAGTGGGGGTCCCAGTCCCTTTACTTTCCCCCTTCCCTGTGGCTTCCCCTTGACCCCCTTTCGTCAAAATGAGAATCAGCAAAGGATAATTTGGGGGTAGGTGTTGGGGGGCACGTGGTCTTGTGCTCAGAGGCGGTTCCACGCGGGGGCCCGAGGAGTCCGTGCCCCCATTAACTTCCTGGGCCCCAATTAAGTGGTCCCTGTACTTTAGTACACTCATTCTATAAGCAGGGCGCGATTTGCGTGGGGGGAAGGGGAATCTTCCCCCCACTGCCCAACTGCATCCCCCCCTACTGCTACATCCCCCATAACTACATCCCCCCACTGCTACAGTTTCCAACAACTACATCCCCCCAAGCTCGACATATCCCCCACTGCTCCAGGTCACAAATCGCACCCTGTATATAAGCAACTAGACTATTCAAGGCTTATAAAAACAGTTGGCCCCATACGCTTAGGAAGTTGCCACCCCAACGTCCCCGCCCCCGACTTTCCAAATCCTAGAGCCGCCACTGTCTGCTGTGGCCCGCTCCGGATTCATCAACGCAGCCCCATCGCCAAGAGGTTCACCAGAGGGCAGTGTTTGGCCGCCGTCTTTCGCGTTAAACGAAACGAATTCACGGTCTTTCGTCGCGAGAACTGCACGGATGGATGGCGACACTCAGAGACTGGAACGCCTGCGAACGGAAACGCAGAACGGTTTCGGTCGAAGGATCATTCCCAGTCGCGGTTCGGCGAGCAGCGAGTCGCGGTCGACGGACGAAACGGAGTCGTCCAGGGACAGGCTGCAGCGCTGAAGAACGACCGCCACGAAGACGGCCATCTCCAGGCGACTGACGTCCGACCCGACGCACCGTCTCCGACCCACTCCGAACATCGACTCCCGTCCGAGATCGCCGCGGTACCGGACCTCTCCCTGCTCCGTCGTCTCGAGGAACCGATCCGGGTCGAAGACGTCCGGATCCGTCCAGAAGTCCTCGTCGCGGTTGACCGAATGCAGGTTGACGAGTACGAACGACCCGGACGGTATCCGGTGACCGTCGACGTAGGCGTCTCTGGTGGTGCTGTGCGGCAGGGCGAGAGGCACCACCGAAGCGTGGCGCAGCACCTCCGACAAGGCGGCCATCGTGTAGGGCATCCGGTGGACGTGCTCCCTCGATATCCGGTCGTCTTGTCCGACAGTCCGGGCGATCTCGTCCTGGATCTTCCTCTGGACGTCGGTGAATATCGCCATGTACAGGACGGTCCAGTGAAGGGCGGCGTGGACGATGTCCAGCCCGGCGCCGATGAACTCCTGGACCGTCAACGCGACGCGCCCCTCGTCCAGACCGCAGTCCTCGCGGACGCCAAACTGGATCAGCGCGTCCAGGGCGTCGCGTATCCGACCGTCCTCGAAGCTTCGGCGGTGGGCGGCGTGTTTCTCGGTCGTGATCGCCACCATACGGTCGCAGATGCGCTGCAGCGTCGACCGCTGGGAGCCCCCGGGAAGGAAGCGCAGCCAGGGGAAGAAGTCGGCGGCGTTGCCCCGGTTGTGACACCCGATCAGCTGGACGGTGCTGGCGATCATGTCGCGGAAGCTGTCGACGTCTCGGCGCCCGTCGCCGTAGCAGAGACCGTACTGGACGTGCGCCACCGACCACAGCAGCGGCACGTCCGGGTCGAACGCGGATCCGCGGTCGGCGTGGTCGAGAAAGACCTGCCGCAGGCGGATCGCTTCCCGGCGGAGACAGGACTCGACGAATTCGTCGCTGGTCGACATGAACTTCATCACCCGGTCGGACAGCCGGCGATGCAGCTTCCACTCGGCCGAGTAGCTGCCGAAACACATGCTCTTGCCGCGCGACGCCAGGCGGAAGGTGTAGAAGTCCGGGCGCCCGGCGAACGCCTTCGACTGCCCGAGGAGGGCGTCGTCGACCGCTCGCTTCCCGCTGATGACGACGGCGTCTCGTGATCCGATCCGCAGCCGATAGACGTCGCCGTAACGGCGCCGTATGTCCGACAGCGTTCGGAACCAGCGCGGTCGGAAGAAGGCCAGGGTCCCGACGACCGGCAGGGACCAAGGACCGGGGATCGAGCGTAGGTCGCTGCCGCCGCCGCCGCCGCCGCTGATGTGGTGATACTGGCGACGGTACAGAACCACGATAAGCGATAGGACGACGGCGATAAAGACTGCCTGGTTGGCGCCGATGTCAGAGAAAGCGACCGGGCTGGAAATGATTCCGCAGAGCTGTTTCTGGGCCCAGGAAAAGCTCGCGGACATGATGGCCTCCAACTCGAAGAGAGGGGGAGAGAGAGAAAAAAAGACGCCGAAATTCTCTTCGACGAAAACCTTACTATTCTTCGCGTAGGCTAATATTCTGTTTACTGCGGTCGGCGTTTGTCCTTTTTATAAGCGCTGAATATCGAACGGTGTCTATTATTAAGTTCGTCTCGAGAGCTTAAGACCTATTCGGGACGTAGTCTAAGTGTACATCAATCCATCACGTGTTACTGTCTCTCTAATCTCTCTCTCTCTCTCTCTCTCTCTCTCTCTCTCTCTCTCTCTCTCTCTTCGTTTCCAGAAGAAGTCTATTTAAAGAAGACAGACGACATCCACGCAGACAACCAGAGGGACAGACCACAGCCGCATCGCTACGCTATCTACAGCATCAGTGAGCCATCCAGGCCCGCCGAATGTGGTCCAGAGGGGATGCCCATGGACCCGGCGACCTGCATGCAGGGGGCCAGGGATATTTCTAGGATTGTGAATTTGGGGGGTGTCGACCTCAAATTGGGGGGTGTCCGTAGCTAATTAGTATGCATTTTGTATGCATACCATTGTCACATTACCAATTTTTCCTGGGGGTGTCGACCTCAAATTGGGTGGGTGGGTGTTGGGAGGGTGTTAAGGGGTGTAAAAATATCCCTGCAGGGGGCCCGGGCGGTCCGCAATCAATATCATGCAATATTATTTATCGCAACAAACCAGTGTTTTACACAGTTCTAATAGGTGGATAATTTTCACCCATAATCACAAAAATTTCCCCCTACCACCAAATCCCAGCACGGACACAAATTTTTGCATTGAACTGTGTCTCTACCCCTTCAGTCAAGTCAATTTGCCCCCTCCCGCAAAGGCCCGGGGTCTAGATAAAACACTGATCGCAAACTCTTTAAACGCTTTTGACACGGACGCACACACTGGGGGTGGGGACCCGGGTCACCGCATACGTCTCAGAAAGGCTAGCAAGGGGAAAAAATTAACGTAATCACCAATTTTTCACAACACTTGTCACGTGCACGTGTCGACAAGGCTGACAAACAAAGAAAAAGCTCATCACCATTTTTCACACTTATAATTTAAAAATCTAGAGCAAACATCCCCCCCCCAAAAAAAAAAATTAGGGGTCCGCAATTATTCTGCCCAGGGGCCCGGAACTTAGAACGTGGGGCCTTCACGCGATGACCGCAAAGCACCGATGTTTATTAACCCCTTAACTGGGGACCCCGTATATATCCATCCATTTTACATTGAGTTACAGTTAAATACCCAGTTACGGGGTTAATAAACATCTCTTAAAAAACTCCCGATATTTTGTCTCTCGTTCTCAATGGTTGCTCACTTGTTTTCGTTCTTAAAAGTCACGTCCCGATTTTTAAAAAAAACCCACGGCGTCTTTGCGGTCCACAACAGATTTCTGGAGTTAGGCCTATATTTAGAGTTAACTCCAGACCATAACAAACTTTTCATTCAATTAGCTCGTGCTCTCAAAACGGCGGATACTTCAACAACACGATTTTCGTGCACCAACTTACAGGATAGGCCTATACCCTTTTAATTTAAGCGAATAGTAAGCCTACTGAATAAGATTGTATTCAATCCGTAATTTAGCGGCATGGTCGTCAGAAAGAGAGATTTCCGAATATACTGTACGGCGCCAAGTCTGAGAAATGCGGATAAACTAGTAAGTTTTATTGTGCTATTTTCCTGACAGTTCGTTGGTCAAATAGACTTTGAGAAATGTCAATAACAATTTCTTAGCTTTCCTTTCACATTTCCATAATAGTTGAATACTGGAATATGCAAAACCATTTTTCTTTCGGTTTGATCTCTAAAGGGCTGTCCATTAATTACGTCAACAAAACAGGAGGGAGGGTGTTTGAAAAAGTTTGACAGTTGTTGACAGGGGAGGGAGGCAGTGTTTAATCTAGGCCGTTTCCGGGGGGAAAATTGCCCTCCCCCGGAAATTTCAAATTCCTCCAGGAAATTTTGGAATACTACATGGACTAACAGCGGCCCCTAGCAGAATTCCCCCCGGCTTTGTCAGTTCCCCCCGGCTTTTTCAGTTCCCCCGGAGTCCAGGAGTCTAGATTAAACACTGGAGGGAGGGTCAAGAGAAGTTGACGTCAACAATTTCATTTTTTTACAAATAATAAAAAAATAGGAAATTTCATGGAATTCATAAAGAAGCCGCAATGTCTTCGAACCTTCAATGGACACATCAAAGAAAAGAACTTTGTTGGTCTTGCGACTGATGGAGACTACATAGCAAGCGGAAGTGAATGTCAATGGAATTCATTTACTACAATGTTAAAAAGCCCGACAAGCAAAAACAAGGTCATCATCACCACATTATGACACTTGATGAACGAAAGAAAGGGAAAATGGTCATCGCCGCAAAAATGTTGACATAATTAACGGACAGCCCCTAAAGTGAAAGTGAGTCGGAATTCTGAAGACATTAAAAATTGTTCTGGTGCTCTATACTTTCGCTGTCCTTGGACCTTAATTTAGACCAAGGACGACATTTTTCAGTTTTCACGGTCTGTCCTCGAACTACTAAATTCACATTTCGGAATATAATATTAACCTTGGAAACGACAACTTAAAGTTTAAAAATTGAAATTTCAAACAGACTGTTTGGGACTACAGTTTCCTCTGGCGTTGAACACCATAATAGGCTACATACATACATACATACATACATACATACATACATAGCTAAGGTGGAAAAGTCTCCCCGCAGTGTTTTATCCAGACCCCAGACTTCTTTTTCTTTCCCTCCTTCCCTCTGACTGATCTCTGGAATGACCTGGTCTTCTGCCGATGGATTTTGAAGTACCATCGATTGATACCCTTGTGTATTAGAACTGGTGCTATAGAAGTGCATAATAATAATAATAATAATAATAATATTATTATTATTATTATTATTATTATTATTATTATTATCATCATCATCATCATCATCAATTCATAGGCGTCAATCCATAGGGGGCCCGGGCGGCCCGGACCCCTCCAATAATTCGGGCAGGGGGCCCAGCACTTGTTGGGCCCCACCCCCAATATTTCAACATTTTTATATACCAGTTAACGCATTTTCCAGTCTAAATGCATGCTCTTCCTGAAATTTCTATTTTTTGAACTTTCATATTTTTGGAGTTTCGGTTCAGAAATGGCGATCCACGAGGGCTTCCGTTTTTCTTTTGTTTTGACGACCGTTTCAGATGTAAACATTCTCTGTTTCTTGTTCGAAATTGTAGACTTCAAACTTCTTGTAGCCCGACTTTCGATACGCTATATTTAGCCCCAAGATTTGCGTCGCAAAGAGAATTCCCTGTTTTCAAAACAGCGCCGTACTGAGTGTGCTTATTGTTGTAAACATGGAAAAATCACGCTAATCGAGACGCGTGACAACAAAAAACCCATTCGCGAACGGTTTGCACTTTTAATTGAGGCCATCGGAATCCGACACACTTCATTATCTTGAAAGCTACCCCAGAAGCTTAAACAGTGGCCATGCACGCTGAAACCAAAAGTAAATAAGGGCCCCGCGCTAACCAGAAAAAATTGACGATCTTTTTTGCCCGTCAGCATTTATTTAACACGAGGATAACCTCTCTTTCTTGTCAAGATTTTTTTTTGAAGTTCTCAATATTTGTCCCCCGGCCCCGTAGTTTCTCTCGACGGCCCTGTCTATGTTAGGCTAGGTCTGGACACCCCAAGTTTTGTGGCAGATCGCCGCCTATGCGTGCGAGCAATCGAGTCCAGCTATACTAGTCCCTCCACTCCCACCCCTCCCCCTCCCCCGCCCCACCGGCCAAAACAGCCAAGCCCGGCGACAGATCAGCGTCACGAGGTAACCCGATCTTATGGAATACCCTACATGACTTTGTAACCAAAAGCCGAAACAAAAGAGTCGTTCGTAAAAACCTATATAGACCCATCTTTCCATCATTCTTATGGGTAACTCATGTCAAAGCGTCCTCGACTTTGGTATACCATGCATACGGCGCTATATAAGTTGTCTCAATAATAATAATAATAATAATAATAATAATAATAATAATAATAAATAATAATAATTATAATAATAGGCCAATAATAATAATAATAATAATAATAATAATAAATGCTAGCAAATTACTAATAGCAAAATAACATTTAAACAACTAACAGTAGACCTAACTATGTAATGCAAGGAGATGGCCTGTTTGTTAATTATTTAAAAGTTTATCACGCTTGCTCAGTTTTCTTGACTTATGTCGCGGACCACCACTTAGGGAAGCGCGGACCGGCACCGGTCCGCGGACCGCCACTTTGGGAATCACTGATTTAGGCGGTTTTCCGAGCAGACGAACCGACAGAGAAATTTTACGTTGGAGTTTGTATTTTTAAAAATCCACATTTTAAAATCTAACTCTTCCAGTGGGAAAAATGCCGGCGGTGGAATAATAATCTTGCAGAAGGGTGAAGTTTGTAAACAGAGAAAACCACAAACCATTCGGTGCACAAAAACCAATCGTCATAACACGTCAACACTGACGAAGCATCGGTTTAATACAACCCAGGGCCCAGGGCCCAGGGTCCAGCCTTCGAAACAGCGTCCCGTGTTCTCACGGCGCGAGGTTATAAGGTCCAATGGTTTTCTGGCGACACTCAAGAGTCAAGAAACGGAAAACAACAAACGGGTATTTAATGTACTGTACACGCAGGCCTATTTAGATCCCAGCAGACTTTGCTCTCGTTTCTCTCGCACCTAAAAATAAAAACTTTCGACTATTTTCCTATTTACTTAGCCTACTTTCCATTAGGCTACGATAGAGCAGAGGTTCCCGACACCCATGACCCGCGGGCGACTTTCGGCCCGTCAGCTCTCAGAAAATGGTCCGCGACGTCTCAATAGTTGATTGACCTGCTTTAATTTGGTTTCTGAAAGTTAAGAATGATCACTGCGGCCCGCTTAAGTACCGAAAGTACTGCCATTATTATTATTATTATTATTATTATTATTATTATTATTATTATTATTATTATTATTATTATTATTATTATTATTATTATTATTATTATTATTATTATTATTATTATCATCATCATCATCATCATCATCATTATTATTATTATTATTGTTATTAATATTTTTATTATGACTGTTATTATTATTATTAATTAGACAATTTATATAGCGCAATAAGCATGACAAAATGGCCAAAGACAAGAGCGCTTTACTATACAGTACTACGTATTACTTGGGAACCACTTTGAGGGAGTTTGAGAGTTGATTATAGCCTATTAGCCTAATCGGCATCACGCGAACATTAAATTTTGGTGAACAGTTTCCTGATGTGTCCCAAATATGGTTCTGCCTAATAATTCATGCAATTATGCCTAATGCGTTAACAACAGCCCATCGGCTTTTAATTTTCAACCTGATGCTGTGCACCTGGATCTACAGCGGCTTCTGTCTGATCTGACTGGCAAAGAAGCGAAAACGAAAGAAAAATACAATCTTCGTGCTATATTTGAAAATATGGAAAGAACGCTAAGAATCGATTTAAGAAATATATCGAAAGTAATTCGCAAAAGACTACACACACACACACACACACACACACACACACACACCACTGGCGTCAATCTGTAGTAAAAGTTGTGAGGGTCCACCTGTTGTTGTGCCTAACCCCAATTAACGCTTTTAGCTTTTTGCTGATAATACCTACGTGCATATCGTAGTGTCGGTTGGCATCATGGTACGACGAACAAAGCACGTGCAAAGTAGGCGAAGTCTTCTGGCATGTAGCCACGTAGGCCTACCAGTTTACCATGTCATGACAACCATTTCAGAAAGGGCAAGGAAGCAAGAACCCACCCTCAGCTAATGGCCGACCCATTGGACGATCTGAGTGATATTTCAGTCTGACCAGTGGAGGAAAAAGAATCAGACCAGTGGGGCGTGGGGGGGGGGGGGGTGGGCGTGGAGGCAGAGGGGCTTACTTTTTCATTACGCTAACTTTTTTATTAGGCCTCTAGGCTCGAGTCCTTCCCCACTTTTTTCTAGGCTACGATAGAGACGGTACATGGGTTGGTCCAGCGTTTTATCCCCGGCCTGTTAGGGGGGAGATTTCCCCAAACCTCAAAATCCCCCCCACAACAAATTATTTCGGCACTGACACAAAATTAAAATTTTGCATTGAACTATGCGTCTCTTCCCCTCCCGCCATGTTAATCCCACTCCCCTATAAAAAGCCTGGAGTCTGGATAAAACACTGGGTTGGTCCCTACCCAACTTTTTCGTCCAAGCTTACCCCCAACGCTGCCTTAATAACCGAAAGCCCTGCAGCTTGTACCGCCCATAGGCCTATTGGGTAACCAGCTTGCATCGACAATGCGCAGTTGGTGTGCATAACTAAAAAAATGAACGGTCGGTACAGCCAACCCAGTTTTCGTAAATTAAAGATAGAGCCATGCAGTGTTTCATGCATCCCCCGTCTGCCTTTAGAGCCAAAAACTTACGTAACAGAACTGCTCCTTAATTCTTTTTAAAACGATACAATATATGCCTACGCATTTTAAATATAAAGTCTGGCAGGGGCGTAGCCAGGAATTTGATTTTGGGGCGGCATAAATTTGCGGCGGTATATATTGTTACTGTACATACACTATAATAATATAGGCCTATATATATATTATATAAGCTATGTATATGTACATATATGTTATATATATACTGTATTATATATATACCGATTTGGGAGGGGGTATATATGCCGATATATCCCCCGTCGCTGTATACGCCCCTGAAGTCTGGTTCTCTTTTTGCAGTCTGCAGACGTGTTTATCTAGGTTAATAGGCAAGATCTTTGGAACAACAACAACTGAGACGAAATCAGGACAAGAAGACGCGCAATTCGACAGACTCTGTCCGCGGTTGGATTTATTTGCGGGGATTTTAGAGACGACTGCGCACGGTTCATGGGTTAACGTTTCGACCTGATTCTAGGACAAGGATTTAGGTCTGCGCGTCCCAATAATAATAATGATATTCTTCTCCAGACAGCTTCTACGCGACAAGTCTACACTAAAGTTCTCGTCCGCACGAACGCAGATTTCTACAATCTAATACGTTCGTGTAGACGAAAACTTAAAAAACCTGACGCCAAACTTTTTAAAAATGCCTGTACCACCAGATGAGAGAGAGAGAGAGAGAGACAGACAGATAGATAGATAGATAGATAGATAGATAGATAGATAGATAGATAGATAGATAGATAGATAGATAGATAGATACAGTGGCGTAAGCCTGGCGACAACATTGGGGAGGGGAGGGGGATAAAATCGTTCATAAAGTCAGGTCAGACCCCTTTTTCATCTTCAAAAAGTCTTACATTGGGGGGATAATTGATACTCTGTCCCCTCTGACTAATTATGGGGGCCCGTCCCCCCGTGTTTTACGCCCATGGAGAGAGAGAGAGAGAGAGAGAGAGAGAGAGAGAGAGAGAGAGAGAGAGAGAGAGAGAGAGGCAGGCAGGCAGGCAGGCTGACAGACGGGGACAGAGAGAAAGCGTCAACGTCATGAAAAATAAATTTTAATCAAAAAACCTTACAATTTCAGGCAGTGTTTTATCCAGACCTGTTAGGGGAGATACCCCACCAACCCACCCCATACCCCCATACACAAACACAACCCTCAAAATTCCACCCCTAAAAATTTTGGCACCGACATAAATTTTTGCATTGAACTACGTATCTTCCCCTCCAGTCAGGTCAATTTCCCCGCTCCATATGGGCCTTGAGCCTGGATAATACACTGATTTTAGGTCTACATAGCAATAGACTAATAAAATAGTATTGTTTCATCAAAAGTTGAATTTTTGGTGCAGAGTTTAGGCTACGTGTGCTCAGTTACTAAAATATAATGTAACAAGGTTTAAAGTGGTTCATGAGGGTCTCCACTGAGTGAGAAAAACTAGAACTACAACTACTACCTATTACTACAGTAGAACTTCGTTATAACGTAGCCTACTTATTGGGCCTGTAAAATTCAGTAGGATATGCCTATATCCGAGGCACGTTATACTCAATACGGTAGCGTATCACACGGGACCATACATGAAGGTATATTATAACCCGCTATATATACAGGTTTGTCCGTGGGACAGATTTTTTTCATTTTCCTGTCGCATTCCCAGAGCCGTAGCTATGGGGGGGCGGAGGGCAAGCCGCCCCGGGCGCCGACCGGTGGAGGGGCGCATTTTGGATGTGAAAAAATAACTAAAAAATGTCTGCGGAATAAATTTTAAAAAGGTCATCCACCCGAAAAATGGATTAGTAAACTGTGTGACGAGTGACGACTAAAAAAAGGTCATTGTCGAAATTTAGGGGCGCAATATATGGATCTTGCCTCGGGCGCCGAAAACCCTAGCAACGGTTCTGCCCATTCCCTTCCCATCCCATGGCAATTTATGCCTGTCCCATCCCATCGTCCCATGGGATTCCCATTATAGTATTAATATGAAATATTAATCATATTATGTAATACAGTTCATATGAAATTATGCCTTATGAAATTTATGAAAGTTTAGGTGTAATGTCTACTGAATAGGACTACGCGTACAAAGAGACATGTAAAACGACAGAATTTATTAACTCTATTAAATTTTATTTCCCCGCACAAAATATAGATACAAATATTATGAATATATGAAGAAAAAGAAGGGTAAAAAGCTTCAAAAAGGCACACAAAATAAAAAAAGTTACAGCAGCTCTGTCCTATGGGATGGGACGTGCAGCGCTGTCCCATCTCATCCCACGGGATTCCCATGGGATTCCCATGGGACGTCAAGCCTGGCTATGTATTATAGCCGAGTCCGTTTATAACGAAGTTCTACTGTCCACATGTTACGGTCACTTGGTGTCACAGAGTAACGCCACGCCGCGCATTATCCAGTGATCTGGGTCAGGTTGGGTCTTGAGCAGCAACGGAAATATGTAGGTCAGGTCGGTTCTTCGCGGTTTCTTGTAAACGGGGCATTCATAGAGATTCGGTCCTTTGCGCCTTTCGCCGTTGACCGCATAGACGTGGATTACGGGCAGTGGCGTGTAGAGAACTTTTGGGGGTTGTTCCAGCAGCCGAGAATTTTTTCTGTCCCACCCCGCACCGTCCAGGTACAGACCGTGAACGTACACACCTGTCAAGAACATTCGATTGGTGCACCTGCACAGGTGAACAGGCCTGTCAAGAGGTCTGAGGAGGCGCGGGCCAAGTGAAAATTTAGCTTGCTCACAATATGAAACTACTGGGTAGTTTTAAAACAGATATCAGATATCAAATCTGGCATACAGACTTCATATCAACATCAAAATGTTTCATCACGGCAATGACGTAAAATTGGATGAGAATTATTATTATTATTATTATTATTATTATTATTATTATTATTATTATTATTATTATTATTATTATTATTATTATTATTATTATTATTAACGCGCTGATTAATGTGGTAACACGTTCAAGCGAACTGCTTGAACACATTACAAAGTTACAAATAACTTGTGCGATATAGGCTAACCATGTTTTAAGTCTCTCCTTAAAAAAGAGAAAGTGGGGGTCCAATTGTTACATCTTCCCCCTTCCCTATGGTAGCTGCTCGTAAAGTGGGGGAGGAGAGAGGGTTCGAGCCTAGATACCTAAAAGAAGTTTATGCCTATATATCACAGGTAAATTCTGTAGAGTATTTGAGAACAATGTCACACAGAATGCAGAGCCGTAGCGAGGGTATCCGGCGCCCGGGGGCAAAGTGTACCGTTGGCGCCCCTGACGAGCAAATTGTCACATTGTTCTCGGAGCCCCCTCAGGTCTTACGGGCGCCCCTCTTCATATAGTGCTGACGAGCAAAAAAAAGGTCGTCGCACATGTTTCTTCTTCTTTATTGTGCATTTCACTTACCCACATACCCAATTTTGGCGCCCCCTCATCTCGGCGCCCGGAGGCATATGCCCCCCCTTACCCCACCGCTACGGCCCTGACAAAATGTACATAGAATCTTGTCTCAATATTATAATTACCAACCTTCCGTTGGTCCACTGGTTATATCCTCTTTCATCAGGCAAGTCACTTCGTTGTCGAGGACGACGTTGTCCAAGGCCCATCCCCTGTGCGCCCTCGTGATTTCCTGCCTCATGGCCGTCAGGAACCCCTGGGGATTAAACAACCCGGCCATCCAGAAGACCTTAGGCCGGCTCTCGAACAGCCACAGGCTGACCTGAGCATTGCGATCGAGGAGGTCTGAGCACCAGAACCCGAATGTGGCCGACTCCCAGGATATCTTGAGAACAGAAGAAACAAGCTATGCAGGGGCGGTTCCAGGATTTCTTGGTGGGGGCAGGGCCGCCGAGAGGGAGGGAAGGGGGCAAGTGCACAGGGGCCCGGTGGTCTGGGGGAGGGCGGGCCCATGATGAATACGTATAATTAAAAATAATTTGGATAGTGACACTAAATTTGAGGGGGCCCGGCGAGGAAAAGGGGGCCCGGCGTGAAAAGGGTGATAAGCAAAAAAGGTCGTTAAGAAATTTGAATCTGCACAGGGGCCCGGAATTTCTCTCGGCGGGCCTGGATGGGGGATGAATGAATTTATAGAAAGTTGGTGGGGAGGGAGTGAAAATAGAAGGGAAAAGATCAATAAACTTTGCCGAAAAAGGTTGATAAAAAGGAATTTTATCCCTAATTTACTATACTTCTACCGAAAAATAGGTTGACAAGCAAAAAAGGTCATCCTTAATTGGTTAGTTTTACTAGACTTTTACCCAAAAATAGGTTTTCACAAACAAAAAAAGTAACTCCGAAAGTCCGGTGGGGGATGCATCGCCACTCATCCCCCACCTGGAACCGCCACTGAAGCTATGGGCTCATCCATATAATACGTACGCAAAAAGGCATATTTTCAACAACCTCCCCCCCCCTTTGCACACCGTACATACGCAAAATCTCCTAACCCCCCCACTCAGTGCATACGTACTATATGGATGAATCCTATGGAACGCCGATAAGCAAAATCCTTGTTAAAATAGCACGTTGTGAAACTTTGTTATAACGGACTCGGTTATAACGTAAACTCGGTCGGGCCGCCGAGAGGGGGGCAAATGCCCATGGGCCCGGCGATCCGAGCTGGTGGGTTAAGTTAGGTTAACACTTTGAAAGGTGGATGATGGAGGCCCGCCCATTGGAGGCACATACTGCGATGCTGACAAGCAAAAAAAGTCATCACCACATTTTGGTACATGATTTATTCATTTATTCCTCCAACGTCCTGAAGAAAAGTCTGAGAAGCAGAAAAAGGTCGTCATCATAGTTTTCAAACTTACTAGGGGCCTGTAACTGCTCTGCCCAGGGGCCCTGAATTTCTCTCGGTGGCCCCGATACCCAGAGACGTAGCAAGTACACAATGCTTCAAGTACAAGTACAAGTACCTGGCCTCCAAGTACAAGTACAAGTACCAAATATTACACCTCTACCGATACCACTCGGTTATAACAATACCTCAATGTACGGTCCAGTGCGATGCGCTACCGTATTGCGGATAACGTACCTCAGTCATCAGGTTCTAAATTGTACAGACCCGCTAAGTACGTCATAACGAAGTTCTACTCTGTACTACGTACGCGTCTCCAAGCAGTTGGTATCCGTGCGTCGTACATGCAGTCGAGGGCATCCCGGAGGTTTTCAGACATGACAATCGTTCCGTCTATTGCTAGCTTTAGGTCAAGCAGAGTGCTGCGAACAATCGTTATGACCTTCTGCATTCTGTCGATCTCTTGCCGAAGGAAGATGGTCAGCGGTTGTACGAGCCCCATTTTCTTAAGACAGTCTCGCACCTGAGATGCAGTTAGCAAAACTGGTAAGCAAGTATGTAAAATCTCGTGGATTTATACAGCGCGTTGGATGGTAGTACAACAGTAGCTGCCTAGTCTTAGGCACTTAGCCTTTCTAAAACTAGCTATGGGAAGGTGAATTATAATTATTATTATTATTATTAATTAACCCCTTAACTGGGGACCCCGGATATATCCGGTCCATTTTACATTGAGTTAAAGTTAAGGGGTTAATAGCCAGGCAATGGTCAATATATCTGAAAGGCAGTTAAAGAATGCAAGATTTCATATCTTAAATGAACTAACTTAACACATCATCACGCCCCATTTCCTCTCACATCAACTTAAATTCCTACAGAACAAGAAACCAAAATACGTGGCACTTAAAGCAGAAAGTTAAATCTAAGAATGCATGTCAACAGCGGCGTAGCAACTTGGGGGGGGGGGCTGCGATGCCCCCGGGCGCCGAGGATCAGGGGCCCCAAAGCGAGGACCTTTTTTTGCTCGTGACTACTAAGACTGGCGAGGACCTTTTCTTGGTTTCTTTTGCTCGTCAGATTTTTCTGGAGTTAAGACTCCAATATGTCTACTTTGCTCCTCCCGGGGGGGGGACGCCACCAGCCCATGATGCACCACTGCAAATCAAATCAGCTCATGCATACTTCGTGCGGTACGTAATCGTCCGGTAATTTCGACATCATGTCGTCAGCCAGTCGATACACGATCGATTCTCTCGTTTCACCTCCAACCCCGCTTGCGTCTTTCGGCTGAATGCTCAGACAGGTTTCCAGCATTCTGTTAGCTGTGTTTGTCTGATAACTAAAAGAAATATTCAAGGGTTAACATCGTTAACCTAATGCTCTAACAGTAACACTTCTCTTAGTCAGAAATAGTATTTCAATAACATTTTCCAACAGTGCTGTATATACACATGACAGCTGCATAGAAAAAGTTCATAATATACCAAATAAACACTAACCATGTATAAGATCATATGATGTACTGTATGGAGTGTGTAAAGTATTTTTCAAAAGTTACTTGGAGCTATAGAAGGATTACATAGATAGTGGTAGTGGTAGAAGTGGAGAGGGAGAAAGTGAGAACAAACTAAAAATATAAACTAAAGAGAAAACTATAGATATAATAATAGTCACTGTGATTTTTAGAAAATTGTAAAGTTACATAATAGGCACACATTTCAACCAACATCTCCATTTTGACTTATGAAAAACAAATAAATGCAGACAAGAAGAAAGAAAGAGGTGACCAAAATGGAAAAGATTCAGAGAGAGAGAGAGAGAGAGAGAGAGAGAGAGAGAGAGAGACAGACAGACAGACAGACAGACAGACAGACAGACAGACAGGCAGACAGACAAACAGGCAGACGGGAAGACAGACAAAGACAGACATAGAGAGAGATAGAGAGAGAGAGACACTTGCGTAATATCAGCATTTTTATGAAGTCCAAACGTTTCTGGGGAGTCGACCATTGGCAGAGTGTCAATGAAGACTTTATATTCATCGATTGTTTTGCCTTTTGGAATTCTGTAGCCTGAAGTTAAATTGTACATGCACGTCAGTCATATGCAATAAAAATTAACACCCCAAGTTGCCATTAAGTGACAAAGTGGTATTTGAGAGTCAACTATTTATGCTACCCCTAACAGTGATTGGCATATTACCAAAGGTAACTGAATACTTCTAAATGTGATTGGTATACTTCCAAAGGTAACTGAATACTTCTAAAGGTGATTGGTGTACTTCTAAAGGTAAATGAATACTTCTAAAGGTGATTGGTATACTTCGAAATGTGATTGGCACAATTCTAAAAGTGATCGAATACATCTAAAGATGATTGGCATACTTCAGAAGGTTATTGAATACTTCTAAAGATGATTGGCATACCGGAATAGAACTCGAATGTGTCTGAAAACATTCCCTCGGTGAACCAAGCTTTTGCGTAAGTATTGAGAAGTCGTTTGTCGTAGTCATCTGTCACCCGACTTCCGTATTGGATCTCACCAATCATGTACAGCATAGTAGTCCACGAAACTCCCTGCAGTAAAACGTCTCTGAAACTAATGTGGGGGACAGTACCAAGGGCGGTACACAAATACCAAACAGTGAACTGATTTGTACAAAAAAAGGGAGCAAATGAAGCCTAAAATTGCAGCCTCGAACTTCTAAAATTGTCTAAGCCGCAGGATTGTCGACTACCAAGATCTTAGGTGGAAATGACATTAAGAAATACATCCAGTTAGAAAATACGCTTCAAAAATGTGCCCATTCACTTCAATGTCCATCTGGAGAGGTCCCATTGTTTCAGTTGGTCCCATAAATAATAGTAATACGTCATGTAACAAACTCTTGCAAACTCTCGAAAGTTCACACCATAAGACACACGTGTATACCGTAAACCGGAAAACAAATCGAAAACGCACCTTCTTTGGGTCGATGTCGTCGAGGTGATTCTGGACGAACTGTATGGTAGACGTGAAGTCCGCCTGGTTGAATTCGTACGGAATATTCCACCCGATGGGTCCGAACTTCCTCCGCTCCTGAACGGCGGTGTGAAGGAACGCGACGGCGTAGAGCAGGGGCTTCCACTGCGGCAGAGTTATCGCGTCGAGCAGGTCCTGGTTGATGAGGCCGTAGGTCCTCTTCAGGCCGGCCTTCACGCCCTGTGGCGGCTCGGTGGTGAACTTGATCGAGGACTGGAGAAGGTTGATGGGAAACTTCGGATGGACCTCCGTGGTCAGCCAACATCGGAAGGCGACGTTGACGTGCTCGGTGTTGACGATCGCTTCGAGGAGTTCTTCCATGTATTCGAGGCCTAAGTGACAGTTGTGTAGAGTGACCCAACTGCCGTCCTGCATCGACTGCGACACCAGGCGGCGTGCGTGGACCTCTTGGCCTTGGCCCATCGAAATTGCACCGCAGCCTGAAAAAACACAAAACACCAAAAATTCAACTGCATGGTCAGGCCTGCCGAGAGGGAGAGGACGGGAGGAGGGTGGAAAGCACAGTGGCCCGGCGGCCTGTAGGGGGCCCGGGCCGGTCATGATGTATTAACATCTAACATCCTGAAAAAGACTGACAAGCAAAAAAAGTCGTCAGTTTTTCACACTTGTTCAGGGCCCATGACTGCCCTTTTGCACAGGGGCCCGGAATTTCTCTTGGCGGACCTGCACATGGTTAAACTATATCAAATTTGTTTTCTGCTAAGAAACAGCAAGGAAAGTCTTCACAGAAGTACAGAGAGGTATCAACAAGTCTGCAAATTGTAGCAACAAATCACAGTATTAAAAAAATATAATTTCAATATGAAACTGCTAAGGATCATCATAAATTAAGTAAGACCTCTTCTAGTTTGACTGTTAAAATTTACAATGATGAGAGCCGTGAAGATGAAAGCCAAAATCTACACTGCCCATAGTCATCCATATGGCTGCCAAAGTCGAATCTTGAAACTCATAATCAGGATCTTCATTGTTAGTTAATTTTAAAAATTAATTTTAATTAATTTAATTAAGCCCTCTGCAATATTAAGAAAGCAAAGATGAAAGTGCACATCGAGAGAGCGTTTTGTATCAGTTATCGTGACGTTACTCACGCATTCCTTTCATTTTGGCCAGTCGTTCTATGTTTTCTGTCGGATCTGAACCAACCGATAGGAAACAGATCATGGGAGTACGATTATCACTTTCTGCCAACATTGCCTCCATGTCCAACACAACGCCTTCAGCATACTGAAAACATACAACTAGGGCTGGCGGATTATTGCAATTATGCGATCACATATGCGATGGCATATTTAACAAATTTTTAATGTGCCGCATTTTTCCTTTTTACCACATTTGCGATTTCTGTCATAAATATGCGGCAAGTATATCCGCATTTTTTGCTACTATTGTCACATATGTAGCACCTTTTGCTGTTTTCCTAATGTATGCACAGATTTATAGGGGATTTACAACTATTACAGATTACAGATTTACAACTACTACTACAGTAGTTGTAGTCAGTAATCAGCGCCTGTCTGGATACCGCAATTTCTGCAAATAAGCGAGGTGAAATAGGCAAATAAATGGGAAATTCACGTGTATAAATTGGACATTTCTGCATTTTCCCCGCACATTTAAGACCTCTGAGTCCCACATGTTTCCCGAAAAATCATTGCATTAAACGCACAGCCCTAAATAACAAACACTGATCATCACTCAATGAATGACATAGTCCAAGGGTATGTAATGAAATTTTATGAAGGGCCACATTTTCTATGACTAGTGCCCAAGAGCCGTGTGTTTTTTAAATCAGTAGTTGTCATTTATTAGTATTTCTTAAGTATTTGAGAAAAAGCTATTGTTTCAGTATCCCCGCAGGCCATTTAACACCCAGCGGCGGGCCGGATCTGACCCGTGGGCCACCATTTGAAAATCCCGGACACAGTCTGAATGACTTGCCTAAGCAATGCACTTCAAACTCTGCAATATTGGGATGCAAATTGAATTCACAGCTCTAGTAAAACAATGCTGCAAACACAAAACACAAAACACAGCTGCCAAAGTAAAAAAAAAACCACATCATCCCTAAGCATGATGACCCCTGCACACCACCGACCATTTCAAGCACGGCCTTTGAACTGACCTGTTTACCCATGACCTCTGCAACATAGGTCTTTGCCATTGGTATGGTCCTGTCGGGGCACCAGCTTCTGATCAGCAGCAGCCTATGGAAAGTGTCCAATGACAGACTATATCCGTCCGGAATAACGGCCTCTTCTGGAGCCTCCGCGTCAAACCACTCTCTCCAAATCTGTACAACAAACCAATGAGTACAACAGACATAAACACATGCACACACATACATACAGGGTGGTGCAGAAAACCGGACTATATTAAATGCCAAACCTAAATGTGACTAGTCCGGTTTTTTGCACCACCCTGTAGTGGCATAGCCAGGATTTCCCAAATGGGGTTATGGTTGAGTCCCATGATTTACAATATTTTGAAATATTCTGACAAGCAAGCCAAAAACATAAAAGGTGTAATTCCCAACTAGGAAAAAAATTCTGACAAGCAAAAAAAGGTCGTCACAACTATTATTTTGTGCCTGATTAAGTGATTTATATAGGTATGAGAATAATAAAATAATATGCAACAACAAATTTTTTGGCTGAACAACCAAGGGGGTTTAACTCCCAAAAATCTTCCCTTGGCTACGCCACTGCACACACACACACACTACATGAACTGGCAGAAACTCATAGTGCTATTAACCCCGCATCAACACAGGAGTTTTCTTCAAATTATCATGATAATTGGGATGAATATCAAAACACTTATGCAGCATCTAAATCTAAAACCTAAATATTATAATTATATAGCACTTTGATAGTTAATATATAATTATCCAAAAGTGCTACAAAGACCATACCAAAGTCCATCCTGCGTTGGGGACCCACGACTGCCCGGGGATTGAACCCTGGCTGAGTTTATTTTAAGGCATGGCTGATTCTTTACCAAATCAGCTACCAAGACACAAACTAACCAATGAAACTACCACAGTCCACAAGCATTGCACACGGGAGTGTGGAAGGCGGAAGAGGACGAGAAAATCAAGATAGTGATCATTGCAACCTATAAATTTTTGCCTAAGATGGAAAGTCATAGGAAAATATATTATTATTTATTATTATTATTATTTATTATTATTATATATTACCTTCTCATTACACGTCACTTGAGTCAGGATCTGGTGGAATTGACTCAACTTGCTAAGTTCAACCAAGTTTAACCATGTCAAGTCCGTAATCCAGGATGGCTTGGGATTAACGGTGTTCAGATCCAAGGCAGCGCCACCTGAATATACCAGAAACGCTACAATTCACTTTGAAACAAAAACCACGACTTAACCCCTTAACCGTGTATTTAACTGTAACTCAATGTAAAATGGACGGATATATCCGGGGTCCCCAGTTAAGGGGTTAAAGCATAAATAGAATTAAAAGGTAAGGCAAAGGTAGGTCCCGTACTCGAGTCCGAGCGTTGGGTTCCGGCGCTTATCTCCGACTTGGGCAATCAGCGACGTAGGCGGTATAAGCCATTAGTCTGGGGTAGGTTGCCGTTACTTTCCCCAGACCCACGTTTAACCTTTGCAGTTTAACGCAGCTCCTCAGTTTACCACCGCCCTCTAACGAGTAAGGTTGAGTCGACCTTAGGGCTCAAGTGGGGATCAAACTTGCAACCTTCTGCTCCATTGCCAAGTGTTGTTACCACTCTGCTAACTTCCCACCCCACAAATAGAATTACATATCCCTTAATCCTACTTATCTACTAGTAGCATCAGAAATTTTTAGAAAAAAATAATAACATTTAATTATATAATAATATATTTTCAATTCCTCTTTAGCAACTCCAAAAGAAGACCGAAAAGACGATGGGTGGATGGATTGGAAGAGGATCTGCACATGGCAGGGCTGAATCTCAACGGAAAAACTGATGGAAGACGCCGAATGACCTTGGAAGAAAAAATAGCAAAGCATAGAGAACATTGGAGAGAAGTCATGGAAAAGTCAATAGCTGGACACAGCTGGAGGACGAAAACCTGACCTGACCTGAAATCTTTCTCAAATCCACTTCAGCAATACGAATTTAGGATGTTTGATCCCAGGACGAATGATTCATCTCAGGACATTTCGTCAGAAGGACTATTCATCACAGGACGATTCATCACCCTAACCCTAACCCTTATAACTTTATCCGAGATGAATAGTCCTAAGATGAATAGTCCTAAGATGAATAGTCCTCCTGATGAAACGTCCTGAGATGAATCGTCCTGAGATGAAACGTCCGGATACCAGCAATACACTAACTGAAAGTCAACCAAAGGAATATATAATAAGCTGAAAACCTTTGATGAAGCATTGATATTCTTCACCGGTAATGAGGCCCGCCTCCATCTGGATCTGCAGAGTCATAAGAATCGTGAACAAGAACTTGTCTCTCTCGTAAAAGCCGCGAACGGTGTACGCGAACGTCAGGTAAGTAAGATAGTCGATGACGTTCTGGATGCGCTTCGTCGTGAACGACGACTTCGCCGACCGGGCCATGGCGACGTCGAACAGCTGGAGAAACTGGTGCAGCGACGTCTGGTACATCTCATTGACCATGCTCATCTTTACGATGAGAAAGTACAAGACAGACCCTCTCATCGCAACTACAAACAAACAAAAAAAGATGTTCACATTTAAAAATGAATTCTCTATTCCAAATCAACAAAACAATATCAACGACACCAAGAAGGAAGGTCGTACGTTCTTCGTCCGAATTTTCTCGTGAGAAAAATTTCATTTCTCACTGCAAGATGGAAACAACGTTTAAGTTGGACCGATCATCACACATCACACCTTTCATTCATACATCATACATTCGCACATTCATACGCATTCGTTAATATTCACATTCATTCATACATTCTTTCATTCATACATCAGCTGATGCCATAGGCCAGGGCTATTTAACTATACATACTCAGAGAATGCAGAAATCTTGAAAATGGAGATTGTCCCAATTTTTTGGGCCACCCCACGGGCCTCAAGTAAGTCAAGTTGAATAGCCCTAGGCATTACGACAGTGGCACCATAGAACTTTATTGATTGATTGACTGATTGATTGATTGATACATCTTGGATCCTTGTTTTCGACTTGTTATCAGCCATATCGACCGCTATGCAACCAATATTCTAAATTGTTCGTATTCTCGGTATACCGAAATATAAAAAAGTAGTGTAATGTGTATTCTAATCAGGGTTATTTCTAGGATTATTTCTAGGATTATCAATTTGGTAAGGGGTGTTGGTATATTCTGGGGTCCCCTGCCAAAATGTCTGACAAGAAAAATAAAGGACATCCCTGGCTCAGACTAGGGGGTGTTGGGGATGTCGGTCTCAGATGGGGGTGTTGGGGGCGTAAAAATATCCCTGATTCTAACCCGGTCGGAATTCCTCTCGGGCGCTGTTTACGCGAATTTCCGTTTCCGCTGAGATCGAGAGCTTCTCGGTAACCTCGACGGCCATTTCCTTGGTTACGGTCAGGGCTTTGACTAAAGTCTCATCCTCGACGAGCGATCCTTTCGCAGAATTCAGGTGATAGAGGAGGTTGTCCTCCAATTCCTGCATTTGTCTTTTATTCGAAGTCACTTCGGCCATCAGACGAATCCTCTCAGACTCCAACTCCTGGACCGATTCAAAGAGGAAAGAGCTCACAATTGATTTCAATGCTGGTTTGTACCAACCATTACAAATAAAAGATAACTTCCCATCAGATCATTATTATCAATTATTATTATTATTATTATTATTATTATTATTATTATTATTATTATTATTATTATTATTATTATTATTATTACTACTACTACTACTACTACTACTACTATTAATATTAATAATAATATTATTATTGTTAATATTAATATTAACATTATTATTACTATTATTACTACTACTACTACTATTAATATTAATATTATTATTAGTAGTAATATTAATATTATTATTACTATTAATATTAACATTATTATTATTACTATTAATATTAACATTATTATTATTATTATTATTATTATTATTATTATTATTATTATTATTATTACACAGTTAATGCAGGTTAAGTCATTCACAAAATGAAGAATCATAATTAAGGAATGAGAAAGTCAGAGGAGAACAACTTGCCCAAGATCACTATGCAGTGACTAAGGTCAGATTCGAACCTGTTACCCTCTGGTTGCATGGCAAGAATCCTACCTCTAGTCCCCTATGTCTCTTTAACCCCTTGACTGGCTGTGACTCACATATGCATCCATTTTACATTATGTTGCAAATAAGTTACCGGTAAACAGGTTAAAACACCGTAAAATCTTTCAAAGCCAAGCATTTACTGGGTGTTCATTTTAAAAATAATATTAAGTAAATTATCCACAAATAGCCACAATTTAGTAATGGTTCCTTACTCCTGCTTCAAATTATGCCCCAATAATTCTCCTAATTAAAGCTTTTCAAATCAGACGACCAATAATAATAATAATAATAATAATAATAATAATAATAATAATAATAATAATAATAATAATAATAATAATAATAATAATAATAATAATAATAATAATAATAATAATAATAATAATAATAATAATAATAATAATAATAATAATAATAATAATAATAATAATAATGCACTTTTATTATAGCACCATTTCTAATACTTTAGTGGTATCAATCGATGGTACTTCAAATCCATCACCAAAAGACCAGATCATTCCAGGAATCAGTCAGTGAGAAAGCGAGGCAGAGCTATGGAAGATATGCTAATTTAACCCCTTAACCGTGTATTTAACTGTAACCCAATGTAAAATGGACGGATATATCTGGGGTCCCCAGTTAAGGGGTTAAAGACATGGGTTTTTAGTCCAGATCGGATAAGAAGTTTTTGTTGGCCAGTTTAGCTACATCCTACTGTTTCAACTAATGATACTAATCCAATATTTAGCTACATATCATTATATATAATATATATATATATATATATATATATATATATCCATGTTCCATTATACCATTCATACCATTATACCATTTTATACCATTTTCCATTATACCAGACCATTATACATATCCATTTTCTAGCATATACGTGTAAAAAGTCTAAAAACCGAGCATTGTAACCTTCTTTTCCGTCAAAATGACAACACCAAGCAGCTGGTCCTCGAGTCCTTTTACCGTCACCGTGAAGTCGATTATCGACGTTTTCGCGCTGATTTCTGGGGTGTACGCCGGGTTGCTCAGCTTTGTGGTTATGTAAAGACAGAAGCCCGGCATGACGTCGACCTCCTTGTCGCCGACCTTCACCTTGTAGGTGGTGCCGGACTTGATGAAGTTCTTCTCGAGGATGTTGTCCAGAGCGGGGTCGAGCTCTTCGTGAACGTCCTCGATTAGGAGCGGCAATCCATTGGACAGGGCGTCTTCCAGATGTGTGCGGAAAGATTTATGATTTAAATTGGTTACCTAAAACAGGAAATAATAATAATAATAATAATAATAATAATAATAATAATGATAATAATAATAATAATAATGGTGTAGTCACCTTGGCAGAACTTTCAATGCCCAAAAATAAAATACAGAAGAAATCAATGAAATAATAATGATAATAATAAATTATACAATACAGTGTATGTTCCAACATCACATGACATCATGAATATAATTAGGTTAAATAATGATGATGATGATGATGATGATGATGATGATGATGGTGATGATGATGATGATTATTATTATTATTATTTCTTGTGGCATTTCGAACGCTCTAGAAAAAAATTGAGACAGAATATATTGACAATTCTAGTACGGTTTGACACAGCAAAGATGGGGACACAAGAATATGTTGTTTTAATTCATTTCATCACTCTTCTGAATTTTTGCATATCCATAGCCTACTGTAGCGCTAGTATTGTCCAATTTCAAACAGGGTATCAATTTTATAATATTTTTGTGGTCTATAAAACCTGTAATAGAAGAAACCAGCTCTCTTAAGCACCATCTTATCTCTCGAATGATTTTTTAGACATTTGACAGAGAATAGATTTCTGAAAGACTTTGTATAGTGTCGTTTCAAATGGCTCATTATTTTTTGTGGCATTTCGAAAGCTCTAGAAAAAAAATTGAGACAGAATATATTGACAATTCTAGTATGGTTTGACACAGGAAAGATGGGGACACAAGAATATGTGGTTTTAATTCGTTTCATCACTCTTTTGAATTTTTGCATATCTATAGCCTACTGTAGCACTAGTCCTTACTTTGTCCAATTTCAAACAGGCCATGTTGGCCCACCCAATATTTGGCTTGTGGCACCCTCCATGGTTGTGAATACAGGTACAGGCACGCTGCTCAACATGCAAAGCTCACACACTGATTTTACCCAGTGTCGTGCATTCACAGTGACTGGGCCCTCCCTCTCTCAGGAATGCATTGACCCCATCCATTCGGGTGTCACTTCTTACTCCCACGCTCTGTTCAATACAAATGTCAAAGTCTGACTATTTTGTCATGTGACTCCAAAGCCA
Organism: Metaphire vulgaris; assembly: GCA_018105865.1. Taxonomy (NCBI): domain Eukaryota; kingdom Metazoa; phylum Annelida; class Clitellata; order Crassiclitellata; family Megascolecidae; genus Metaphire; species Metaphire vulgaris. The sequence continues at coordinate 9,640,164 of CM030869.1, read as the reverse complement.
GGAGCGCCCCTGAGTAGAAACAGAAGGGCTGCTAACCAAATGCTACATTACATTGACTAAGAAAAGTACTGGTAGGTGCCATCAGGGATATTTTTACACCCCCCCTAACACCCTCAATTTGAGGTCAACATCCCCCTAAAATTTGGTAATGTGACAATGGTATGCATACGAAATGCATACTAATTAGCTGACCATTAATCGGGATATCATTATCCCTTAGGTCAACTTTTTTCTACTCATTTTACCACTTTCTTACCTACTATACTTATTTGATTGACCCTCTATTATTTCAATTGTTTTTTATTACATTGTAACAAATTCAACATTATAATTAATGTTATACCTAATGAGTTTATTATTTTTAATCGAAATTCCACTTATTAATTGTTTATTATGCTGTTATTCATATATTTTTAGCTAATATTTAATATTATATTGATCTGATGAACTCATTCACTATGTTATCAATGAACTCTCATACTATGTGTTACATTGTTACATTGTAAATTAGGGTCATATTATGTTACTTATTTAGTTGTACTAGTTCTGCATATGTATATGTACTTTGAGTTTGAGTTTGAAATAAATTATCTTCAATCAATCAATCAATCAAAGCTCCGGACACCCCCCCCCCCCAATTTGAGATCAACACCCCCGAAATTCACAATCCTAGAAATATCCCTGGGTGCCATCATCTTCATGCCTACCTGAAGTCGATTGTCTGTCTCTCGGTTCTTAATCCAAACCTTCGCTTGGCTTTGGGGATCGATAAGGAGTGGATAACGTGAGGACTTTGTAACAATCAGTCCATTCTGAGTAGAGAGTTCGTCGTTCGGTAGACCTTGCAGATTCCACTCGCACACCGTCGTGTTATCAACCAACATCGAGATCACATCTAAATCCTGCATTAATATGCATTCATGAAAAATATCCTGTTAAAGCTCATCTCCATAGGCAAACAAACAAAGTAAGCACAAATCTCAAGAATTTATATAGCGCCATCGAGGGTAGTATCACAATAGCTTCTTAATCTTAAGTACCTAGTCTAAATCCTTACCCTAATAACTGTGCTCACCATTTCATATAGAACATACCAAGCCAAGTTGCAAATTGTTTGCTGGCAATGATATTTTTCCTATAATGGGCCTGCAGTCGCAAAATATGTTATATATTTATTGTCAGTTTGCATTTCAAAAGGTAAAAGGTAAAGGTAGGTCCCGTACTCGAGTCTGAGCGTTGGGTTCCGGCGCTTATCTCCGGTCTTAGGCAATCAACGACGTGGGTGGTAGAGGCCATTAATCTGGGGTAGGTTGCCATTACTTTCCCCAGACCCACGTTTTACCTCGCAGCTTAATGCTGCTCCTCATTTTGCCACCGCCCTCTAGCGAGCAAGGCTGAGTCGACCTTCGGGCTCCTGCGGGAATTGAACCCGCGACCTTCTGCTCCATCGTCCAGCGTTGTTACCACTCATCTAACTTCCCGCAGTGAGCATTTCAAAGGATAAGTTAAAAAGGATCCGGCCCGCCAATGTGTGCTGACCGTACCAAATAGGATTAGCCTGGGTGGGCCATGAATCTTATTATTTTGTCATCGAAATTCCTGGTGCTGCAACTAGATCAAAATTTTCAAATTCTTCTTGGAAAACCTGGAAATAAACAACTCTGAACAGGAAATGCGACAAAAAGAAGAAAACTTACGTCCGAGAACGGGATTAGATTTTGCGACATTTCCTTTTTCCACTGCTTCATCAGGAACTTACGAAACTCTTGATTGAAAGGCCCGGCATACGACAGGAACCCGGTAGTCACGAGAACATCGCCGACGAGTTTGTGAATTTGAGATTCGAACCTCTTGTTGGCAGCCGTCCATCGCGTCCGCTCGCCTGACAGACCGTCAATCAAAGTCTGTGCAGTCATCATCTTATAACGACAGTTATTAGCATCAACGACCAAAGCCTACAACGAAAACATATTAAAACATGTAAAAACATTTTTTAAAACATGTACAAAACATATAAAAAACATATAAAAACATATTAGATGTCGCCCATCCAGCTTTTTCAGGGATCTTCCTCTGCCTCTCTTACATTAATTAATATATTTAAATATGAATTCATATCGCCTCGAAACTCAATTTATGTTTCATACAGAGGAAGACCCATGAAAAAGCTGGATGGGCAACATCAGAGAAGACATACACTTGAAACGAAGCTTAGTTACAGAAGGAAGAAGATTAACAAAATACAGGACTTCTTGGTAATGTTTCATATCAAGCTATTGCCACTAAGGAGTTGCAGAGAGAGCACATTGATGATTATGATGATGATGATGATGATGATGACGATGACGACGATGATGATGATTGCGGCAATGGTGATGATGATGATGATGACAGCAGCGGCTCCAAAGGGCGGCCCGGGGGGCCCGTGCCTCCTATTGAGTGCCTGGCCCCCTAGTGGCCCCCCCTCTTGGGACCCTATACTTAATACTACATACCTAACAACAAATGGTTGGCCCCCACGATTAGAAGTTGCCACCCCAACGCCCCCCCACTTGCCAAATCCTGGAGCCGCCACTGGATGATGATAAGGGTAAATTAATCCTTCTGATGACCTGCTTCTCAGACATCGCTTGGTCGTACTGTGCCTGCACAGCCTCTAGTTCTGCCACCTTTTCATCCAGTTGTAGCTGCGCTCGGTTCAAGTCCTTCATAGCAGCCTCATACTTAACCTCCTGGACAGCAAGATTTGTCTAAAACAAAGTTAAGCATCTCCGTTGACAGTAAAAATCCAAAACAATTACAGTGGATCCCACTTAATCGCATACCGCTTAATTGCATAACCCGCATAATCGCATAACAACATAAAAACCCGAACCAGTGTTTTGTGCGTACAATTAATGATCAGACGTCCCGGCTATTCGCATAGCCCAGTTAATCGCATAAGCAAGGCTTGCACGGCACCTATGCATTTAAGCGGGTTTCACTGTACTACCTTAACATTTGTAACTCTTCACGGAGCGTAAACATACAGTGCATGACGACATACACCTGGTCTAATGTTCTGTAGGAGAGATATTATGCCTATGAAACTTGAACCAATCCAATGCAACACAACATGAAAATAACTGCAACAACAATTAATATTTCCACACAAGTGAGACAAAGAACACAATTTTAAGACTTTTCAGCAAAAGCTTCTTTTAATAATTAACCAATGTAACCAGTTTCCATCAGAATCTTCCCTATGAAAGGTTTAAAATAATTAGCTCATATTGTATGCTACTAGTTATATTAGGAATGTTATAAATATTATAAAGTTTGTGGTAGTTGGAGAATGGAGATGAAGGTCAGGAATTCAGTCTCTTGATGATAAACAAAGAAATATAATAATAATAATAATAATAATAATAATAATAATAATAATAATAATAATAATAATAATAATAATAATAATAATAATAATAATAATTGGTTTATGTGGCTTAGTAGGAGCTCTCCTGTATAATAATACTACTACTACTACTACTACTACTAATAATAATAATAATAATACCAGCAGCAACAACAACAACAACAACAATAATAATAATAATAATAATAATAATAATAATAATAATAATACTAATAATAATAATAACTGGTTTATGTGGCTTAGTAGGAGCTCTCCTGTATAACAACAACAACAACAACAACAACAACAACAACAACAACAACAATAATAATAATAATAATAATAATAATAATAATAATAATAATAATAATAACAACAATATTAATATTAGAATTACAGTCTGTATGATTCATGAATGAAAAAATTGCCTGCAAAATTACCAGTCATCGGTAACAGTAGAAACTGTCTGCTAGATCTTCCAATAAACTAAACATTTTCAAAGCACGACATAAAAACATTTCTTTTTCTCATAGCATTTCCTCTGCCTCGCTGTCTTCCACTTTGTCTGGAATTGACCTGGTTTTGTGCGGATGAATTTAGAGTACCATCGTTTTATACTTTTGCATTAGAACCGGTGACATAAACATGCATAACATGTTGTTAATTATATTATTATTATTATTATTATTATTATTATTATTATTATTATTATTATTATTATTATTACTAAACTGATAATTTCTTGTGCGCCATATTACCAAAATGTCAGGAGCAAGGACGCATCACAGAGTCCATTATAAATAAATAAAATAGCAGTCATCAAAAAAACAAAAGATGAATGGAAAACAATCTAAGGCAGAAGGGAATAAATAAGCTACCAAAGTACAGTAGAAGCTACCTTAAGGGGCAATACTTCTTTGTTGATACTGTAGAAGTACGCCATAGCTCTGGTCCAAGATGCCAGACCGGCAACATCTCCGCAGACCCTTCGAGCCGTCTCGATGTTGTAATCTTCCATTTGGAGATACGGTTGTAGAAACTCCACTGTCTCCTCATTAATTGTGTCCTAGGAGACAAAAAACATTTTGCGACAATGTATTCGAAAAACGTTCTACAGGCAGTTGTGTGCAGAGAGTGGTGGGTGCCCGGGGCCGAGTCGATAAAAGAATTTCGACGAGCAAAAAACAGGTTGCCAAGTCAATTTTGGCGCCCCCACCTGGTCGCGCCACCGCCCCACCCACCGGTCCCCCTCTGCACACTACTGGCTACAGGTAAATATTGGTGCCAACTTTTGCAACAGAAGCATTATTATTATTATTATTTGACTGATCTCTGGAATGACCTGGTCTTTTGCGGATGGATTTGAAGTACCATCGATTGATACTCATGGGTATTAGAACTGGTGCTATAGAAGTGCATTACAATTATTATTATTATTGTTATTATTATTATTATTATCATCATTATCATTATCATTATCATTATCATTATCATTATCATTATTATACATTACATTTAAGCACCAGGATATTTTTAATATAATTTCATCACCTTAGGAAATGAGAGAAGACCCTGTAGAATGTTTGTAGCACTGAGGAGCTTCATGGCTTCGTGCCAGGAGGGTTTAGGACAAGGTCGGTCGGGGTCAAGGGTCACGTGGTCGACGTGCCTTTGGAAAAGAAGCAGGACGCAGTCCATGATTCGCATGATCAGATGCGGCGGTTTCGCCAATTTTCGAACTGAAACGAGATAATATTAGTTAACCCCTTAACTGGGGATCCCGGATATATCCGTCCATTTTACATTGAGTTACAGTTAAATACACAGTTAAGGGGTTAATGGCGAAACAAGGAAACAGAAACGAAAAAGCAAGACAACAGCAAGGGCTGATGAATGACAACAGCAAAGACAGCAACAACAACAATTACTATGGCAAAATTCTATCAATTCCTGTAGCATGCAGAGGGGGCCGGTGGGGTGGTGGCCCCGGGCACCCACCACCCTCTGCACGCCACCGCCCATCAATCCACAACTGAAATATATCCATTATTGTTTCAATTACAACTTCTGGCAAAAGCATAACAAATTAATTACGGTATGTAATTAATTAATTAATTAATTATTAATTTACTAAACTTGTGCTCAAATAACTTATACCAATACGTGATCGTACAAATCTGTTGCATACGCAAAAATGAAAACAATGAAAGTCACTCATGACTATGATCATAAAATCATATCCTCCATAGCTGTAACAACCTAGCCTCACTGCCCTTTGGATGTTGACTATTGCCTGTCTGATAGCATACCTTCCCCATAGCTAATTTAAGAGAGGCTGAGCGCCTAAGAATAAGCAGCTACTGTTGTGCTGCTTTCCAAGGCGCTATAGAAATCCACGAGATTTTACTTTACTTACTTACTTTATGATGATAATGGCTAAACAGAATGTAAAGTGGAATTTTAAAATGACCTGTGGCAATATGAGCTGGCTTGATGGTCTGCAATGCTGCCTCTGCTTCTTCCAACGCAGGTCGAGCAGCTTCCAATTTCTCTTCGGCCTTGGCTTTGTCAACCTGTCCAAAGGCAAAACAAACTTAACCATTCTCTAATTTAAATTCACGCTTCAATCATCACAAAAACAACAACAACATCATCATCATCATCATAATCATAGCTTTCATGACAATCATCATCGCAATGATTATAATCATAATTGTAATCAGTGGCGGCTCCAGGATTTGGCAAGTGGGGGGGGCGTTGGAGTGGCAACTTCTAATCATGGAGGGGCCAACCATTTGTTGGTATGTATGTAGCATTAACTATAGGGTCCCAACAGGGGGAGCCACTTTGGGGCCAGGCACTCAATAGGGGATACGGGCCCCCCTGCCCCCCGGTGGAGCCGCCACTGATTGTAAGCACAACTATCATACAGGAGAAATCCCGGGCACCTGGGCAGAGCAGTCATGGGCCCCCAAAAAGTTGGAAGGTTTATATTTCTAAATAAAGTTTGTCGATAAAAAAAGTTCTAAAGATTTCAAAAAAATATACAAAAATATACAAATCAAGTGCAAAAAAAGTGGCAATGACCCTTTTTTTGTTTGTAAAACCTTTCATGACATCAAACACAAGCATTGCCTTCAATGGGTCCCCAATCGCTTCTGGGCCCTGGGCATTTGCTCCCCAAGGCCCCCTCTCAACAGGCCTGCCATCATAATCATAATAAGCATCACAATAATTATAAAATTATAATCATAATTATTATCACAATTGTCATCATCATTATCATCATAATGAACATTTTTAGTCCACAGAGGGCCATTATCGTTTTGTCTGATTTGCTCACTGATAATTTACTGTTGTCCTGGCTTTAAAATCTCATTTCTCAAGGCATCTTACAAATACTATATAATTTTAGGAAAATCTAATTAACCTAACAACAACGCAAGAAAAGCGAAAAACTGAATATAAATTCATAGTCTTCAAGCAAATACACACTGACATATATACATAATTTATATATATATATATGTATATATATATATATATATATGTACACATTGAAATATATACACACATATACATAGACATATATACATATATAAACATACTGATACACACACACACACATATATTACACACACACACACACATATATTACACACACATATACATACATACATATATGTACATACAAATATACATACACACACACACATGCATATATATATATATATATATATATATATATATATATATATATATATATATATATATATATATATATAGAGAGAGAGACAAATATACACACGGATATTTCGTCCACGATCCTCTGCGCCTTGTCCTTGACCCTTTGAACCTGTGTCTTGACCCTTTCTGCAGCCTGGGCGCTGACCGTGACCTCTGCCAGGACTTTGTCGGACTTCTGTGAAGCGACGTACAACTCCTTCTCCTTGACCGCCAGCTCCTTGGACAGCTCGTTGACCGACTCCGTGGCCTCTATCAGCTTCATCAGCCCCAGGTTCATCCGCTCGGCCAACTGCCCGATCTCCTTCCTCTTCGAACTGTAGACGGTCTTGTAGCCCGAGATAAACGAGAGGTAGGATTTCGGAGTGACGTGCGCTTGACGACGGTAACGTTGAAAATATTCGACACACATCTCAGAGACAATATCCTGGTGCAGTCAAATCAAACAAATACAAATTCAATAACTACACTTATGTCATCATCATCATCACCACCATCGTCATCGTCATCATCATCATCATCGCCATCATCATTGCCATCATCCTCAACACCACCATCACCACGTTGTCATTAACAGTCATTATTATATCTGTCATGCAGAGAAAGGAGATGAAACTGACCTGGAAGTCACCCATCGTCTGAACAATTGCTCGCTTCACTTGATCTGAGCAGACGATGTCGTAATTCAACAGGAAATGCTGTGAAACGGCCACAAGGGCGTCCTTCGGCCAACGCTCGAACCAATCCATCGTGCAACCGGAAATAAGACCGGGAAACTTCAGAGAACGGCTTCGGAATTTCTCACCGACCTAAATAGAACAATCAGAAAAACATTGAAACATACTCAGGCTGACTTTCCCTCAATCTCTCCCTCTATATCTCTCTCCACCTGTCTCTCTATCTCTCTCCCCTGTTTCTCCCTCTCTGCCATACACACACACACAATATATAATATATATATATATATATATATGTATTGTATATATATATACCAGTACATATATATATATATATATATATATATATATATACATACACAGGGTATATATATATATATATTATATACCATATCAAATACCATATCATCCTCATATATATATATATATATATATACATATACTTATACATATATACCATAATAAAGGAATAATAAAGACATTTCTCACATACTCAGACTCTCTGTCTCTGTCTGCCTGTCAATCAGTCTGTCTTTGTCTGTCTGGCTTACTTTCTCTCTCTCTCTCTCTCTCTCTCTCTCTCTCACACACACACACACACATACGCACACATACACACAAACACACACACAAATAATACCAAAGCAACAATAGAGACATTTCTTACAGGGGAGAAGCAGAGAACCACGTGGAGATTGCGTCTCACGCGTCCACTGTAGTAGTTGTACAGATTCTCGTTGGTCGGAGCTCGTCGAGGAAACTCCTTTTTCATGATCGGCACAAGTTCCTCCAGAATTTCGTCCATTTCGTCACGAGCAAACAGGTTTGAAACCTAAAATCAAAAAACCACACGGAGAACATTGAACAAACAATACCAGCGATGACGAAATTTAGTATAGTCGTAGAGACATCTCACACTTTCTATCAAGGCACATGCATTGATTATAATTCCCTGACCTACCAATGGATGCATTTATCAGCAATGGTCATTTCCAATGTATTTAGAATGTCGTGCTGAACTCTGCCAGCGTTTTATTAGGACAATAACCTTTTGACTCCAGGGTCAAAGGGTCATTCAGGGTCAAGGGTTATGCCTTTGAGTCCTCAAGACCCTGCCCCTCAGTTCAGCACATTCAAATCATGTAATCATTGATATATAAATAATTCTACAACAAGCAATGCTAACTAAGTAAACTGTAAATATAACATTAACAAGGAGTAACAGGTACAAATATCTAAATACAGTAGAACTTCATTATAATGTACTCGGTTATAGCATATACTCAGCTCAAAATAACTGTAATGTACGGTCTCATGTGATGCGCTACCTTAATGGATGGTATGGGATATAATGTACTTTGGATATAATGTACTAAATTTTGCAGACCTGTTGAGTACATTATACCAAAATTCTACAGAAATGAAACAGCATAACACAAACAAAAGAGAAGGCAGGAAAATATAAACAATTGTCTATCTGGTCATTTAGAAAGATAATTGAGTTCAGTAGTAAGGCATTCCATGCATAATTCTCAAGTAAGAAGTCGAGGCTGTTCAAAAAACTAACCAGCCATATTACAATAAAACTAAACTCTGTCTAAAGATATCTCTTAACCCTTATATCGCGGAAATCCACATAACCAATATGTTATGAAACTGAAATTTTGGCCAAGGGTTAAGAAGGCTGAAGAATCAGGGGCCTGTTTACTTCTCCGGAACTGAGAACGTTGTTCATATATTCGAGAAATCCTTCGTCTTTGATTTCGTTGTCGGTGAAGATGAACGTAACTCCCTTGCCCTCGGCTCCAGCCGTGCGATAACAGAACTTCAAGTCCTCCATGAAATTCGAAATGGTATACGACCTTTATACGAAGATCCAAGAGAAACAAAATCGTATGAAAAATGAAGTCTCAAAAAGCAAACAGATTAGATTTTGGCATCGTGGTTAGCATAAAGTTCGGGGACAGATCTCTCTCAAGGGGTAACCCCATAGCGTGGAATTCCCTTCGGGAAGAAATCAGGTCAAAAATTTCCTACGACCGATTTGCCCAAAAACTGAAAACGCACCTGTTTAGTACTTCTTATGGAACTCATTTGTAAAGTGTTCTCCTCCACTGCCTGAGCTTTAAGATAGTGCTATATAAGTTGTCGCTCTAATAATAATAATAATAATAATAATAATAATAATAATAATAATAATAAATTATATAAAATTCCAGAGTCTGTAGCCAAAGCAACAGAAAAAAACACGTTAACACCATAGCAATCATAAACAAAATATTTGGCCTCTGAGGTCAACATCATCATCAGTAGCATTCACATTACATTACCTAGTGAAACTGGTAAAAATAGACCCTACAACTATAGTTTTATAACTCAAGGGTTCAAAATACCCACAAAAAAACAAACAGAACAGAAGAACCTACTTGGCCATTGTGCCACTTTCAACATTCTTTCACCTGAAACCTAAATAATCACATACAAAAGTGAACAAGTGAAGTGTATTACAAATAAAACAACAAGGCAGTGAACACGGATGGTGCAAAAGTGACAAAAACAAAGCCATAATATGAGAAAGCAATGAACATCATTCACCAATATAATTGATACTTGAGACTACAACTAAGACTAGGCATAAATCACTGCAAAATATAATGAAACAATTTTTCTGCATATATCGAGACACTTCCCACTACAGACAATGCAATACCAAACACAATAATAATAATAATAATAATAATAATAATAATAATAATAATAATAATAATAATAATAATAATAATAATAGTAATAACAATAATAATAATAATAATAATAATAATAATAATAATAATAATAATAATAATAATAATAATAATAATAATAATAGTAAACACAGCCATTTGCATACTTTCACAGTAACTTCAGCTTCTCTCACACTGACACAGATAACAAAATGATAACGACACAACAACAAAAACAGCAACAACTACTACTACTACTACAACTACTACTACTACAATTACTACTACTACTACTACTACTACTACTACTACTACTACACAGTGGCGGCTCTAGGATTTGGCAAGTGGGGGGGCCGCTGGGGGCAACTTCTAATCATGGGGGCCAACCATTTGTTGTTTAATGTATGTAGCATTAAGTATAGGGTCCCAACTGGGGGGCCACTGGGGGGGGCCAGGCTCTCAATAGGGGGGGCACGGGCCCCCCTGGCCCCCCCGGTGGAGCCGCCACTGCTACTACTACTACTACTACTACATAATAATAATAATAATAATAATAATAATAATAATAACTTCTTTTTTCATGACTGTGTCACTAAAAGCAAAAGTGCACATACACTGAAATGTGACAGAGATGTCATGCCGTAATATGCTAAGGCTTCTGCTAGATTCTTACGATGACTTGCTTACCTCCCTCTGCGAAGGCAAACCCAATGGTAAACACGCAAAATCAGTTTATATTACGAAAGAATCGGAAACTTTAACTGAACAACTTCTGATTTATAATATAAAGCAATATTATCAAAATTATTAATGCTATTAATGCATAAAGCCATGGGCCAGTTGTTGCCCCTTGCCTTGCCCCAACTGCCTTTAAAAAAAAACTGCCTTTATGTAGTAGTAGTAGTAGTACCGTAGTAGTAGTAGTAGTAGTAGTAGTAGTAGTAGTAGTAGTAGTAGTAGTAGTAGTAATAGTTGTAGTAGTAGTAGTTGTTGTTGCTGTAGATGTTGTTGTTGTGTCATTATCAGACTCATTAAATTTTAACACTATTGAAGAGTTTATCACAGCATTTTTCAAGTAACCCCAAATATCATTTATCGAAAGGCTGTTGATTAATCCAGTAAACAAAAGGTAACCTCAATTTTTCTCTACCTGGTCAAGGTAATCTGGAAAGTTTTATATCCTGCTATGTTAGAGGCAAGTCTAGTGAGCGACTGTTTCCCCGAACCTCCCACTCCAACGAGAAGTGCATGTCCCTTTGGCGTTCCAATGATACGTGAGATCTTCACAAGATTTGTCATCGCGTCCTGCAGTCAGAAATGTTTCACTTCTAGGCAACAACAATAACAACCACTTCTACTACAACTACCACTAATATTATTGCTACCATGACCACTGCTACTACTATTGCTGATTCTGCTGCTGATACTACTACCAGTGGCGGCTCTAGGATTTGGCAAGTGGGGGGGCTGTTGGGGGTGGCAACTTCTAATCATGGGAGGGCCAACCATTTGCTGTTTAATGTATGTAGCATTAAGTATAGGGTCCCAACAGGGGGACCACTGGGAGGCCTGGCACTCAATAGGGGGCACGGGCCGCCCTGGCCCCCCGGTGAAGCCGCCACTGACTACTACCACTATTACTATTACTACTACTACTACTACTACTACTACTACTACTACTACTACTACTACTACTACTACTACTACTACTACTATTACTGCTACTATTACTACTACTACTACTACTACTATTACTACTACTACTACTACTACTACTACTACTACTACTAATAATAATAATAATAATAATAATAATAATAATAATAATAATAATAGTAATAATAATAATTATACACTTTTCTAGCACAAATTCCAATACTCAACATATGAATCAGTGGTACTACAGTAAATATCCATCCAGAAAAAGCCAGAGCTGAAAACAGTGATACAGGCTATGGAGGAAAAGGCACTTTAAAGCGATGACATAAAGTCCTGGAGTAAAGTGCAAATACAGAATTAAACAGGTCATCTAACGAGAAATACAGTCTTAAAATCATGACTTGGTCTCGATGCTAAGATGCCCTATGAGAAACTTTCCTTGAAGAAGACAAGGTCCATTTTGGCGCCCCTCAGTGACTCGTTGAATTGCTGCTGGAACATCTCGAGTCGTTCCGACAGTTGCAGGAAGCTGGCGATTGGTTCATAGATCTTTGGTGCATCAGTCTCTGCATCTTCTCCATCATCTCCTGCAACAAATTTACAATTCAATTGTTATCAATTAATTATTCTACTTATTTCATTACATTCGCCTTCCTTCATTTTCTGAAATTTTGGTCACCCTCTTTTTCCTTTTCTTTTTCTGGTCATTCAGTGCACTTAAAATGAAATCAATGTCACATTTAAGACTGTCCAAACTGTATGATATTATGTGGATTTGAAATAAGTAAAGACTTATAATGCTTACAATAGCAGTGACAATAAAGTTGGCACACTTCTTATCTAGACTCACTGCAATAATATCAATTGCTTGCTTAGAAATAGGCCTAAGCAGCACAAAGCAGATGCAAGACCAGTGTCAGTGACACAGACAGACAGACAGACAGACAGACAGACAGACAGACAGACAGACAGACAGACAGACAGACAGACAGACAGACAGACAGACAGACAGACAGACAGACAGACAGACAGACAGACAGACAGACAGACAGACAGACAGACAGACAGACAGACAGACAGACAGACAGACAGACAGACAGACAGACAGACAGACAGACAGACAGACAGACCAGTGCACATTACAAAACAGACGAATCCAAGCAGGTATTATGGTGTCATGATTTAAAACCAAAGAATTTAATTCAGCTAATATCATCATAATTCTCTATGTTTACAAGAGAAAATATGCAACAGAACTTCACTAAAACAGCCTTGAGAAAATTATCTTTTAACCCATTCACCCCGTAAAACCAATATTTGGTTTCATAACCTATTGGTCAGACCGAACGCCAGGGTCAAATGGTTAAGACTACCTGTGACTTCAGGTGCATCCCGTAGAAAATCAACAAAGTAAGGCTCAGCGTCTAACTCGCTCTGTCCCGATATTATTCCTTCCTCCTCTGCCACCTAATCACAAACAACAACATCATCATCAGTTCATCACTTCTACTCAACCGACAACCACTACTTACTTACTAAATTTCCTGCATTTTTCACACATGCAACCTGCATATTAAAACACTTCAATAAACCAAACACAAATCTTGTTGCTATAATAATTAATTATTGTACCATACACACATGAGTGTGGCCTATGTGGGTGTAAGCCAACCATGGGTGCATTGTTATATGAGTGATATACAGTAGCATTGCAATATAACTGACTCAGTTATAACCTATCTTGGCTATAACGTACCGCAGTGTACGGTCCCGTGTGATGTGCTATCTTATTGGATGGTATTACATATAACGTGTCTCAGATATAACGTTCCAAATTTTACAGACCCACTATGCATGTTATAATAAAGTTCTACTGTATGGTAACAGAAATGAATCTGCTTGGTTACTGCTCTCCTTTTCCACATAATTAACCCCTTAACCGTGTATTTAACTGTAACTCAATGTAAAATGGACGGATATATCCGGGATCCCCAGTTAAGGGGTTAATAGATAATTATTTCAGTTGTGACTGCTTGTATGAATTAACTGGTGGTTAAAAGTGTAATTAGAGTCATTTATGCCACACATGGCATATAATAAGTACATCCAATCAGGTAAGGTGATTAGGGAACTAGGAAATAAAAATATATATTTGGGGACTGACATAAGCCAAGTGAGGATTCTGCATGTCCGATAGAAAAACCGAACACAAGAAATCAAGTCTCCATCAAATTTAAAACTCATTTCAAATGTTTTGGAATAAAATAACAAAAAACACTGGTTAATGTTTATTCTTTGGCATCCATTCAAGACAATCGTAGAATAATTATTTATTGATTGGCCTAAAATCTGACAAATTTTCAAGATTTGAGACTCAACAGACCATTTTTACGGTTCTTTCAAACCAGTCTTTGTCTTCCTGGGCGGTGAACCGGTCAGAAATAACCCGAACACATTCGTGTTTCCATAGCAACAACAAAGTGGGAACTGCGCTGATTACATCCGGAGTAGCATTCAACATCCCCTGAAAAGAGACACTAGCACCAGTAAACCTCCGCTAGTATTACACTGATACTATGACATTTACACCAATTACTTTAAAAATTACATATATACATCATCACATGTATGAATCAACGATGCATAAAATAAACAATGCAGAGAGAGAGAGGGACAGACAGACAGACAGACAGACAGACAGACAGACAGACAGACAGACAGAGAACAATGGTATTTCTCTTAAAACAAATTTTTAAAAATCATTCTTGCAACTGGCAACCACTGTGCAATACTTCCAAGCACAAAAGACGGCTGACTTCTGACCTACCCTCCCCCCCTCCCCCAACCCTACACCCATCTAGAACGCACAATTTCTATTTCAATTCAAGCCCAAACTCCAATTTCGCTATAGACCCATAAAATCATCCTGACAGGAAGTAGCTAACAAACAGAATTTAAAATGCAGAAAAATAAACATATCCCTAAACATGCTAATCGATCTAACAGCATCGTTCACACACACACACACACACACACACACACACACACACACACACACACACACACACAAGAAACAACATAAACTACATCCTAAAAATTACATTTAAAACCAGTGACGTGCAGAAAGTGGTGGGTGCCCGGGGCCCACTGCCCAGTCTGTAAAAAAATGTTTGAGAAGCAAAAAAAGGTCATCGGGTCAATTTTGGCACCCTCATCTGGTCGGCACCCAGGGCCACCGCCCCACTGCCCCCTACTGTGTAAAACCTGCCCAACCTGCCAAATTCTGCTCAAATCCCTCAGATTGAAGACATAGTGAAACTTTGCTGGCGTAGGAAGCATCTTCGTCTTTGTCCGCTGCCAAAGTTTCCGTGTCGCAGAAATAAGACGATCAACGGTCTTTTTCAGTGTCTTAGGAAATCCTCTCTCCTAAAGATTTCACCGTAAAAAAGATATTTAACTTCCGACAGTTATAACAAATATAATTGAGGCCGAAAAATTCATGTAGTCTATCTCGGGCAAAAATTAGTTAATAAGCAATTTTTAAAAAGTCTTTCATAATACCTCTTATGAGGCTTATTTAAGGTTTCCTATATACTGAAAGTGTGGCATCATGCTGGCCCTTAGTTCCTTACTCCTCCCCAGTCACAAACTGTCACACTTTCTTTGGCTCCTCCCCTCAACCATGACGTACTTTATGGATGGCCCCTAACTACCAAAATAGAACATATGGAAAAAGTTAGGAAGGCAAAGTAATAGTCAAATAATGGTTAGAAACCATCTTACGTGAATGAAGTAGCCGCAGCCAATCGTTCGAAACACTTTATCGATCGATGCATTCGAAGGAATCGTACAGTTGACGATGTTAAACAGGCGCTTAAGTCGCTGCGGGATGTCATTTCGACCGCCACCGGGATGAATCATCGCCCCCATCATTTGGATATCAACAATAGTGGTGAAATCTCCGGGTTTCTCGAGATTGTAGAACCCCTTCACCTCCATCAGCTGGCGCGTAATCTCGTTTGTAACCTGTACAATTTACAATGGTTTCTTTCAATTCACGCACCATATCACAAACACACACGCTAATCTATCTAATCTAATCTTAAACGTCTATAGCACTCTCTTTGGATGTTGACTATTGACTGGCTGATCATATATCGTTCCCATAGCTATTTTAAGAAAGGCTGAGCACCTAAGAATACGCAGCTACTGTTGTGCTGCTTTTCAAGGCGCTATAGAAATCCACGAGATTTTACTTTACTTTACTTACATGCTAATCTATCTAATCTAATCTTAAACTTCTATAGCACCACATAATGATACACAGGAGCATCAGGCAATGGGCAAGCACAATCAAACTCATTTAAGATCCAGGTGGTATAAATCGCACATGAAAATGACATCTTTTTAAAACATGCCGAATTTGCAGCAAAATTAGCAGCACTCAGGAAAAAATTAGTTCCAAGGTTTAACTAATTAATTCCTACAGGAAAAATAATACTAAAGGTTGATCAACATATATACCAAGCAATGGCAGCGATGGGCTTCTTTGATTTCACCATTTTATAATAATTTTATTGTATTTTCTACAACAACGGCTAATGCCATAGGCATAGTTATATAATGACATCATAGTTATATAATGACATCATAGTTATATAATGACATGTCTCCCATGTCCTCACGAGTCAAATGGGTCGTATCATTTTCTGCCTATTTCAGAAGCCGGTGCTAGCCCTCAGACACATACAACTCAAAGACTAGGTCGCTCCCTCCAAGAAATCAAAAGTTATTGACCAACTAGAGGCCTGAATGCAACAGTCGTTGTCGTTTACATTGACATAGAAATAATGTTTTCAATATGTATCAATTTCTGCCTATTATAGAAGTGGGTGCTAGCCCTCTGGACCATATAACTCAAAGATTTAATCGCTCCATCCAAGATATCAAAAGTTATAGGCCTAAACAACTAGAGGTCCATACGCAAAACATTGTCATTGTATTTTTTGTGACATTTTGAAAGCTCTAGAAAAAATTGAGACAGAATATATTGACAATTCTAGTACGGTTTGACACAGCAAAGATGGGCACACAACAATATGTGGTTTTAATTCGTTTCATCACTCTTCTGAATTTTTGCATATCTATAGCTCACTGTAGCACTAGCATTGTCCAATTTCAAACAGGGTATCAATTTTATAATATTTTTGTGGTCTATAAAATCTGTAATAGAAGAAACCAGCTCTCTTAAGCGCAATCTTATCTCTTGATTGATTTTTTAGACATTTGACAGAGAATAGATTTCTGAAAGACTTTGTATAGTGTTGTTTCAAATGGCTCATTATTTTTTGTGACATTTCGAAAGCTCTAGAAAAAAATTCAGACAGAATATATTGACGATTCTAGTACGGTTTGACACAGCAAAGATGGGGACATAAGAATATGTGGTTTTAATTCATTTCATCACTCTTCTGAATGTTTGCATATCTATAGCTTACTGTAGTACTAGTCCTTGCATCGCCCAACTTCAAACAGGCCATGTTGGCCCACCCAATATTTGGCTTGTGGTGCCCTCCATGTGCTAGCCCTCTGTACCATATAACTCAAAGATTTAGTTCCCCTTTGTTAGAAATCAAAAGTTATAGGCCTAAACAATTAGAGGTCCATAGGCAAAACTACATAGAAAAAATGCCACTGTCATAGGAAATATACTTTAATAGCAATCAATTTCTGCCTATTACAGAAGCGGGTGCTAGCCCTCTGGACCATACAACTCAAAGATTTAGTCGCTCATTCCAAGAAATCAAAACTTCATTCCAAGAAATCAAAACTTCAAGACCAAAATATCTACAGATATACAGGCAAAAAATAGCCATTGACATAGAAAGAATACGTATCAATTTCTGCCTATTTCATAGCGGGTGCAACCCCTCTGGACCACACAAATCAAAGATTTAGTTGCTCCATCCAAGAAATCAAAAGTTCCAGACCTATAACCGAGACCATTAGAATTACAAAAAGTTACTCTAAAGAAACGAAATAAAGACTACGATAATTGAGAAATGATGGTCTGGTGGCCCTCTACGCTCTACCTGATCTCCCCATTCATTAACAACCGGCATGTTAATATCGTCGACAAATATCGTCATCTTCTTTCCCGCTGGCGGTCCGTATATTGTTCCCAGGCGTTTGTCAACATAGCTCTCCACAGTTCGCTATGCAACAACACACAGAGAAACTCCATTATAATTACTTCAAGGGATTGGAAAGTGGCACCCATGAACGATTACTGAGAGTCCATCTTAGGTGAGTTGAAAGCAGCCTGTTTCAACCAAAGGTTGATTTTATTCAGATCAGCATTAGCAAGGTTTTACTGTAGTTCATTATTCACAACTTTAAAACAATGGACTCTTGCATCTTCTTAGAATTTTTTTGGTGGAGGCAGGTAGTATGATTAAAAAGAATGCATGAAAGTTTAAAGTGCCTGACACAATGACCTTTTTTTGCTCATCAAGAACCCTTCACCCAAAAACGCTGATGTGCCCCTCCCCCATATTCCAGAATCCTGGCCACGCCACTGGCTCTAAACCCTATATATATATATATATATATATATATATATATATATATATATATATATATATATATATAAAAAGACAACTTGTATAGCGCCGTGCACTAGGCTAAGGTCTACGACAAAGGCGCTGCACACACACACACACACACACACACACACACACACACACACACACACACACACAGTCAACCATATCCTAACATATAACGTCAACCTACTTGGAAAAGAAGTGGTGTGGAAGCACTGGAAAAGTTGAAGCACTTGTAGAGGTGTATGTCAGGATTGTACTTGCTACAGTAGCCTTGAACGATGACTGTCTTGGCCGAGCCCTGCTCTCCAATCAAAAGCAAAGCCTTCGACTGCTTTGCAATCGTGTGTATCAGAAAGTCGGTGCGTATGTTGTCGACGTTGGGGACAAGAATTCCCAAATATTCAGGAATCGAGTCCTTTGGATAATTATAGTCAGGAACCTACATATGGACAAATTTAGATGGTAAAACTTCAAAAGCCTAAAACTCAACTGACTGCATTTAACTAAATTATAGTACAGTAAAACTTCATTATAACATACTTAACATACATACCATCACTCGACACCTTTAAAGAACGCCTTAAATCTTGGATATTCAGGACTAGTTATTTAGTTATGTAATGTGTTCGCGCAGTCTATTGACTTGTCACCACACTAATCTTGACTTTATTACTTACTCACTTACTCACTTACTTACTTACTTGCTTACTTGCTTGCTTGCTACTTAGCAGGTCTGTCAAATTTAGTACGCTATACCCGAGGTACGTTACATCCAATATCATACAATGGTAGCGCATCGCACAGGATCGTACGCTGCGGCAGTGTGGCACGTTACAATCGACTACTGGTATACGTTGTATCAAAGTTCTACTGTAAATGACTAAATAAACTACTTTTCAAAATTAAACCCTAACAGATCTTGGCAATTAACAATAAAAAGAAGCAAACCCTTTTGATTACATCAGAAATAATACATTTAAACACATATTAAGGCAACAGCAGCAGCACAGGTCTATACAATCAACACAAGTCCTGGTCTTCAGTTATTTAACCTGAATAAAAAATCCACAATGTCTAATTTTCTAATTAACAGATTTTTTAACAGAGAAATAATTCCCTTATCCTGGCTCCCCTTTTAGTATCTCACCATCAATGTTAATCCCTTGCTGTATGCCTAAAAATTTATGTTTCTTTAATTATCATTTGGATTTTATAACATTTAATTGTCATTATTTTGTAATCTGATACTAATAAACGGATTTGATTGATTAATTGATTGATTGATTGATTCATTGCTTGAAATTACCTTATTCTGCCAGTGTTCCCAATTGCCTTTCTCGTCAACCAGAAATTCAAAAATTGTGTCTTCACCCGATGTTTCGGGCAAAGGGAGTTTGCAACTGTGGTTCTTGAGAAACTCCTCCAACTGAAATAGAAATATCATAGAACAGCCCGTAACAAATTCTCAGAATTCAGTAATAAAAAAAAGAAACATGCATGGTCTTGCAAAGTACAGGCAATCTCTTCTGAAACACAAATTTGACAAAAACATACAATCAACAATTAACAGTAAATCAATAACATTACATATTTTTAACAATATGGTTCTTTCATTACATTACCATTTTATAGATTAAATGACCACATAGCGATTAAAAAGGTTTGTCTGAATCGCATATCAAAAAGATGTCACAAGTTTCAAAAAGTAAGCAGATATAGGATTGGTTGGACTATGCACCAGCCAGACAAAGTGAAATAGGGTCAGGACCGAAATAGGGTCAGGGCAAGTAAACAAAGTCGGAGCAACACATAGCATGAATAACCTTTTTCCTATCGTCAAGTTCAAGCAAGGCTCCAAGCGACCACATAAAAGCAAAAACAATGAGCGCCCGCAAATGATCTGAAGTTATATCTTTGTTTTCCTCGTCGCTCGGAATCAGACCTTCAAGCAAATCAAGTGCCTGCCTCACATACATGCATTCCAGGACCTAACAACAACAACAACAACAACTACTACTACTACTACTACTGCTGCTGCTGCTGCTGCTGCTGCTGCTGCTGCTACTACTACTACTACTACTACTACTACTACTACTACTACTACTACTACAAACAATACTAACAACAGCTACTAGCAAAAATAAACAGCTACTAACAATAGTAGCAATACAATTCTGTTTTGACATTGTAATGTGTTCAGGTAGTCTTTATGGATTAGTTACCACAGTAATCTTAACTTTAATAATAATAATAATAATAATAATAATAATAATAATAATAATAATAATAACAATAATAACAAGACAATAATTTACCTCATTTGTAAAAGTTCCAAAATAAGAAAAAAGTTAAACAGCAAAAACACTTGAATTCTCTAATTCTCTGTTTAACCCCCTTGCGCTGGAGTAGGATCCATATATCCAATATGTCAAGAAACAGAAATATCGGTCTTACGGAGCAAAAGGGTTAAGTTATAGTACGAAATGTTAATGACCTCCATCTTTGGATTCAGTTCCTGTACGACGTAGGTGTGGAGTTCTGACCAGATGCTATTGAAAGCATCAAAAATTATGTCAACCTCAGTTGTTGGTCTGTTCTGCAGCCATCCTACACACATCGAAGCAAAATCCAGACTTGACATACACAAGAATACAAATTTTAAATGCAGTACACTTCTGCTGTACGCATCTCAGGTCTTAACTCAGGGGTGGGCAAACTATGACAGGCCGCATGCGGCCCGCCACCAGAATCCATGCAGCCCGTGAGATCACTTAGAAATATGCATACGACCAACAGAAAGTTAGATAATTTGAAACTATTTTATAGAAACATGGCACTTTATTTTAAGATCTTAGAAATTATACACAGTCAGGCTTTCTAGGTGCGGCCCACCTAATGTAGTATTAGTTTTCACGTGGCCCTTTAACCCCTTAACTGAGGATCCCGGATATATCCGTCCATTTTACATTGAGTTACAGTTAAATACACGGTTAAGGGGTTAAAGAAAACGCCTGCTCACCTCTGTCTTAACTGAAGCAAACACATGTTTAGAATTAAGCTTACATAATGCATGCAATGTAATTATATATTTATTTATATAGAGCCTTTCATATTTCTACTCAGAGGTCCTTGTGCAGAAATTGCAGAGACTTATACGCAGTAATTGCAAATCAAGATGCAAAGTATCAGTCACTATTAACCCTTTCTGTTAAAATTAACTTATCAGGCTGACATTAACTTTTGCTTGCATGCTTAACCCCTTAACTGGGGATCCCGGATATATCCATCCATTTTACATTGAGTTACAGTTAAATACATGGTTAAGGGGTTAAGACGTACTTATTTAAGACCTCGTACAATTTATCTAGTTGACTGTAAAGCGCTTTTGTTTTTGGCCTTCGTCATTTCTACGGTGCTATATAAATCGTCATGTATATAATAGAATAGAATAGTATTAATGCTAATCATGTAACTCTGATCTGAACCTAACCCCGATGGAAAATAAGCACGAGTAGTGAAACACAGGCAAAAATGAAGACTAGTTGCCACCCAACGGAGAACCTAAATAGTACAAATCCACCTTAAAGCAACCTTGCCTGTTCTCAAGATGCTACGTTCAAGATTTGCTAATGGAACATTCTGACATTAGCCCCTTAACTGGGGACCCCGGATTTATCCGTCCATTTTACATTGAGTTACAGTTAATTACCCAGTTAAGGGGTTAAATTAAGAGAGCCGCCGATAAAATGACGTCTCATGATACCTTACCCCGAAGAATTGGGCTCCAGTCGAGCACCGAACTGCTCATGAAGACCATTCCATTCCTCGAAACGGTCGCAGGAGAGGCGTTGTCGATGTTGTGAACTTCGAAGATTATCTTACAGTTGTGCGACATCGGTATTCGGTCGCCATTGGCCAGCGTAAGGGTCTTGTTGTCGTCCAATACAGAGTTGAGGTTTTCGATCCAGATCGCGTCGACGGGCCCGTCCAAAACCAACCAAATGTGATCACCCTGCAAGATACCGTACCATCTGGATTTAGAATACACCGCCGCTGCCAGCTGGATTTTCTCCACATTTTGTCCACCTTTTCCCCACTGATCTACCTCTGGAACTGATTTCTGGTATTGACTTGGCTTATCCCCCCCCCCTTAGATTGCTCTCCTGCTGTTCTGACTGATATTCCGGATTGACCTGGCTCTAATTCTATTTGGATTTGGTGCACTATTGGCTGATGCCCTGGGCATTATGACAGTGGCGCCATAGAAGTCTACTGATTGACTGATTGATTGATTGATTGATTGACTGATTGGTTGACCTGGGGATGGATTCAGAGCATTATTGCTGATTAATACTTCATAAAACCAGCACATTATCCATCTTAGCTCTAGTCTTAGAACTTGCCAGTTCAGCTTGGCCTATCCCGTTAGATTTCTCCCCCTCCCCCACCAATCTGACTGACCTTTCCGACTTGACCTGGCCCTAAAATCGGATTGGATTTGGTGTGCCATCAGTTTTGACGCCATAGGCGTAATTACATGTCCCTCCTTTTTTACCAACTAATCAATCAATCAAATTCTATGGTGCCACTATAATAACAAAGGGAATTCCTGCCAAGTATCTTGTGAAATGGCTAGTAAGTTGATCGAGGTATGAGCCATGTCTTACGGTGACTAAGTCATTGTCTAACAGGTTTTATAGACAACAAAACATTTGTAGCTAATCACTCAGTGACAGAAGCCAATGGAAGGTGTATTGAACAGGCAGTATAGAGATATCTAAAAAAATCTGGAATTTGAAATTAAATTTCAGCAAATTGAACCAAGTCTCAGACGAAAACCACATTTTCGTTTGTCCCCATCTTCATTGCATGAAATGGAGATAGAATAATTAATCTATATAGCTCGTCTCAATTTTTTTCTACAGCGTTCAAAATGGGACACCTCTCAGCCATTTCATACGATACTATAAATTTTTCCAACAACCCAGTGTTTTTACCCAGACTCCAGGCCTTTGGGGAGAAATTGAGGCCTGGGGGAATTGACTTAGCTGGAGAGGAAGACACGCAGTTCAATGCAAAATTTGTGTAAGTGCTGGGATTTTTTTTTTTTGGGGGGGGAGGGGTTGAGGCTTTTGGAGGATCTCCCCTAACAGGCCTCTATGAAACACTGCAACAACCTACCCCCCAATATAAAAATTTCAAATGATAGTCAACAGCTGGAGAGGGCAGCCTGATCGACAGGAGATCAAAGGCAAGTCAACTATGTTGGGGGGCAAATCTCAAAAGTTCAAAGTATAACCAACAATATTTTTTATACAGTATGACCCTCTTAAGATGGAACTAAAACCGAACTACTTTTATAATTTTTGCTTCGAATATTTATAATTCGACCTTCCTGGCTTTGTGCGTTCGCCTCCAGAGCGCAGAGAAGATCCCGTCCGTCCAGTCGTTGGTGGCCACGTCCAAACGGCCGAACATCTGCGGGGCCGTTATGGCTTTCGGGTTCATTCGCATTTCCTTGTGCACCACCCCGCATTCCGTCATCGCCTTCATCAGCGCCTGGATGCACCTGGTCTTTCCGGCTCCGCTCGGGCCTAAGGTCATCATGCCGTGGCGAACCAGTTGCGTCTCGTACAGCTGGATCAGCTTCAGTGACCAAGGGCCATGATTAATCAGTCCCATTTCTTTCACCTAAAACACATCATCATCATCATCACCATCATTATCATCGTCGTCATCATTGTCATCATCACCGCTGTCATCACCATTATCATTGCCATCATCATAATCAACATCATCATCATCGCCATCATCATCACCGTCGTTGTCATCATCATCATCATTATCATCATCATCGGTTCATGGAGCCGTCTGCGGTCTTTGTGATCACCCTCCACTACTCTAGATCTTGTGTTGTCTTATATGCAGCTAAACACACAAACACACTTGCACACAAACACACACAAACACAAAATGAAAAATGGAACAGACTGAAAGCACCGTCAGACCCACTTAATTCAAATTCTCCAGTCAATATCATAAAATCAGACAAGACACTTCTTTACTTAAGCTTATTTGCTTGCGTTGACTTTTGTAACGGAATGTAGTACAGACAGCACAGTCAGCCCTGTTATTCCTTCTAGGCAAGACTATTGCAGCCACCCATAAGGATCTTACAGAAAGCAAAGCAGCTACAATGCACAGTCAACTAAATTCAAGTCATTCAAGGCACGTAACTGAAATCCTGCTAGGGTTGCCAACTTTGCCAAATTGCAATAAAGAACACCCAGTGCGGAAAAACCTTGGTGTCACCCGGTGCGGGGAAAAAATGGTTAACTTCCATCTGAAGTGCGGTGACCAGCAAAAAAAAGGAAATTTCAATTGAAATGTGTGGTTTCATGACTTGATTTTTGAAATAAAGGACAAACCATGGTCCTCTATAAAAGCAATAAAGGACAAGGACTCAGAGGTGTATTAAAGGACTGTCCTTTGAAATAAAGGACGGTTGGCAACCCTAAATCCTGCTAAGATTTAGCATACGACCGATTAGATGTCCAACCTGGTTTGCAATAGCGGCCTCCATCTGCGGATAAACAGCCTTATCGAGGAGCATTCCTGGGAAGAGGTCCTCAATAAGGGACATGAACAGCGGCTCGTCTTCGTCGACGAGCTTCGAAAGATTCATGTCGCGCAAGACTCTCATCACGATCGTCGTTTCCGTATCGTTCGAATTGGTACGTTTTGCGGAGCCCAACGTTCGAAGGACGGAGAGAATGTTACGAAGGCCAAAATCGTAATGAACCTTAGATAACAAGGACGTAAGACAGCACTTCAAAAGTATGTCATAATGAAGTTCTATTGCACAAAGAATAAAAGAACCCATTAATATGGGTACTGCTTGAAAGCACTGGTTTACATTATAACATCTAGGCAATGCTGGAACATTGTGAAACATTCTAGACTGCATTATTTGGTCAGCAATTCAGAGAATTGCCTGGCGACTCAAGCCAGTGCAAACAATAGTAATTATGCACTTTTATAGCAGCATTTCAAATACTCTAAAGGTATCAATCAATCGTACTTCAAATCCATCCGCAAAAGACCAGGTCATTCCAGAGATCAGTCAGTGAGAAACAGCAAGGTGGATCTATGGAGGACATGCTGATTTAAAGAGATGGGTTTTTAGTTTAGATCGGAAAATACTCAATTCTTTGGAGACTAGAGATTACTTACAGGCTAAGAGGTTGCTATGTGGAGAAATGTAAAATTATTATTATTATTATTATTATTATTTATATTATTATTATTAAACTTGACAATTTCTTAAGCGCAGTAACATATAGCTAGGTGGCTAAAGTCAAAGGCTCTGTACAGGGAACGAAATGTTAAACAAATGCGTTCAAGCAGTCCTCATAGGACAATTTACCACATAAATCTTAACGTTCAATAATAATAATAATAATAATAATAATAATAATAATAATAATAATAATAATAATTTGTAAAATAATGCAAAATATAAAAAATACTGGGAAATAACTCGCTCTTGCCATACCTGTTTACTCAGCTGTTCCTCGCATAATTTATACAAAGTGTAGAATTTCTTTGATAATACGATGTTCTGCTCGAAACCGCAGCTCGCCAGCTTCACGCATATGATGATGGCGCGATCAGGTATCATCATAGCAACCGACCTGAAGTTTATCTTCAAATTCTCGGGCAACTCCTGTCGTCCGGCATAACCAGGATTCTTGATATAAAAAAACACGCTGATATCAACATGACCACAAAGGATATTATTTTGTAAATTATTATTATTATTATTATTATTATTATTATTATTATTATTATTATTATTATTATTATTATCATCATTATTATTATTGAACGTTAAGATTTATGTGGTAAATTGTCCTAGGAGGACTGCTTGAACACATTACATAGTTCATGAATAATAAGGGTCAGGTTTTAACAGATATACAAATATCTAATCTGATCTTAAACTTCTATAGTGCCACTTCATAATGCACAGAAGCATCAGCCAAATAAAATATCAAATAAAATGAAAATAAAAATGAAAATAAAAATCAAATAAAAATCACACTAAATAAAACTCATCCAAGATCCAGGTCAAATCCAGGATATCTGGCAGATGACAGACAGTCCATGGAGAATAATGAGCCCGGTCAAAAATATGCATTTCAATATTTTTCTAAAAATTGGTAATGATTTTACTATATATGTCTTCTGATGAACCATGATTTCACCACTAGGGGTGTCAACGGGTATCCACAAACCCGTTACTCGTTGCAGTCATATTACCCAGGGAGCAAAATTTGGTACAGGTACCCATGGAAATAATATTATCCTTATGTTAAACACCATTATATCACACTTGCCCTCCGTCCCTGATAGCAGGGTTATTTCTAGGATTATCAATTTAGGAGGGGTTTTGGTAAATTCTGGGGGTCCCTGCCCCCCAAAAGTCTGACAAGCAAAGAAAGGTCATCATATAGCTGAAATTGGGGTGTGTGTGTTGGGGGGGTCCTAGGGGGTGTAAAAATATCCCTGCCTTATAGTCATTAGTTGTCGGGACAGGAGGGATAGTGTTACATAATGGTCAAGGTGGTCTATCATTAGCTGGAGGGCCCGGAGGGGGTGTGTGGTTATTTAGATAAGAGGCCACAACAGAGATTATGCTAATTCAGACACCCCGGTACCTGTACAAAATTTGGACGGTCACCCAGGCAGTTTTTAAAAAAAATTGATGGCCCTATTCACCACATTTTA
>CM030869.1:9587572-9607572 GCA_018105865.1 Metaphire vulgaris | reverse complement strand
TCCCCACCTCACCATCTCAGAAATGCATGAAATTTTCACCATATGTTTATATATCTATTTGATGGGAAAATACCAATTTTTACTGAAATATTCACTGTAGTTTGAAAGTTATGTGCCCTTTTGTAATAGGCCCGCAGAACGTTATATCGCGAATCTGACTACAACGTGATGTTTACATGCTAATAATATTTGAACTATGAGGGCTAGGAGGCTGAAATTTGTTGTGTTTGTACAGTTTTCCATGCTGATTCTCAGCATATAATAATGTCACACATAGTGCATCAAATTTTTTAGTTAGAAAGTGTCAAAGATGGCTTTTCAGATCGAAATTTAGAAAAATCTGCCACTTTGAAGCTTTATAACTCCAAAAGTATTTTGTATTTTGTTTTGATATAAACAATGTTTATTCTACATATTACAGTTATTTCACATACAAATTTGTAACTGTCTATTCCTTTAAATGCATTGTATACTGACTTCCAAAGATGGTGCAGTTCGACAACGGTCTCCACTTCGGGACCACAGTGTGCAAAAAGTGTTAAATATTTTTCTAATTTTTTTGTGATTTTGCATAGATCACATATCAAATAATAACTGATAAAAAAATTGTGATGGCCTTTTGGTTTTAAGAACTTTATTAAGTGTCGAAAATAGTCGTTTTTGCTACTCGCGAAATACGTGCAAGACGAACGTTGCTGATTTAGTGATTCTTTAAACATTTGGTGAAGCTAATGGTTCAATCTTAAAGTATTTAGATCATTACTAATAACCAACAAACTTAATTTTATGCTAGTGATTAAATATATCGTGTAGAAATCTCAAATAAAATTTAAACTATGATGCCTTAAATACTGGTAATTATATTATTGAATTTTGTTTTCATAATTTTTGCAATCGAATAATTAGCAGTGTAGCATACTACATTCAGTCATTTTGTTTTCTGCAAACGTTGGTGCAATTCAAAGCAAAAATAAATGTTTGTTTTAAGTGTACATTATCGCTAATTACGGTTGACTATTCAGCCTCTGTCTCTTTAAATTTGAGATATGTAAAAAGTTGGTTCCTGATGATCAATTTAAACAATTTGACGTGATTTTACAGAAATGACCTGCAGTATTGGACAAGTTTTGATGGATGGCTCAAACTGCAATAAAACTGTGCATAGTGGAAAATTAACTGGTTTTAAGTTTATAAGAGACTGTATAATGTATATCTGAAAACCAGGCACTATTGCTGTGGCAAAATGGTGCAGTGATGGACATCATTGAAAATCCGACTGTATGTATGCATCATGAGCCAATATTTCTAACAAAGTACGAACTGTTGCAGATGAAATGTTGTGAGCCATTAAAATGGCACAGCAAAACTGTTAAGACAGGTCCAGTTTCTTCTGGACAGGCAACACAGATAGGTATCAAACCCGGTCAAAAACTTTGCACATCTTGCCGTTTAATGATGTTCAGCAGCCAGCCTGACGACACTGCAGGATCTGTGAAACTACATTCTTCTTCTGAGGATTCTGAACCAGACATCATATTTGAAGAATCTTTGAGCAGTAGCCTAACTGGAGCAGGATGCTCTCCGTTAAAGATGCAAAAAGTCAGCCGACGAGATGCAGTTCCATATTTGAAGTGAAAAGTCAAGCAAGCTTCAATAATGTTGACCAAAAGAGCAGCTAAACTAGCAAAGGTTGCATACTAGTCATTTGTACTGAGCAACTGGAGAAGCGTTGTGAGAAGTGCAAAGATCTTGACAAGCTGATAGCAGAGATGAAAGCAAAGTTCAGACAAGCACCAAAAATACAAAAGATCCAGATTCTAACATTAGTACCTGACAGCTGGACAATTGACATTACTGTCACTCAATTCAACACTACACGGCATATGGTGAAACAAGCACATACACTGAAAAAGATGATGGGAATATTAGCAGAGCCAATACCTACAAATTATGATATTTCAGCATATTATCACTATTATGCCTGCACCTGAAGCATGTGGCAGCAGTGCTTGTCATTACGATTTTGACAAGTCTGCAATGGAACACGTTCAGGTCCAATTTCAGAGTTTTCTTCAGAAAAACTACTTATAAATGGTTTGATAATTAGTTAAATATGTTTTCAGTGTCAAAGCCAACTGATTTTGATAAAGTAAATATATTATGAGCAGATATGTCAAAAAGCTAATGAGCTTAGGCCTATATAATTGATAATGTTTGTCATTGGACAATGCATATATTAGTGCTACAGTAGGCTGATATGCAAAAGTCAGAAGAGTGATGAAACAAATTAAAACCACATTTTCGTGTATCCCCAGCTTAGCTGAGTCAAACCGTACTAGAATTGTCAATATATTCTGCCTCAATTTTATTCTAGAGCATTCGAAATGCCCCGAAAAATGGTGATCCATTTGAAACGACACTATAGGCCTACAAAGTCTTTCAGCAATCTGTTCTTTGTTAATGTCTAAAAAATCGAACGAGAGATAAGAAAGGCTTTAAGAGAGCTGGTTTCTTGTATGACAAGTTCTATAGACTACAAAAATATTATATAATTAATGTCCTCTTTGACATTGGACAATGCATATATTAGTGCTACAGTGGGCTGCTATGCAAAAGTCAGAAGAGTGATGAAACAAATTAAAACCACATTTTCGTGTATCCCCAGCTTAGCTGAGTCAAATCGTACTAGAATTGTCAATATATTCTGTCTCAATTTTTTTCTAGTGCTTTCGAAATGCCACGAAAATGAAACAACACTATAGAAAGTCTTTCAGAAATCTGTTCTCTGTCAAATGTCTAAAAATTTGAACGAGAGGTAAGAAGGGCTTTAAGAGAGCTGGTTTCTTGTATGACAAGTTCTATAGACCACAAAAATATTATATAATTGATAACCTGTTTGTCATTGGACAATGCATATATTAGTGCTACAGTAGGCTGATATGCAAAAGTCAGAAGAGTGATGAAACAAATTAAAACCACATTTTCGTGTATCCCCAGCTTAGCTGAGTCAAACCATACTAGAATTGTCAATATATTCTGCCTCAATTTTATTCTAGAGCATTCGAAATGCCCCGAAAAATGGTGATCCATTTGAAACGACACTATAGGCCTACAAAGTCTTTCAGCAATCTGTTCTTTGTTAAATGTCTAAAAAATCGAACGAGAGATAAGAAGGGGTTTAAGAGAGCTGGTTTCTTGTATGACAAGTTCTATAGACCACAAAAATATTATATAATTAATGTCCTCTTTGACATTGGACAATGCATATATTAGTGCTACAGTGGGCTGCTATGCAAAAGTCAGAAGAGTGATGAAACAAATTAAAACCACATTTTCGTGTATCCCCAGCTTAGCTGAGTCAAACCGTACTAGAATTGTCAATATATTCCGCCTCAATTTTTTTCTAGAGCTTTCGAAATGCCACGAAAATGAAACAACACTATAGAAAGTCTTTCAGAAATCTGTTCTCTATCAAATGTCTAAAAAATCGAGCGAGAGATAAGAAGGGCTTTAAGAGAGCTGGTTTCTTGTATGACAAGTTCTATAGACCACAAAAATATTATATAATTGATAATCTGTTTTTTTACATTGGACAATGCATATATTAGACTATTAGTGCTACAGTAGGCTGATATGCAAAAGTCAGAAGAGTGATGAAACAAATTAAAGCCACATTTTGGTGTATCCCCAGCCTAGCTGAGTCAAACCATACTAGAATTGTCAATATATTCTGCCTCAATTTTATTCTAGAGCATTCGAAATGCCCCAAGAAATGGTGATCCATTTTAAACGACACTATAGGCCTACAAAGACTTTCAGCAATCTGTTCTTTGTTAAATATCTAAAAAAATCGAACGAGAGATCAGAAGGGCTTTAAGAGAGCTGGTTTCTTGTATGACAAGTTCTGTAGACCACAAAAATATTATATAATTGGTAACCTGTATGTCATTGGACATTGCATATATTAGTGCTACAGTAGGCTGATATGCAAAAGTCAGAAGAGTGATGAAACAAATTAAACCACATTTTCGTGTATCCCCAGCTTAGCTGAGTCAAACCATACTAGAATTGTCAATATATTCTGCCTCAATTTTATTCTAGAGCATTCGAAATGCCCCGAAAAGTGGTGATCCATTTGAAACGACACTATAGGCCTACAAAGACTTTCAGCAATCTGTTCTTTGTTAAATATCTAAAAAATCGAACGAGAGATAAGAAGGGGTTTAAGAGAGATGGTTTCTTGTATGACAAGTTCTATAGACCACAAAAATATTATATAATTAATGTCCTCTTTGACATCGGACAATGCATATATTAGTGCTATAGTGGGCTGCTATGCAAAAGTCAGAAGAGTGATGAAACAAATTAAAACCACATTTTCGTGTATCCCCAGCTTAGCTGAGTCAAACCGTACTAGAATTGTCAATATGTTCTGCCTCAATTTTTTCTAGAGCTTTGCCCCCGATGCCACGAAAATGAAACAACACTATACAAAGTCTTTCAGAAATCTGTTCTCTATCAAATGTCTAAAAAATCGAGCGAGAGATAAGAAGGGCTTTAAGAGAGCTGGTTTCTTGTATGACAAGTTCTATAGACCACAAAAATATTATATAATTGATAATCTGTTTTTTTACATTGGACAATGCATATATTAGACTATTAGTGCTACAGTAGGCTGATATGCAAAAGTCAGAAGAGTGATGAAACAAATTAAAGCCACATTTTGGTGTATCCCCAGCTTAGCTGAGTCAAACCATACTAGAATTGTCAATATATTCTGCCTCAATTTTATTCTAGAGCATTCGAAATGCCCCGAGAAATGGTGATCCATTTTAAACGACACTATAGGCCTACAAAGACTTTCAGCAATCTGTTCTTTGTTAAATATCTAAAAAAATCGAACGAGAGATCAGAAGGGCTTTAAGAGAGCTGGTTTCTTGTATGACAAGTTCTGTAGACCACAAAAATATTATATAATTGGTAACCTGTTTGTCATTGGACATTGCATATATTAGTGCTACAGTAGGCTGATATGCAAAAGTCAGAAGAGTGATGAAACAAATTAAACCACATTTTCGTGTATCCCCAGCTTAGCTGAGTCAAACCGTACTAGAATTGTCAATATATTCTGCCTCAATTTTATTCTAGAGCATTCGAAATGCCCCGAAAAGTGGTGATCCATTTGAAACGACACTATAGGCCTACAAAGACTTTCAGCAATCTGTTCTTTGTTAAATATCTAAAAAATCGAACGAGAGATAAGAAGGGGTTTAAGAGAGCTGGTTTCTTGTATGACAAGTTCTATAGACCACAAAAATATTATATAATTAATGTCCTCTTTGACATCGGACAATGCATATATTAGTGCTATAGTGGGCTGCTATGCAAAAGTCAGAAGAGTGATGAAACAAATTAAAACCACATTTTCGTGTATCCCCAGCTTAGCTGAGTCAAACCGTACTAGAATTGTCAATATGTTCCGCCTCAATTTTTTTCTAGAGCTTTCGAAATGCCACGAAAATGAAACAACACAATACAAAGTCTTTCAGAAATCTGTTCTCTATCAAATGTCTAAAAAATCGAACGAGAGATAAGAAGGGGTTTAAGAGAGCTGGTTTCTTGTATGACAAGTTCTATAGACCACAAAAATATTATATAATTGATAATCTGTTTTTTTACATTGGACAATGCATATATTAGACTATTAGTGCTACAGTAGGCTGATATGCAAAAGTCAGAAGAGTGATGAAACAAATTAAAGCCACATTTTGGTGTATCCCCAGCCTAGCTGAGTCAAACCATACTAGAATTGTCAATATATTCTGCCTCAATTTTATTCTAGAGCATTCGAAATGCCCCGAGAAATGGTGATCCATTTTAAACGACACTACAGGCCTACAAAGACTTTCAGCAATCTGTTCTTTGTTAAATATCTAAAAAAATCGAACGAGAGATCAGAAGGGCTTTAAGAGAGCTGGTTTCTTGTATGACAAGTTCTGTAGACCACAAAAATATTATATAATTGGTAACCTGTTTGTCATTGGACATTGCATAAATTAGTGCTACAGTAGGCTGATATGCAAAAGTCAGAAGAGTGATGAAACAAGTTAAACCACATTTTCGTGTATCCCCAGCTTAGCTGAGTCAAACCGTACTAGAATTGTCAATATATTCTGCCTCAATTTCATTCTAGAGCATTCGAAATGCCCCGAAAAGTGGTGATCCATTTGAAACGACACTATAGGCCTACAAAGACTTTCAGCAATCTGTTCTTTGTTAAATATCTAAAAAATCGAATGAGAGATAAGAAGGGGTTTAAGAGAGCTGGTTTCTTGTATGAGAAGTTCTCTAAACCACAAAAATATATAATTAATGTCCTCTTTGACATAGGACAATGCATATATTAGTGCTACAGTGGGCTGCTATGCAAAAGTCAGAAGAGTGATGAAACAAATTAAAACCACATTTTCGTGTATCCCCAGCTTAGCTGAGTCAAACCGTACTAGAATTGTCAATATGTTCTGTCTCAATTTTTTTCTAGAGCTTTCGAAATGCCCCGAAAAATGGTGATCCATTTTAAACGACACTATAGGCCTACAAAGTCTTTCAGCAATCTGTTCTTTGTTAATGTCTAAAAAATCGAACGAAAGATAAGAAGGGGTTTAAGAGAGCTGGTTTCTTGTATGACAAGTTCTATAGACCACAAAAATATTATATAATTAATGTCCTCTTTGACATCGGACAATGAATATATTAGTGCTATAGTGGGCTGCTATGCAAAAGTCAGAAGAGTGATGAAACAAATTAAAACCACATTTTCGTGTATCCCCAGCTTAGCTGAGTCAAACCCTACTAGAATCGTCAATATGTTCTCTCTCAATTTTTTCCTAGAGCTTTCGAAATGCCACGAAAATGAAACAACACTATACAAAGTCTTTCAGAAATCTGCTCTCTGTCAAATGTCTAAAAAATCGAACGAGAGATAAGAAGGGCTTTAAGAGAGCTGGTTTCTTGTAAGACAAGTTCTAGAGACCACAAAAATATTATATAATTAATGTCCTCTTTGACATATGACAATGCATATATTAGTGCTACAGTAGGCTGATATGCAAAAGTCAGAAGAGTGATGAAACAAATTAAAACCACATTTTCGTGTATCCCCAGCTTAGCTGAGTCAAACCGTACTAGAATTGTGAATATATTCTGCCTCAATTTTTTTCTAGAGCTTTCGAAATGCCCCGAAAATGAAACAACACTATACAAAGTCTTTCAGAAATCTGTTCTTTGTTAAATATCTAAAAAATCGAACGAGAGATAAAAAGGGGTTTAAGAGAGCTAGTTTCTTGTATGACGAGTTCCATAGACCACAAAAATATTATATAATTGATAGCCTGTTTGTCATTGGACAATGCATATATTATTGCTACAGTAGGCTGATATGCAAAAGTCAGAAGAGTGATGAAACAAATTAAAACCACATTTTCGTGTATCCCCAGCTTAGCTGAGTCAAATCGTACTAGAATTGTCAATATATTCTGTCTCAATTTTTCTACTGCTTTCGAAATGCCACGAAAAAATGAAACAACACTATAGAAAGTCTTTCAGAAATCTGTTCTCTGTCAAATCTCTAAAAATTTGAACGAGAGGTAAGAAGGGCTTTAAGAGAGCTGGTTTCTCGTAAGACAAGTTCTATAGACCACAAAAATATTATATAATTGATAACCTGTTTGTCATTGGACAATGCATATATTATTGCTACAGTAGGCTGATATGCAAAAGTCAGAAGAGTGATGAAACAAATTAAAACCACATTTTCGTGTATCCCCAGCTTAGCTGAGTCAAATCGTACTAGAATTGTCAATATATTCTGTCTCAATTTTTTTCTACTGCTTTCGAAATGCCACGAAAATGAAACAACACTATAGAAAGTCTTTCAGAAATCTGTTCTCTGTCAAATCTCTAAAAATTTGAACGAGAGGTAAGAAGGGCTGTAAGAGAGCTGGTTTCTTGTAAGACAAGTTCTATAGACCACAAAAATATTATATAATTGATAACCTGTTTGTCATTGGACAATGCATATGATAGTGCTACAGTAGGCTGATATGCAAAAGTCAGAAGAGTGATGAAACAAATTAAAACCACATTTTCGTGTATCCCCAGCTTAGCTGAGTCAAACCGTACCAGAATTGTCAATATATTCTGCCTCAATTTTATTCTAGAGCATTTGAAATGCCCTGAAAAATGGTGATCCATTCGAAACGACACTATAGGCCTACAAATTCTTTCTGCAATCTGTTCTATGTTAAATGTCTAAAAAATCGAACGAGAGATAAGAAGGGGTTTAAGAGATTTGGTTTCTTGTATGACAAGTTCTATAAACCACAAAAATATATAATTAATGTCCTCTTTGACATAGGACATTGCATATATTAGTGCTACAGTGGGCTGCTAGGGAAAAGTCAGAAGAGTGATGAAACAAATTAAAACCACATTTTCGTGTATCCCCAGCTTAGCTGAGTCAAACCGTACTAGAATTGTCAATATGTTCTGTCTCAATTTTTTTCTAGAGCTTTCGAAATGCCCCGAAAAATGGTGATCCATTTTAAACGACACTATAGGCCTACAAAGTCTTTCAGCAATCTGTTCTTTGTTAATTTCTAAAAAATCGAACGAGAGATAAGAAGGGGTTTAAGAGAGCTGGTTTCTTGTATGACAAGTTCTATAGACCACAAAATATTATATAATTAATGTCCTCTTTAACATCGGACAATGCATATATTAGTGCTACAGTGGGCTGCTATGCAAAAGTCAGAAGAGTGATGAAACAAATTAAAACCACATTTTCGTGTATCCCCAGCTTAGCTGAGTCAAATCGTACTAGAATTGTCAATATATTCTGTCTCAATTTTTTTCCACTGCTTTCGAAATGCCACGAAAATGAAACAACACTATAGAAAGTCTTTCAGAAATCTGTTCTCTGTCAAATGTCTAAAAATTTGAACCAGAGGTAAGAAGGGCTTAAAGAGAGCTGGTTTCTTGTATGACAAGTTTTATAGACCACAAAAATATTATATAATTAATAACCTGTTTGTCATTGGACAATGCATATATTAGTGCTACAGTAGGCTGATATGCAAAAGTCAGAAGAGTGATGAAACAAATTAAAACCACATTTTCGTGTATCCCCAGCTTAGCTGAGTCAAACCGTACTAGAATTGTCAATATATTCTGTCTCAATTTTTTTCTAGAGCATTCGAAATGCCCCGAGAAATGGTGATCCATTTGAAACTACACTATAGGCCTACAAAGTCTTTCAGCAATCTGTTCTTTGTTAAATGTCTAAAAAATCGAACGAGAGATAATAAGGGGTTTAAGAGAGCTGGCTTCTTGTATGACAAGTTCTAGAGACCACAAAAATATTATATAAATAATGTCCTCTTTGACATCGGACAATGCATATATTAGTGCTACAGTGGGCTGCTGTGCAAAATTCAGAAGAGTGATGAAACAAATTAAAACCACATTTTCGTGTATCCCCCCAGCTTAGCTGAGTCAAATCGTACTAGAATTGTCAATATATTCTGTCTCAATTTTTTCTACTTTTTCAAATGCCACGAAAAATGAAACAACACTATAGAAAGTCTTTCAGAAATCTGTTCTCTGTCAAATGTCTAAAAATTTGAACCAGAGGTAAGAAGGGCTTAAAGAGAGCTGGTTTCTTGTATGACAAGTTTTATAGACCACAAAAATATTATATAATTAATAACCTGTTTGTCATTGGACAATGCATATATTAGTGCTACAGTAGGCTGATATGCAAAAGTCAGAAGAGTGATGAAACAAATTAAAACCACATTTTCGTGTATCCCCAGCTTAGCTGAGTCAAACCGTACTAGAATTGTCAATATATTCTGTCTCAATTTTTTTCTAGAGCATTCGAAATGCCCCGAGAAATGGTGATCCATTTGAAACTACACTATAGGCCTACAAAGTCTTTCAGCAATCTGTTCTTTGTTAAATGTCTAAAAAATCGAACGAGAGATAATAAGGGGTTTAAGAGAGCTGGCTTCTTGTATGACAAGTTCTAGAGACCACAAAAATATTATATAAATAATGTCCTCTTTGACATCGGACAATGCATATATTAGTGCTACAGTGGGCTGCTGTGCAAAATTCAGAAGAGTGATGAAACAAATTAAAACCACATTTTCGTGTATCCCCAGCTTAGCTGAGTCAAATCGTACTAGAATTGTCAATATATTCTGTCTCAATTTTTTTCTACTGCTTTCGAAATGCCACGAAAATGAAACAACACTATAGAAAGTCTTTCAGAAATCTGTTCTCTGTCAAATGTCTAAAAATTTGAACGAGAGGTAAGAAGGGCTTTAAGAGAGCTGGTTTCTTGTAAGACAAGTTCTATAGACCACAAAAATATTATATAATTGATAACCTGTTTGTCATTGGACAATGCATATGATAGTGCTACAGTAGGCTGATATGCAAAAGTCAGAAGAGTGATGAAACAAATTAAAACCACATTTTCGTGTATCCCCAGCTTAGCTGAGTCAAACCGTACTAGAATTGTCAATATATTCTGCCTCAATTTTATTCTAGAGCATTTGAAATGCCCTGAAAAATGGTGATCCATTCGAAACGACACTATAGGCCTACAAATTCTTTCTGCAATCTGTTCTATGTTAAATGTCTAAAAAATCGAACGAGAGATAAGAAGGGGTTTAAGAGATCTGGTTTCTTGAATGACAAGTTCTATAAACCACAAAAATATATAATTAATGTCCTCTTTGACATAGGACATTGCATATATTAGTGCTACAGTGGGCTGCTAGGGAAAAGTCAGAAGAGTGATGAAACAAATTAAAACCACATTTTCGTGTATCCCCAGCTTAGCTGAGTCAAACCGTACTAGAATTGTCAATATGTTCTGTCTCAATTTTTTTCTAGAGCTTTTGAAATGCCCCGAAAAATGGTGATCCATTTTAAACGACACTATAGGCCTACAAAGTCTTTCAGCAATCTGTTCTTTGTTAATTTCTAAAAAATCGAACGAGAGATAAGAAGGGGTTTAAGAGAGCTGGTTTCTTGTATGACAAGTTCTATAGACCACAAAATATTATATAATTAATGTCCTCTTTAACATCGGACAATGCATATATTAGTGCTACAGTGGGCTGCTATGCAAAAGTCAGAAGAGTGATGAAACAAATTAAAACCACATTTTCGTGTATCCCCAGCTTAGCTGAGTCAAATCGTCCTAGAATTCTCAATATATTCTGTCTCAATTTTTTTCTAGTGCTATCGAAATGCCACGAAAATGAAACAACACTATAGAAAGTCTTTCAGAAATCTTGTCTCTGTCAAATGTCTAAAAATTTGAACCAGAGGTAAGAAGGGCTTAAAGAGAGCTGGTTTCTTGTATGACAAGTTCTATAGACCACAAAAATATTATATAATTGATAACCTGTTTGTCATTGGACAATGCATATGATAGTGCTACAGTAGGCTGATATGCAAAAGTCAGAAGAGTGATGAAACAAATTAAAACCACATTTTCGTGTATCCCCAGCTTAGCTGAGTCAAACCGTACCAGAATTGTCAATATATTCTGCCTCAATTTTATTCTAGAGCATTCGAAATGCCCCGAGAAATGGTGATCCATTTTAAACGACACTATAGGCCTACAAAGACTTTCAGCAATCTGTTCTTTGTTAAATATCTAAAAAATCGAACGAGAGATCAGAAGGGCTTTAAGAGAGCTGGTTTCTTGTATGACAAGTTCTGTAGACCACAAAAATATTATAT
The DNA here is from genome assembly GCA_018105865.1 of Metaphire vulgaris. Lineage (NCBI taxonomy): Eukaryota > Metazoa > Annelida > Clitellata > Crassiclitellata > Megascolecidae > Metaphire > Metaphire vulgaris. The sequence goes on along the minus strand of CM030869.1, from coordinate 9,595,752 downwards.
AATTGGTAACCTGTTTGTCATTGGACATAGCATATATTAGTGCTACAGTAGGCTGATATGCAAAAGTCAGAAGAGTGATGAAACAAATTAAAACCACATTTTCGTGTATCCCCAGCTTAGCTGAGTCAAACCGTACTAGAATTGTCAATATATTCTGCCTCAATTTTATTCTAGAGCATTCGAAATGCCCCGAAAAATGGTGATCCATTTTAAACGACACTATAGGCCTACAAAGTCTTTCAGCAATCTGTTCTTTGTTAATTTCTAAAAAATCGAACGAGAGATAAGAAGGGGTTTAAGAGAGCTGGTTTCTTGTATGACAAGTTCTATAGACCACAAAATATTATATAATTAATGTCCTCTTTAACATCGGACAATGCATATATTAGTGCTACAGTGGGCTGCTATGCAAAAGTCAGAAGAGTGATGAAACAAATTAAAACCACATTTTCGTGTATCCCCAGCTTAGCTGAGTCAAACCGTACTAGAATTGTCAATATGTTCCGCCTCAATTTTTTTTCTAGAGCTTTCGAAATGCCACGAAAATGAAACAACACAATACAAAGTCTTTCAGAAATCTGTTCTCTATCAAATGTCTAAAAAATCGAACGAGAGATAAGAAGGGGTTTAAGAGAGCTGGTTTCTTGTATGACAAGTTCTATAGACCACAAAAATATTATATAATTGATAATCTGTTTTTTTACATTGGACAATGCATATATTAGACTATTAGTGCTACAGTAGGCTGATATGCAAAAGTCAGAAGAGTGATGAAACAAATTAAAGCCACATTTTGGTGTATCCCCAGCTTAGCTGAGTCAAACCGTACTAGAATTGTCAATATATTCTGCCTCAATTTTATTCTAGAGCACTTGAAATGCCCTGAAAAATGCTGATCCATTCGAAACGACACTATAGGCCTACAAAGTCTTTCTGCTATCTGTTCTATGTTAAATGTCTAAAAAATCGAACGAGAGATAAGAAGGGGTTTAAGAGATCTGGTTTCTTGTATGACAAGTTCTATAGACCACAAAAATATATAATTAACGTCCTCTTTGACATTGGACAACGCATATATTAGTGCTACAGTAGGCTGACATGCAAAAGTCAGAAGAGTGATGAAACAAATTAAAACCACATTTTCGTGTATCCCCAGCTTAGCTGATTCAAATCGTACTAGAATTGTCAATATATTCTGTCTCAAGTTTTTTCTACTGCTTTCGAAATGCCACGAAAATGAAACAACACTATAGAAAGTCTTTCAGAAATCTGTTTGTTATCTGTCAAATGTCTAAAAATTTGAACGAGAGATAAGAAGGGCTTTAAGAGAGCTGGTTTCTTGTATGACAAGTTCTATAGACCACAAAATTAATATATAATTGATAACCTGTTTGTCATTGGACAATGCATATATTAGTGCTACAGTAGGCTGATATGCAAAAGTCAGAAGAGTGATGAAACAAATTAAAACCACATTTTCGTGTATCCCCAGCTTAGCTGAGTCAAATCGTACTAGAATTCTCAATATATTCTGTCTCAATTTTTTTCTACTGCTTTCGAAATGCCACGAAAATGAAACAACACTATAGAAAGTCTTTCAGAAATCTGTTCTCTGTCAAATCTCTAAAAATTTGAACGAGAGGTAAGAAGGGCTTTAAGAGAGCTGGTTTCTTGTAAGACAAGTTCTATAGACCACAAAAATATTATATAATTGATAACCTGTTTGTCATTGGACAATGCATATGATAGTGCTACAGTAGGCTGATATGCAAAAGTCAGAAGAGTGATGAAACAAATTAAAACCACATTTTCGTGTGTATCCCAGCTTAGCTGAGTCAAACCATTAGAATTGTCAATATATTCTGCCTCAATTTTATTCTAGAGCATTTGAAATGCCCTGAAAAATGGTGATCCATTCGAAACGACACTATAGGCCTACAAATTCTTTCTGCAATCTGTTCTATGTTAAATGTCTAAAAAATCGAACGAGAGATAAGAAGGGGTTTAAGAGATCTGGTTTCTTGTATGACAAGTTCTATAAACCACAAAAATATATAATTAATGTCCTCTTTGACATAGGACATTGCATATATTAGTGCTACAGTGGGCTGCTAGGGAAAAGTCAGAAGAGTGATGAAACAAATTAAAACCACATTTTCGTGTATCCCAGCTTAGCTGAGTCAAACCGTACTAGAATTGTCAATATGTTCTGTCTCAATTTTTTCTAGAGCTTGAAATGCCCTGAAATGGTGATCCATTTTAAACGACACTATAGGCCTACAAAGTCTTTCAGCAATCTGTTCTTTGTTAATTTCTAAAAAATCGAACGAGAGATAAGAAGGGGTTTAAGAGAGCTGGTTTCTTGTATGACAAGTTCTATAGACCACAAAATATTATATAATTAATGTCCTCTTTAACATCGGACAATGCATATATTAGTGCTACAGTGGGCTGCTATGCAAAAGTCAGAAGAGTGATGAAACAAATTAAAACCACATTTTCGTGTATCCCCAGCTTAGCTGAGTCAAATCGTACTAGAATTGTCAATATATTCTGTCTCAATTTTTTTCTACTGCTTTCGAAATGCCACGAAAATGAAACAACACTATAGAAAGTCTTTCAGAAATCTGTTCTCTGTCAAATGTCTAAAAATTTGAACCAGAGGTAAGAAGGGCTTAAAGAGAGCTGGTTTCTTGTATGACAAGTTTTATAGACCACAAAAATATTATATAATTAATAACCTGTTTGTCATTGGACAATGCATATATTAGTGCTACAGTAGGCTGATATGCAAAAGTCAGAAGAGTGATGAAACAAATTAAAACCACATTTTCGTGTATCCCCAGCTTAGCTGAGTCAAACCGTACTAGAATTGTCAATATATTCTGTCTCAATTTTTTCTAGAGCATTGAAAATGCCCTGAGAAATGGTGATCCATTTGAAACTACACTATAGGCCTACAAAGTCTTTCAGCAATCTGTTCTTTGTTAAATGTCTAAAAAATCGAACGAGAGATAATAAGGGGTTTAAGAGAGCTGGCTTCTTGTATGACAAGTTCTAGAGACCACAAAAATATTATATAAATAATGTCCTCTTTGACATCGGACAATGCATATATTAGTGCTACAGTGGGCTGCTGTGCAAAATTCAGAAGAGTGATGAAACAAATTAAAACCACATTTTCGTGTATCCCCAGCTTAGCTGAGTCAAATCGTACTAGAATTGTCAATATATTCTGTCTCAATTTTTTTCTACTGCTTTCGAAATGCCACGAAAATGAAACAACACTATAGAAAGTCTTTCAGAAATCTGTTCTCTGTCAAATGTCTAAAAATTTGAATGAGAGGTAAGAAGGGCTTTAAGAGAGCTGGTTTCTTGTAAGACAAGTTCTATAGACCACAAAAATATTATATAATTGATAACCTGTTTGTCATTGGACAATGCATATGATAGTGCTACAGTAGGCTGATATGCAAAAGTCAGAAGAGTGATGAAACAAATTAAAACCACATTTTCGTGTATCCCCAGCTTAGCTGAGTCAAACCGTACTAGAATTGTCAATATATTCTGCCTCAATTTTATTCTAGAGCATTTGAAATGCCCTGAAAAATGGTGATCCATTCGAAACGACACTATAGGCCTACAAATTCTTTCTGCAATCTGTTCTATGTTAAATGTCTAAAAAATCGAACGAGAGATAAGAAGGGGTTTAAGAGATCTGGTTTCTTGTATGACAAGTTCTATAAACCACAAAAATATATAATTAATGTCCTCTTTGACATAGGACATTGCATATATTAGTGCTACAGTGGGCTGCTAGGGAAAAGTCAGAAGAGTGATGAAACAAATTAAAACCACATTTTCGTGTATCCCCAGCTTAGCTGAGTCAAACCGTACTAGAATTGTCAATATGTTCTGTCTCAATTTTTTTCTAGAGCTTTTGAAATGCCCCGAAAAATGGTGATCCATTTTAAACGACACTATAGGCCTACAAAGTCTTTCAGCAATCTGTTCTTTGTTAATTTCTAAAAAATCGAACGAGAGATAAGAAGGGGTTTAAGAGAGCTGGTTTCTTGTATGACAAGTTCTATAGACCACAAAATATTATATAATTAATGTCCTCTTTAACATCGGACAATGCATATATTAGTGCTACAGTGGGCTGCTATGCAAAAGTCAGAAGAGTGATGAAACAAATTAAAACCACATTTTCGTGTATCCCCAGCTTAGCTGAGTCAAATCGTCCTAGAATTCTCAATATATTCTGTCTCAATTTTTTTCTAGTGCTATCGAAATGCCACGAAAATGAAACAACACTATAGAAAGTCTTTCAGAAATCTTGTCTCTGTCAAATGTCTAAAAATTTGAACCAGAGGTAAGAAGGGCTTAAAGAGAGCTGGTTTCTTGTATGACAAGTTCTATAGACCACAAAAATATTATATAATTGATAACCTGTTTGTCATTGGACAATGCATATGATAGTGCTACAGTAGGCTGATATGCAAAAGTCAGAAGAGTGATGAAACAAATTAAAACCACATTTTCGTGTATCCCCAGCTTAGCTGAGTCAAACCGTACTAGAATTGTCAATATATTCTGCCTCAATTTTATTCTAGAGCATTCGAAATGCCCCGAGAAATGGTGATCCATTTTAAACGACACTATAGGCCTACAAAGACTTTCAGCAATCTGTTCTTTGTTAAATATCTAAAAAAATCGAACGAGAGATCAGAAGGGCTTTAAGAGAGCTGGTTTCTTGTATGACAAGTTCTGTAGACCACAAAATATTATATAATTGGTAACCTGTTTGTCATTGGACATTGCATATATTAGTGCTACAGTAGGCTGATATGCAAAAGTCAGAAGAGTGATGAAACAAATTAAACCACATTTTCGTGTATCCCCAGCTTAGCTGAGTCAAACCGTACTAGAATTGTCAATATATTCTACCTCAATTTTATTCTAGAGCATTCGAAATGCCCCGAAAAATGGTGATCCATTTTAAACGACACTATAGGCCTACAAAGTCTTTCAGCAATCTGTTCTTTGTTAATTTCTAAAAAATCGAACGAGAGATAAGAAGGGGTTTAAGAGAGCTGGTTTCTTGTATGACAAGTTCTATAGACCACAAAATATTATATAATTAATGTCCTCTTTAACATCGGACAATGCATATATTAGTGCTACAGTGGGCTGCTATGCAAAAGTCAGAAGAGTGATGAAACAAATTAAAACCACATTTTCGTGTATCCCCAGCTTAGCTGAGTCAAACCGTACTAGAATTGTCAATATGTTCCGCCTCAATTTTTTCTAGAGCTTAAAATGCCACGAAAATGAAACAACACAATACAAAAGTCTTTCAGAAATCTGTTCTCTATCAAATGTCTAAAAATCGAACGAAAGAGATAAGAAGGGCTTTAAGAGAGCTGGTTTTTGTATGACAAGTTCTAGTAACCACAAAAATATTATATAATTGATAATCTGTTTGTCATTGACAATGCATATATTAGACTAGTGCACAGTAGGCTGATATGCAAAAGTCAGAAGAGTGATGAAACAAATTAAACCACATTTTGGTGTATCCCCAGCTTAGCTTGAGTCAAACCGGCATTTTAGAATTGTCAATATATTCTGCCTCAATTTTATTCTAGAGCACTTGAAATGCCCTGAAAATGGGATCCATTTGAAACGACACTATAGGCCTGGGCAAAAGTCTTTCAGCAATCTGTTCTATGTTAAATGTCTAAAAAAATCGAATGAGAGATAAGAAGGGGTTTAAGAGATCTGGTTTGTATGACAAGTCTCTATAGACTTAAAAAATATATAATTAATGTCCTCTTTGACATTGACAACATATATTAGTGCTACAGTGGGCTGACATGCAAAAGTCAGAAGAGTGATGAAACAAATTAAAACCACATTTTCGTGTATCCCCAGCTTAGATGAGTCAAATCGTACTAGAAAATTGTCAGAATTGTACGAAAAAGAACAAATAATATTCTGTCTCAATCTGTTTTCTAAAATCGTAACGAGATACAGAAGGGCTTTAAGAAATGACAAGCTAAAGACCACAAAAATATTATAATTAATGTCCTTTGAAAATGAAACAAAACAAATTAAAACTTTTCGAAAAACCGTCTAGAATTCAGAATATTCTGTCTCAATTTTTTTTGAGCTTATGCCAATGAAAAATAAAAAAACAACACTATACAAAGTCTTTCAGAAAACTGTCAAAATGTCTAAAAATTTGAACGAGAGATAAGAAGGGCTTTAAGAGTTGGTTTTCTGTATGACAAGTTCTAAAGACCAAAATTAATATATAATTGATAACCTGTTTGTCATTGGACAATGCATATATTAGTGCTAGAGTAGGCTGATATGCAAAAGTCAGAAGAGTGATGAAACAAATTAAAACCACATTTTCGTGTATCCCCAGCTTAGCTGAGTCAAACCGTACTAGAATTGTCAATATATTCTGCCTCAATTTTTTTCTAGAGCTTCTGAAATGCCTCGAGATATGGTGAATGAAACGACACTATAGAAAAGTCTTTCAGAAATCTGTTCTTGTTAAATCTCTAAAAATCGAACTAGAGATAAGAAGGGCTTTAAGAGAGTTGGTTTTGTAAGACAAGTTCTATAGACCACAAAATATTATATAATTAATAACCTGTTTGTCATTGGACAATGCATATATTAGTGCTACAGAATGATATGCAAAAGTCAGAAGAGTGATGAAACAAATTAAAACCACATTTTCGTATCCCCAGCTTATAGCTGAGTCAAACTGTACTAGAATTGGTCAATATATTCTGTCCAATTTTTTCTAGGAGCACGGAAATGCCCTGAAAATGGTGATAAAACAACACTATAGGCAAAATTCTTCTGCAATCTGTTCTATGTTAAAATGTCTAAAAATCGAACGAGATAAGTAAGGGCTTTAAGAGAGCTGGTTTCTTGTATGATGAAGTTCTATAATTACAAAATATTAATAATTGATAACCTGTTTGTCATTGGACAATGTATATATTAGTGCCACAGGAGGCTGATATGCAAAAGCAGAAGAGTGATGAAACAAATTAAAATACATTTCGTGTATCCCAGCTTAGCTGAGTCAAGCCGTACTAGAATTAATAATATATTTGCTGCCTCAATTTTTTTCTAGAGCATTCGAAATGCCCCGAAAAATGGTGATCCATCTGAAATGACACTATAGGCCTACAAAGTCTTTCTGCAGCAATCTGTTCCTTTGTTAAATGTCTAAAAATCGAACGACAGAGATAAGAAGGGGTTTAAGAGAGCTGGTTTTCTTGTACTGACAAGTTCTATAGACCACAAAAATATTAAATAATTAATGTCCTCTTTGAAATAGGACATTGCATATATTAGTGCTACAGTGGGCTGATATGCAAAAGTCAGAAGAGTGATGAAACAAATTAAACCAAATTTTTCGTGTATCCCCAGCTAGCTGAGTCAAAACTGTACTAGGAATTGTCAATATATTCTGCCTCAATTTTTTCTAGAGCATCTGAATGCCCGAAGAAATGGTGATCCATTTGAAATGACACTATAGGGCTCACAAAATCTTTCAGCAATCTGTTCTTTGTTAAATGTCTAAAAAAATCAAACGACATAAGAAGGGGTCAAGAGAGCTGGTTTTGTATGACAAGTTCTATAGACCACAAAAATATTATTTAATTAATGTCCTCTTTGACATTGACAATGCATATATTAGTGCTACAGTGGGCTGCTATGCAAAAAGTCAAAGAGTGATGAAACAAATTAAAACCACATTTTCGTGTATCCTCAGCTTAGCTGAGTCAAAACCGTAGAGAATGTCAATATATTCTGTCTCAATTTTTTCTAGAGCTTTCTGAAATGCTGATCCATTTGAAAACAACACTATACCTACAAAGTCTTTTCAACAATCTGTTCTTTGTTAAAATGTCTAAAAATCTGAATGAGATAAGAAGGGCTGTAAGAGAGTTGGTTTTGTGGCGACAAGTTCTATAGACTTACAAAAAATATTATATAATTGATAACCTATTTGTCATTGGACAATGCATATATTAGTGCTACAGCAGGCTGATATGCAAAAGTCAGAAGAGTGATGAAACAAATTAAAACCACATTTTCATGTATCCCCAGTTTAGCTGAGTCAAACCGTACTAAATTGTCAATAT
>CM030869.1:9418926-9587472 GCA_018105865.1 Metaphire vulgaris | reverse complement strand
AATGCCACAAAGAAAGGAGCCATTTGAAACGACATTACACAAAGTCTTTCACAAATGTATTCTCTGTCAAATGTCTAAAAATTCAAACGAGAGATAAGATGGTGCTTAAGAGAGCTGGTTTCTTCTATTACAGGTTTTATAGACCACAAAAATATTATAAAATTGATACCCTGTTTGAAATTAGACAATGCTAGTGCTACAGTAGGCTATAGATAGCAAAAATATGATGAAACGAATTAAAAAAATTCTTGTGTCCCCATTCAGAAGAGTGATGAAACGAATTAAAAACCACATATTCTTGTGTCCCCATCTTTGCTGTGTCAAACTGTACTAAATTGTCAATATATTCTGTCTCAATTTTTTTTCTAGAGCTATTGAAATGCCACAAAGAAAGGAGCCATTTGAAACGACATTACACAAAGTCTTTCACAAATGTATTCTCTGTCAAATGTCTAAAAATTCAAACGAGAGATAAGATGGTGCTTAAAAGAGCTGGTTTCTTCTATTACAGGTTTTATAGACCATAAAAATATTATAAAATTGATACCCTGTTTGAAATTAGACAATACTAGTGCTACAGTAGGCTATAGATATGATGCAAAAATTCAGAAGAGTGATGTGAATTAAAACCACATATTCTTGTGTCCCCATCTTTGCTGTGTCAAACTGTACTAAAATTGTCAATATATTCTGTCTCAATTTTTTCTAGAGCTATTGAAATGCCACAAAAAGAAAGGAGCCATTTGAAAAGACATTACACAAAGTCTTTCACAAATGTATTCTCTGTCAAATGTCTAAAAATTCAAACGAGAGATAAGATGGGTGCTTAAGAGAGCTGGTTTCTTCTATTACAGGTTTTTATAGACCACAAAAATTTATAAAATTGATACCCTGTTTGAAATTAGACAATGCTAGTGTTACAGTAGGCTATAGATATGATGCAAAAAATTCAGAAGAGTGATAAATGTATTCTCTGTCAAATGTCTAAAAATTCAAAAACCACATATTCTTGTGTCCCCATCTTTGCTGTGTCAAACTGTACTAGAATTGTCAATATATTCTGTCTCAATTTTTTTCTAGAGCTATCGAAATGCCACAAAGAAAGAGCCATTTGAAACGACATTACACAAAGTCTTTCACAAATGTATTCTCTGTAAAATGTCTAAAAATTCAAATGAGAGATAAGATGGTGCTTAAGAGAGCTGGTTTCTTCTATTACAGGTTTTTAGAGACACAAAATATTATAAAATTGATACCCTGTTTGAAATTAGACAATGCTAGTGCTACAGTAGGCTATAGATATGATGCAAAAATTCAGAAGAGTGATGAAACGAATTAAAACCACATATTCTTGTGTCCCCATCTTTGCTGTGTCAAACTGTACTAGAATTGTCAATATATTCTGTCTCAAATTTTTTTTCTAGTGGTAATGTAATGCCAATGGAGATCAATGGTGATGATGCAAAAATTCAGAAGAGTGATGGCCAGTCGCCACATATGGCTGTCAATTTTTTTCTAAAAAGCTGGACAATAATTAAGGAAGATGAACGGCGCATACAGGCATTCGAAATGAAAGGTTTAAGACAAAAATGAGAGTATCCTGGAAAGCAAAGAAGACAAATGAGTGGGTAATGGATAAAGCAGGAGTTCAAAGAACCCTACTGGAAACAGTAAAGAAAAGAAAACTGAAATACTGAGTGGGACATATTAAACGAACAAAGCAGGAATGTCTGGAGAAGGACATAATGCAAGGCACAATGCCTGGATCACGAAAAAGAGGCAGGCTGTCAAAAAAAAAAGTGGGAAGACAACATCAAAGAGTGGACAGGACTCACTATCGAATTAGACACTAGCGACAAGAAGAGCAGAAGATCGTAACATCTGGAAGATGACAGTCCATAATTAAAACCAATATTCTTGTGGAGCTGAAGACGGAATTTGAAGACAAGACAAGACAATTGTAATGCCACAAAAATAATGAGCCATTTGAAAACACTACACAAAGTCTTTCATAAATGTATTCTCTGTCAAATGTCTAAAAATTCAAACGAGAGATAAGATGGTGCTTAAGAGAGCTGGTTTCTTCTATTACAGGTTTTATAGACCACAAAAATATTATAAAATTGATACCCTGTTTGAAATTAGACAATGCTAGTGCTACAGTGCTACAGTAGGCTATAGATATGATGCAAAAATTCAGAAGAGTGATGAAACGAATTAAAACCACATATTCTGTGTCCCCAATCTTTGCTGTGTCAAACTGTACTAGAATTGTCAATATATTCTGTCTCAATTTTTTTCTAGAGCTATCGAAATGCCACAAAGAAAGGAGCCATTTGAAACGACATTACACAAAGTCTTTCACAAATGTATTCTCTGTAAAATGTCTAAAAATTCAAATGAGAGATAAGATGGTGCTTAAGAGAGCTGGTTTCTTCTATTACAGGTTTTATAGACCACAAAATATTATAAAATTGATACCCTGTTTGAAATTAGACAATGCTAGTGCTACAGTAGGCTATAGATATGATGCAAAAATTCAGAAGAGTGATGAAACGAATTAAAACCACATATTCTTGTGTCCCCATCTTTGCTGTGTCAAACTGTACTAGAATTGTCAATATATTCTGTCTCAATTTTTTTTCTAGTGGTAATGTAATGCCAATGGAGATCAATGGTGTGGCCAGTCGCCACATATGGCTGTGAAAGCTGGACAATAATTAAGGAAGATGAACGGCGCATACAGGCATTCGAAATGAAAGGTTTAAGACAAAAATGAGAGTATCCTGGAAAGCAAAGAAGACAAATGAGTGGGTAATGGATAAAGCAGGAGTTCAAAGAACCCTACTGGAAACAGTAAAGAAAAGAAAACTGAAATACTGGGGACATATTATGCGAACAAAGCAGGAATGTCTGGAGAAGGACATAATGCAAGGCACAATGCCTGGATCCTGGAAAAAGAGGCAGGCCAAAAAAAAGTGGGAAGACAACATCAAAGAGTGGACAGGACTCACTATCGAGCACGCGATAAGAAGAGCAGAAGATCGTAACATCTGGAAGATGACAGTCCATAATGCAACCAAACTTCGGAGCGAAGACGGTTGAAGACAAGACAAGACAATTGTAATGCCACAAAAAATAATGAGCCATTTGAAAGAACACTACACAAAGTCTTTCATAAATGTATTCTCTGTCAAATGTCTAAAAATTCAAACGAGAGATAAGATGGTGCTTAAGAGAGCTGGTTTCTTCTATTACAGGTTTTATAGACCACAAAAATATTATAAAATAGATACCCTGTTTGAAATTAGACAATGCTAGTGTTACAGTAGCCTCAGTAGGCTATAGATATGTTGCAAAAATTCAGAAGAGTGATGAAACTAATTAAAACCACATATTCTTGTGTCCGCATCTTTGCTGTGTCAAACTGTACTAGAATTGTCAATATATTTTGTCTCAATTTTTTTCTAGAGCTATCGAAATGCCACAAAGAAAGGAGCCATTTGAAACGACATTACACAAAGTCTTTCACAAATGTATTCTCTGTCAAATGTCTAAAAATTCAAACGAGAGATAAGATGGTGCTTAAGAGAGCTGGTTTCTTCTATTACAGGTTTTATAGACCACAAAAATATTATAAAATTGATACCCTGTTTGAAATTAGACAATGCTAGTGCTACAGTAGGCTATAGATATGATGCAAAAATTCAGAAGAGTGATGAAACGAATTAAAACCACATATTCTTGTGTCCCCATCTTTGCTGTGTCAAACTGTACTAGAATTGTCAATATATTCTGTCTCAATTTTTTTCTAGAGCTATCGAAATGCCACAAAGAAAGGAGCCATTTGAAACGACATTACACAAAAAGTCTTTCACAAATGTATTCTCTGTCAAATGTCTAAAAATTCAAACGAGAGATAAGATGGAGCTTAAAAGAGCTGGTTTATTCTATTGCAGGTTTTAAAGACCACAAAAATATTATAAAATAGATACCCTGTTTGAAATTAGACAATGCTAGTGTTACAGTAGGCTATAGATATGTTGCAAAAATTCAGAAGAGTGATGAAACGAATTAAAACCACATATTCTTGTGTCCCCATCTTTGCTGTGTCAAACTGTACTAGAATTGTCAATATATTCTGTCTCAATTTTTTTCTAGAGCTATTGAAATGCCACAAAGAAAGGAGCCATTTGAAACGACATTACACAAAGTCTTTCACAAATGTATTCTCTGTAAAATGTCTAAAAATTCAAATGAGAGATAAGATGGTGCTTAAGAGAGCTGGTTTCTTCTATTACAGGTTTTATAGACCACAAAATATTATAAAATTGATACCCTGTTTGAAATTAGACAATGCTAGTGCTACAGTAGGCTATAGATATGATGCAAAAATTCAGAAGAGTGATGAAACGAATTAAAACCACATATTCTTGTGTCCCCATCTTTGCTGTGTCAAACTGTACTAGAATTGTCAATATATTCTGTCTCAATTTTTTTCTAGTGGTCAATGTAATTCTCTGTAAAATGTCTAAAAATTCAAATACAGGTTTTATAGAGATCAATAGACAATGCTAGTGTGTGGCCATAGATATGATGCAAATATGGCTGATGAAAGCTGGACAATAATTAAGGAAGATGTCAAACTGTACTAGATTACAGGCATTTCTGTCTCAAAATGAAAGGTTTAAGACAAAAATGAGAGTATCCTGGAAAGCAAAAGAAGACAAATGAGTGGGAAATGGATAAAGCAGGAGTTCAAAGAACCCTAAAGCAAAGAAGACAAACAGTAATAAAGAAAAAGAAAAACTGAAATAAAAAAAAACTGAAATATGGGACACAAAGCAGGAATGTCTGGAGAAGGACATAATGCAAGGCACAATGCCTGGATCACGAAAAAGAGGCAGGCCAAAAAAAGTGGGAAGACAACATCAAAGAGTGGACAGGACTCACTATCGAGCACGCGATAAGAAGAGCAGAAGATCGTAACATCTGGAAGATGACAGTCCATAATGCAACCAAACTTCGGAGCGAAGACGGTTGAAGACAAGACAAGACAATTGTAATGCCACAAAAAATAATGAGCCATTTGAAAGAACACTACACAAAGTCTTTCATAAATGTATTCTCTGTCAAATGTCTAAAAATTCAAACGAGAGATAAGATGGTGCTTAAGAGAGCTGGTTTCTTCTATTACAGGTTTTATAGACCACAAAAATATTATAAAATTGATACCCTGTTTGAAATTAGACAATGCTAGTGCTACAGTAGCCTCAGTAGGCTATAGATATGATGCAAAAATTCAGAAGAGTGATGAAACGAATTAAAACCACATATTCTTGTGTCCCCATCTTTGCTGTGTCAAACTGTACTAGAATTGTCAATATATTCTGTCTCAATTTTTTTCTAGAGCTATTGTAATGCCACAAAAAATAATGAGCCATTTGAAACGACATTACACAAAGTCTTTCACAAATGTATTCTCTGTAAAATGTCTAAAAATTCAAATGAGAGATAAGATGGTGCTTAAGAGAGCTGGTTTCTTCTATTACAGGTTTTATAGACCACAAAATATTATAAAATTGATACCCTGTTTGAAATTAGACAATGCTAGTGCTACAGTAGGCTATAGATATGATGCAAAAATTCAGAAGAGTGATGAAACGAATTAAAACCACATATTCTTGTGTCCCCATCTTTGCTGTGTCAAACTGTACTAGAATTGTCAATATATTCTGTCTCAATTTTTTTCTAGTGGTAATGTAATGCCAATGGAGATCAATGGTGTGGCCAGTCGCCACATATGGCTGTGAAAGCTGGACAATAATTAAGGAAGATGAACGGCGCATACAGGCATTCGAAATGAAAGGTTTAAGACAAAAATGAGAGTATCCTGGAAAGCAAAGAAGACAAATGAGTGGGTAATGGATAAAGCAGGAGTTCAAAGAACCCTACTGGAAACAGTAAAGAAAAGAAAACTGAAATACTGGGGACATATTATGCGAACAAAGCAGGAATGTCTGGAGAAGGACATAATGCAAGGCACAATGCCTGGATCACGAAAAAGAGGCAGGCCAAAAAAAAGTGGGAAGACAACATCAAAGAGTGGACAGGACTCACTATCGAGCACGCGATAAGAAGAGCAGAAGATCGTAACATCTGGAAGATGACAGTCCATAATGCAACCAAACTTCGGAGCGAAGACGGTTGAAGACAAGACAAGACAATTGTAATGCCACAAAAAATAATGAGCCATTTGAAAGAACACTACACAAAGTCTTTCATAAATGTATTCTCTGTCAAATGTCTAAAAATTCAAACGAGAGATAAGATGGTGCTTAAGAGAGCTGGTTTCTTCTATTACAGGTTTTATAGACCACAAAAATATTATAAAATAGATACCCTGTTTGAAATTAGACAATGCTAGTGTTACAGTAGGCAATAGATATGTTGCAAAAATTCAGAAGAGTGATGAAACTAATTAAAACCACATATTCTTGTGTCCGCATCTTTGCTGTGTCAAACTGTACTAGAATTGTCAATATATTTTGTCTCAATTTTTTTCTAGAGCTATCGAAATGCCACAAAGAAAGGAGCCATTTGAAACGACATTACACAAAGTCTTTCACAAATGTATTCTCTGTCAAATGTCTAAAAATTCAAACGAGAGATAAGATGGTGCTTAAGAGAGCTGGTTTCTTCTATTACAGGTTTTATAGACCACAAAAATATTATAAAATTGATACCCTGTTTGAAATTAGACAATGCTAGTGCTACAGTAGGCTATAGATATGATGCAAAAATTCAGAAGAGTGATGAAACGAATTAAAACCACATATTCTTGTGTCCCCATCTTTGCTGTGTCAAACTGTACTAGAATTGTCAATATATTCTGTCTCAATTTTTTTCTAGAGCTATCGAAATGCCACAAAGAAAGGAGCCATTTGAAACGACATTACACAAAGTCTTTCACAAATGTATTCTCTGTCAAATGTCTAAAAATTCAAACGAGAGATAAGATGGAGCTTAAAAGAGCTGGTTTATTCTATTGCAGGTTTTTAAAGACCACAAAAATATTATAAAATAGATACCCTGTTTGAAATTAGACAATGCTAGTGTTACAGTAGGCAATAGATATGTTGCAAAAATTCAGAAGAGTGATGAAACGAATTAAAACCACATATTCTTGTGTCCCCATCTTTGCTGTGTCAAACTGTACTAGAATTGTCAATATATTCTGTCTCAATTTTTTTCTAGAGCTATCGAAATGCCACAAAGAAAGGAGCCATTTGAAACGACATTACACAAAGTCTTTCACAAATGTATTCTCTGTAAAATGTCTAAAAATTCAAATCAAAGAGATAAGATGGTGCTTAAGAGAGCTGGTTTCTTCTATTACAGGTTTTATAGACCACAAAATATTATAAAATTGATACCCTGTTTGAAATTAGACAATGCTAGTGCTACAGTAGGCTATAGATATGATGCAAAAATTCAGAAGAGTGATGAAACGAATTAAAACCACATATTCTTGTGTCCCCATCTTTGCTGTGTCAAACTGTACTAGAATTGTCAATATATTCTGTCTCAATTTTTTTCTAGTGGTAATGTAATGCCAATGGAGATCAATGGTGTGGCCAGTCGCCACATATGGCTGTGAAAGCTGGACAATAATTAAGGAAGATGAACGGCGCATACAGGCATTCGAAATGAAAGGTTTAAGACAAAAATGAGAGTATCCTGGAAAGCAAAGAAGACAAATGAGTGGGTAATGGATAAAGCAGGAGTTCAAAGAACCCTACTGGAAACAGTAAAGAAAAGAAAACTGAAATACTGGGGACATATTATGCGAACAAAGCAGGAATGTCTGGAGAAGGACATAATGCAAGGCACAATGCCTGGATCACGAAAAAGAGGCAGGCCAAAAAAAAGTGGGAAGACAACATCAAAGAGTGGACAGGACTCACTATCGAGCACGCGATAAGAAGAGCAGAAGATCGTAACATCTGGAAGATGACAGTCCATAATGCAACCAAACTTCGGAGCGAAGACGGTTGAAGACAAGACAAGACAATTGTAATGCCACAAAAAATAATGAGCCATTTGAAAGAACACTACACAAAGTCTTTCATAAATGTATTCTCTGTCAAATGTCTAAAAATTCAAACGAGAGATAAGATGGTGCTTAAGAGAGCTGGTTTCTTCTATTACAGGTTTTATAGACCACAAAAATATTATAAAACTGATACCCTGTTTGAAATTGGACAATGCTAGTGCTACAGTAGCCTCAGTAGGCTATAGATATGATGCAAAAATTCAGAAGAGTGATGAAACGAATTAAAACCACATATTCTTGTGTCCCAATCTTTGCTGTGTCAAACTGTACTAGAATTGTCAATATATTCTGTCTCAATTTTTTTCTAGAGCTATCGAAATGCCACAAAGAAAGGAGCCATTTGAAACGACATTACACAAAGTCTTTCACAAATGTATTCTCTGTAAAATGTCTAAAAATTCAAATGAGAGATAAGATGGTGCTTAAGAGAGCTGGTTTCTTCTATTACAGGTTTTATAGACCACAAAATATTATAAAATTGATACCCTGTGGGAAATTAGACAATGCTAGTGCTACAGTAGGCTATAGATATGATGCAAAAATTCAGAAGAGTGATGAAACGAATTAAAACCACATATTCTTGTGTCCCCATCTTTGCTGTGTCAAACTGTACTAGAATTGTCAATATATTCTGTCTCAATTTTTTTCTAGTGGTAATGTAATGCCAATGGAGATCAATGGTGTGGCCAGTCGCCACATATGGCTGTCAAAAGCTGGACAATAATTAAGGAAGATGAACGGCGCATACAGGCATTCGAAATGAAAGGTTTAAGACAAAAATGAGAGTATCCTGGAAAGCAAAGAAGACAAATGAGTGGGTAATGGATAAAGCAGGAGTTCAAAGAACCCTACTGGAAACAGTAAAGAAAAGAAAACTGAAATACTGGGGACATATTATGCGAACAATGCGAACAAAGCAGGAATGTCTGGAGAAGGACATAATGCAAGGCACAATGCCTGGATCACGAAAAAGAGGCAGGCCAAAAAAAGTGGGAAGACAACATCAAAGAGTGGACAGGACTCACTATCGAGCACGCGACAAGAAGAGCAGAAGATCGTAACATCTGGAAGATGACAGTCCATAATGCAACCAAACTTCGGAGCGAAGACGGTTGAAGACAAGACAAGACAATTGTAATGCCACAAAAAATAATGAGCCATTTGAAAGAACACTACACAAAGTCTTTCATAAATGTATTCTCTGTCAAATGTCTAAAAATTCAAACGAGAGATAAGATGGTGCTTAAGAGAGCTGGTTTCTTCTATTACAGGTTTTATAGACCACAAAAATATTATAAAATTGATACCCTGTTTGAAATTAGACAATGCTAGTGCTACAGTAGGCTATAGATATGATGCAAAAATTCAGAAGAGTGATGAAACGAATTAAAACCACATATTCTTGTGTCCCAATCTTTGCTGTGTCAAACTGTACTAGAATTGTCAATATATTTTGTCTCAATTTTTTCTAGAGCTATCGAAATGCCACAAAGAAAGGAGCCATTTGAAACGACATTACACAAAGTCTTTCACAAATGTATTCTCTGTCAAATGTCTAAAAATTCAAATGAGAGAGATAAGATGGTGCTTAAGAGAGCTGGTTTCTTCTATTACAGGTTTTATAGACCACAAAAATATTATAAAATTGATACCCTGTTTGAAATTAGACAATGCTAGTGCTACAGTAGGCTATAGATATGATGCAAAAATTCAGAAGAGTGATGAAACGAATTAAAACCACATATTCTTGTGTCCCCATCTTTGCTGTGTCAAACTGTACTAGAATTGTCAATATATTCTGTCTCAATTTTTTTCTAGAGCTATCGAAATGCCACAAAGAAAAAAGCCATTTGAAACGACATTACACAAAGTCTTTCATAAATGTATTCTCTGTCAAATGTCTAAAAATTCAAACGAGAGATAAGATGGTGCTTAAGAGAGCTGGTTTCTTCTATTACAGGTTTTAAAGACAGGTTTTATAGACCACAAAAATATTATAAAATTGATACCCTGTTTGAAATTAGACAATGCTAGTGCTACAGTAGGCTATAGATATGATGCAAAAATTCAGAAAGAGTGATGAAACGAATTAAAACCACATATTCTTGTGTCCCCATCTTTGCTGTGTCAAACTGTACTAGAATTGTCAATATATTCTGTCTCAATTTTTTCTAGAGCTATCGAAATGCCACAAAGAAAGGAGCCATTTTTGACATTACACAAAGTCTTTCACAAATGTATTCTCTGTAAAATGTCTAAAAATTCAAACGAGAGATAAGATGGTGCTTAAGAGAGCTGGTTTCTTCTATTACAGGTTTTATAGACCACAAAAATATTATAAAATTGATACCCTGTTTGAAATTAGACAATGCTAGTGCTACAGTAGGCTATAGATATGATGCAAAAATTCAGAAGAGTGATGAAACGAATTAAAACCACATATTCTTGTGTCCCCATCTTTGCTGTCAAACTGTCAAACTGTACTAGAATTGTCAATATATTCTGTCTCAATTTTTTTCTAGTGGTAATGTAATGCCAATGGAGATCAATGGTGTGGCCAGTCAGGTTTTATAGCCACATATGGCTGTTTGAAAGCTGGACAATAATTAAGGAAGATGAGTAGGCGCATACAGGCATCAGAAAATGAAAGGTTTAAGACAAAAATGAGAGTATCCTGGAAAGCAAAGAAGACAAATGAGTGGGTAATGGATAAAGCAGGAGTTCAAAGAACCCTACTGGAAACAGTAAAGAAAAGAAAACTGAAATACTGGGGACATATTTATAGAACAAAGCAGGAATGTCTGGAGAAGGACATAATGCAAGGCACAATGCCTGGATCACGAAAAAGGCAGGCCAAAAAAAGTGGGAAGACAACATCAAAGAGTGGACAGGACTCACTATCGTCACACGCGATAAGAAGAGCAGAAGATCGTAACATCTGGAAGATGACAGTCCATAATGCAACCAAACTTTCATAAATGGAGCGAAGACGGTTGAAGACAAGACAAGACAATTGTAATGCCACAAAAAATAATGAGCCATTTGAAAGAACACTACACAAAGTCTTTCATAAATGTATTCTCTGTCAAATGTCTAAAAATTCAAACGAGAGATAAGATGGTGCTTAAGAGAGCTGGTTTCTTCTATTACAGGTTTTATAGACCACAAAAATATTATAAAACTGATACCCTGTTTGAAATTGGACAATGCTAGTGCTACAGTAGCCTCAGTAGGCTATAGATATGATGCAAAAATTCAGAAGAGTGATGAAACGAATTAAAACCACATATTCTTGTGTCCCCATCTTTGCTGTGTCAAACTGTACTAGAATTGTCAATATATTCTGTCTCAATTTTTTTCTAGAGCTATCGAAATGCCACAAAGAAAGGAGCCATTTGAAACGACATTACACAAAGTCTTTCACAAATGTATTCTCTGTAAAATGTCTAAAAATTCAAATGAGAGATAAGATGGTGCTTAAGAGAGCTGGTTTCTTCTATTACAGGTTTTATAGACCACAAAATATTATAAAATTGATACCCTGTTTGAAATTAGACAATGCTAGTGCTACAGTAGGCTATAGATATGATGCAAAAATTCAGAAGAGTGATGAAACGAATTAAAACCACATATTCTTGTGTCCCCATCTTTGCTGTGTCAAACTGTACTAGAATTGTCAATATATTCTGTCTCAATTTTTTTCTAGTGGTAATGTAATGCCAATGGAGATCAATGGTGTGGCCAGTCGCCACATATGGCTGTGAAAGCTGGACAATAATTAAGGAAGATGAACGGCGCATACAGGCATTCGAAATGAAAGGTTTAAGACAAAAATGAGAGTATCCTGGAAAGCAAAGAAGACAAATGAGTGGGTAATGGATAAAGCAGGAGTTCAAAGAACCCTACTGGAAACAGTAAAGAAAAGAAAACTGAAATACTGGGGACATATTATGCGAACAAAGCAGGAATGTCTGGAGAAGGACATAATGCAAGGCACAATGCCTGGATCACGAAAAAGAGGCAGGCCAAAAAAAGTGGGAAGACAACATCAAAGAGTGGACAGGACTCACTATCGAGCTTTGCGATAAGAAGAGCAGAAGATCGTAACATCTGGAAGATGACAGTCCATAATGCAACCAAACTTCGGAGCGAAGACGGTTGAAGACAAGACAAGACAATTGTAATGCCACA
Source organism: Metaphire vulgaris (assembly GCA_018105865.1). NCBI lineage: Eukaryota > Metazoa > Annelida > Clitellata > Crassiclitellata > Megascolecidae > Metaphire > Metaphire vulgaris. Next base: position 9,575,165 of record CM030869.1, on the reverse strand, counting down.
AAAAATAATGAGCCATTTGAAAGAACACTACACAAAGTCTTTCATAAATGTATTCTCTGTCAAATGTCTAAAAATTCAAACGAGAGATAAGATGGTGCTTAAGAGAGCTGGTTTCTTCTATTACAGGTTTTATAGACCACAAAAATATTATAAAACTGATACCCTTTGAAATTAGACAATGCTAGTGCTACAGTAGCCTCAGTAGGCTATAGATATGATGCAAAAATTCAGAAGAGTGATGAAACGAATTAAAACCACATATTCTTGTGTCCCCATCTTTGCTGTGTCAAACTGTACTAGAATTGTCAATATATTCTGTCTCAATTTTTTTCTAGAGCTATCGAAATGCCACAAAGAAAGGAGCCATTTGAAACGACATTACACAAAGTCTTTCACAAATGTATTCTCTGTAAAATGTCTAAAAATTCAAATGAGAGATAAGATGGTGCTTAAGAGAGCTGGTTTCTTCTATTACAGGTTTTATAGACCACAAAATATTATAAAATTGATACCCTGTTTGAAATTAGACAATGCTAGTGCTACAGTAGGCTATAGATATGATGCAAAAATTCAGAAGAGTGATGAAACGAATTAAAACCACATATTCTTGTGTCCCCATCTTTGCTGTGTCAAACTGTACTAGAATTGTCAATATATTCTGTCTCAATTTTTTTCTAGTGGTAATGTAATGCCAATGGAGATCAATGGTGTGGCCAGTCGCCACATATGGCTGTGAAAGCTGGACAATAATTAAGGAAGATGAACGGCGCATACAGGCATTGAAATGAAAGGTTTAAGACAAAAATGAGAGTATCCTGGAAAGCAAAGAAGACAAATGAGTGGGTAATGGATAAAGCAGGAGTTCAAAGAACCCTACTGGAAACAGTAAAGAAAAGAAAACTGAAATACTGGGGACATATTATGCGAACAAAGCAGGAATGTCTGGAGAAGGACATAATGCAAGGCACAATGCCTGGATCACGAAAAAGAGGCAGGCCAAAAAAAAGTGGGAAGACAACATCAAAGAGTGGACAGGACTCACTATCGAGCACGCGACAAGAAGAGCAGAAGATCGTAACATCTGGAAGATGACAGTCCATAATGCAACCAAACTTCGGAGCGAAGACGGTTGAAGACAAGACAAGACAATTGTAATGCCACAAAAAATAATGAGCCATTTGAAAGAACACTACACAAAGTCTTTCATAAATGTATTCTCTGTCAAATGTCTAAAAATTCAAACGAGAGATAAGATGGTGCTTAAGAGAGCTGGTTTCTTCTATTACAGGTTTTATAGACCACAAAAATATTATAAAATTGATACCCTGTTTGAAATTAGACAATGCTAGTGCTACAGTAGGCTATAGATATGATGCAAAAATTCAGAAGAGTGATGAAACTAATTAAAACCACATATTCTTGTGTCCCCATCTTTGCTGTGTCAAACTGTACTAGAATTGTCAATATATTTTGTCTCAATTTTTTTCTAGAGCTATCGAAATGCCACAAAGAAAGGAGCCATTTGAAACGACATTACACAAAGTCTTTCACAAATGTATTCTCTGTAAAATGTCTAAAAATTCAAACGAGAGATAAGATGGTGCTTAAGAGAGCTGGTTTCTTCTATTACAGGTTTTATAGACCACAAAAATATTATAAAATTGATACCCTGTTTGAAATTAGACAATGCTAGTGCTACAGTAGGCTATAGATATGATGCAAAAATTCAGAAGAGTGATGAAACGAATTAAAACCACATATTCTTGTGTCCCCATCTTTGCTGTGTCAAACTGTACTAGAAGAATTGTCAATATATTCTGTCTCAATTTTTTTCTAGAGCTATCGAAATGCCACAAAGAAAGGAGCCATTTGAAACGACATTACACAAAGTCTTTCACAAATGTATTCTCTGTCAAATGTCTAAAAATTCAAACGAGAGATAAGATGGAGCTTAAAAGAGCTGGTTTATTCTATTGCAGGTTTTTAAAGACCACAAAAATATTATAAAATAGATACCCTGTTTGAAATTAGACAATGCTAGTGTTACAGTAGGCAATAGATATGTTGCAAAAATTCAGAAGAGTGATGAAACGAATTAAAACCACATATTCTTGTGTCCCCATCTTTGCTGTGTCAAACTGTACTAGAATTGTCAATATATTCTGTCTCAATTTTTTTCTAGAGCTATCGAAATGCCACAAAGAAAGGAGCCATTTGAAACGACACAAAGTCTTTCACAAATGTATTCTCTGTAAAATGTCTAAAAATTCAAATGAGAGATAAGATGGTGCTTAAGAGAGCTGGTTTCTTCTATTACAGGTTTTATAGACCACAAAATATTATAAAATTGATACCCTGTTTGAAATTAGACAATGCTAGTGCTAGGCTAGTAGGCTATAGATATGATGCAAAAATTCAGAAGAGTGATGAAACGAATTAAAACCACATATTCTTGTGTCCCCATCTTTGCTGTGTCAAACTGTACTAGAATTGTCAATATATTCTGTCTCAATTTTTTTCTAGTGGTAATGTAATGCCAATGGAGATCAATGGTGTGGCCAGTCGCCACATATGGCTGTGAAAGCTGGACAATAATTAAGGAAGATGAACGGCGCATACAGGCATTCGAAATGAAAGGTTTAAGACAAAAATGAGAGTATCCTGGAAAGCAAAGAAGACAAATGAGTGGGTAATGGATAAAGCAGGAGTTCAAAGAACCCTACTGGAAACAGTAAAGAAAAGAAAACTGAAATACTGGGGACATATTATGCGAACAAAGCAGGAATGTCTGGAGAAGGACATAATGCAAGGCACAATGCCTGGATCACGAAAAAGAGGCAGGCCAAAAAAAAGTGGGAAGACAACATCAAAGAGTGGACAGGACTCACTATCGAGCACGCGATAAGAAGAGCAGAAGATCGTAACATCTGGAAGATGACAGTCCATAATGCAACCAAACTTCGGAGCGAAGACGGTTGAAGACAAGACAAGACAATTGTAATGCCACAAAAAATAATGAGCCATTTGAAAGAACACTACACAAAGTCTTTCATAAATGTATTCTCTGTCAAATGTCTAAAAATTCAAACGAGAGATAAGATGGTGCTTAAGAGAGCTGGTTTCTTCTATTACAGGTTTTATAGACCACAAAAATATTATAAAACTGATACCCTGTTTGAAATTGGACAATGCTAGTGCTACAGTAGCCTCAGTAGGCTATAGATATGATGCAAAAATTCAGAAGAGTGATGAAACGAATTAAAACCACATATTCTTGTGTCCCCATCTTTGCTGTGTCAAACTGTACTAGAATTGTCAATATATTTTGTCTCAATTTTTTTCTAGAGCTATCGAAATGCCACAAAGAAAGGAGCCATTTGAAACGACATTACACAAAGTCTTTCACAAATGTATTCTCTGTCAAATGTCTAAAAATTCAAATGAGAGATAAGATGGTGCTTAAGAGAGCTGGTTTCTTCTATTACAGGTTTTATAGACCACAAAAATATTATAAAATTGATACCCTGTTTGAAATTAGACAATGCTAGTGCTACAGTAGGCTATAGATATGATGCAAAAATTCAGAAGAGTGATGAAACGAATTAAAACCACATATTCTTGTGTCCCCATCTTTGCTGTGTCAAACTGTACTAGAATTGTCAATATATTCTGTCTCAATTTTTTTTTTTTTTTCTAGAGCTATCGAAATGCCACAAAGAAAGGAGCCATTTGAAAGAACATTACACAAAGTCTTTCATAAATGTATTCTCTGTAAAATGTCTAAAAATTCAAATGAGAGATAAGATGGTGCTTAAGAGAGCTGGTTTCTTCTATTACAGGTTTTATAGACCACAAAAATATTATAAAATTGATACCCTGTTTGAAATTAGACAATGCTAGTGCTACAGTAGGCTATAGATATGATGCAAAAATTCAGAAGAGTGATGAAACGAATTAAAACCACATATTCTTGTGTCCCCATCTTTGCTGTGTCAAACTGTACTAGAATTGTCAATATATTCTGTCTCAATTTTTTTCTAGAGCTATGAAATGCCACAAAGAAAGGAGCCATTTGAAACGACATTACACAAAGTCTTTCACAAATGTATTCTCTGTCAAATGTCTAAAAATTCAAACGAGAGATAAGATGGTGCTTAAAAGAGCTGTTTTTCTTCTATTACAGGTTTTATAGACCACAAAAATATTATAAAATTGATACCCTGTTTGAAATTAGACAATGCTAGTGCTACAGTAGGCTATAGATATGATGCAAAAATTCAGAAGAGTGATGAAACGAATTAAAACCACATATTCTTGTGTCCCCATCTTTGCTGTGTCAAACTGTACTAAAATTGTCAATATATTCTGTCTCAATTTTTTTTTCTAGAGCTATGAAATGCCACAAAAGAAATGAGCCATTTGAAAAAACATTACACAAAGTCTTTTTCACAAATGTATTCTCTGTCAAATGTCTAAAAATTCAAATGAGAGATAAGATGGTGCTTAAAAGAGAGCTGGTTTCTTCTATTACAGGTTTTATAGACCACAAAAATATTATAAAATTGATACCCTGTTTGAAATTAGACAATGCTAGTGCTACAGTAGGCTATAGATATGATGCAAAAATTCAGAAGAGTGATGAAACAGAAATTAAAACCACATATTCTTGTGTCCCCATCTTTGCTGTGTCAAACTGTACTAGAATTGTCAATATATTCTGTCTCAATTTTTTTCTAGAGCTATCGAAATGCCACAAAGAAAGGAGCCATTTGAAACGACATTACACAAAGTCTTTCACAAATGTATTCTCTGTAAAATGTCTAAAAATTCAAATGAGAGATAAGATGGTGCTTAAGAGAGCTGGTTTCTTCTATTACAGGTTTTATAGACCACAAAATATTATAAAATTGATACCCTGTTTGAAATTAGACAATGCTAGTGCTACAGTAGGCTATAGATATGATGCAAAAATTCAGAAGAGTGATGAAACGAATTAAAACCACATATTCTTGTGTCCCCATCTTTGCTGTGTCAAACTGTACTAGAATTGTCAATATATTCTGTCTCAATTTTTTTCTAGTGGTAATGTAATGCCAATGGAGATCAATGGTGTGGCCAGTCGCCACATATGGCTGTGAAAGCTGGACAATAATTAAGGAAGATGAACGGCGCATACAGGCATTCGAAATGAAAGGTTTAAGACAAAAATGAGAGTATCCTGGAAAGCAAAGAAGACAAATGAGTGGGTAATGGATAAAGCAGGAGTTCAAAGAACCCTACTGGAAACAGTAAAGAAAAGAAAACTGAAATACTGGGGACATATTATGCGAACAAAGCAGGAATGTCTGGAGAAGGACATAATGCAAGGCACAATGCCTGGATCACGAAAAAGAGGCAGGCCAAAAAAAAGTGGGAAGACAACATCAAAGAGTGGACAGGACTCACTATCGAGCACGCGATAAGAAGAGCAGAAGATCGTAACATCTGGAAGATGACAGTCCATAATGCAACCAAACTTGGAGCGAAGACGGTTGAAGACAAGACAAGACAATTGTAATGCCACAAAAAATAATGAGCCATTTGAAAGAACACTACACAAAGTCTTTCATAAATGTATTCTCTGTCAAATGTCTAAAAATTCAAACGAGAGATAAGATGGTGCTTAAGAGAGCTGGTTTCTTCTATTACAGGTTTTATAGACCACAAAAATATTATAAAACTGATACCCTGTTTGAAATTGGACAATGCTAGTGCTACAGTAGCCTCAGTAGGCTATAGATATGATGCAAAAATTCAGAAGAGTGATGAAACGAATTAAAACCACATATTCTTGTGTCCCCATCTTTGCTGTGTCAAACTGTACTAGAATTGTCAATATATTTTGTCTCAATTTTTTTCTAGAGCTATCGAAATGCCACAAAGAAAGGAGCCATTTGAAACGACATTACACAAAGTCTTTCACAAATGTATTCTCTGTCAAATGTCTAAAAATTCAAAAGAGATAAGATAAGATGGTGCTTAAGAGAGCTGGTTTCTTCTATTACAGGTTTTATAGACCACAAAAATATTATAAAATTGATACCCTGTTTGAAATTAGACAATGCTAGTGCTACAGTAGGCTATAGATATGATGCAAAAATTCAGAAGAGTGATGAAACGAATTAAAACCACATATTCTTGTGTCCCCATCTTTGCTGTGTCAAACTGTACTAGAATTGTCAATATATTCTGTCTCAATTTTTTTCTAGAGCTATGAAATGCCACAAAGAAAGGAGCCATTTGAAACGACATTACACAAAGTCTTTCACAAATGTATTCTCTGTCAAATGTCTAAAAATTCAAATGAGAGATAAGATGGTGCTTAAGAGAGCTGGTTTCTTCTATTACAGGTTTTATAGACCACAAAAATATTATAAAATTGATACCCTGTTTGAAATTAGACAATGCTAGTGCTACAGTAGGCTATAGATATGATGCAAAAATTCAGAAGAGTGATGAAACGAATTAAAACCACATATTCTTGTGTCCCCATCTTTGCTGTGTCAAACTGTACTAGAATTGTCAATATATTCTGTCTCAATTTTTTTCTAGAGCTATCGAAATGCCACAAAGAAAGGAGCCATTTGAAACGACATTACACAAAGTCTTTCACAAATGTATTCTCTGTCAAATGTCTAAAAATTCAAATGAGAGATAAGATGGTGCTTAAAGAGCTGGTTTCTTCTATTACAGGTTTTATAGACCACAAAAATATTATAAAATTGATACCCTGTTTGAAATTAGACAATGCTAGTGCTACAGTAGTAGCTATAGATATGATGCAAAAATTCAGAAGAGTGATGAAACGAATTAAAACCACATATTCTTGTGTCCCCATCTTTGCTGTGTCAAACTGTACTAGAATTGTCAATATATTCTGTCTCAATTTTTTCTAGAGCTAGCTGAAATGCCACAAAAATAATGAGCCATTTGAAAAACACTACACAAAGTCTTTCATAAATGTATTCTCTGTCAAATGTCTAAAAATTCAAATGAGAGATAAGATGGTGCTTAAAAGAGCTGGTTTATTCTATTGCAGGTTTTACAGGTTTTATAGACCACAAAAATATTATAAAATTGATACCCTGTTTGAAATTAGACAATGCTAGTGCTACAGTAGGCTATAGATATGATGCAAAAATTCAGAAGAGTGATGAAACGAATTAAAACCACATATTCTTGTGTCCCCATCTTTGCTGTGTCAAACTGTACTAGAATTGTCAATATATTCTGTCTCAATTTTTTTCTAGAGCTATCGAAATGCCACAAAGAAAGGAGCCATTTGAAACGACATTACACAAAGTCTTTCACAAATGTATTCTCTGTAAAATGTCTAAAAATTCAAATGAGAGATAAGATGGTGCTTAAGAGAGCTGGTTTCTTCTATTACAGGTTTTATAGACCACAAAATATTATAAAATTGATACCCTGTTTGAAATTAGACAATGCTAGTGCTACAGTAGGCTATAGATATGATGCAAAAATTCAGAAGAGTGATGAAACGAATTAAAACCACATATTCTTGTGTCCCCATCTTTGCTGTGTCAAACTGTACTAGAATTGTCAATATATTCTGTCTCAATTTTTTTCTAGTGGTAATGTAATGCCAATGGAGATCAATGGTGTGGCCAGTCGCCACATATGGCTGCTGAAAGCTGGACAATAATTAAGGAAGATGAACGGCGCATACAGGCATTCGAAATGAAAGGTTTAAGACAAAAATGAGAGTATCCTGGAAAGCAAAGAAGACAAATGAGTGGGTAATGGATAAAGCAGGAGTTCAAAGAACCCTACTGGAAACAGTAAAGAAAAGAAAACTGAAATACTGGGGACATATTATGCGAACAAAGCAGGAATGTCTGGAGAAGGACATAATGCAAGGCACAATGCCTGGATCACGAAAAAGAGGCAGGCCAAAAAAAAGTGGGAAGACAACATCAAAGAGTGGACAGGACTCACTATCGAGCACGCGATAAGAAGAGCAGAAGATCGTAACATCTGGAAGATGACAGTCCATAATGCAACCAAACTTCGGAGCGAAGACGGTTGAAGACAAGACAAGACAATTGTAATGCCACAAAAAAAATAATGAGCCATTTGAAAGAACACTACACAAAGTCTTTCATAAATGTATTCTCTGTCAAATGTCTAAAAATTCAAACGAGAGATAAGATGGTGCTTAAGAGAGCTGGTTTCTTCTATTACAGGTTTTATAGACCACAAAAATATTATAAAACTGATACCCTGTTTGAAATTGACAATGCTAGTGCTACAGTAGCCTCAGTAGGCTATAGATATGATGCAAAAATTCAGAAGAGTGATGAAACGAATTAAAACCACATATTCTTGTGTCCCCATCTTTGCTGTGTCAAACTGTACTAGAATTGTCAATATATTTTGTCTCAATTTTTTTCTAGAGCTATCGAAATGCCACAAAGAAAGGAGCCATTTGAAACGACATTACACAAAGTCTTTCACAAATGTATTCTCTGTCAAATGTCTAAAAATTCAAACGAGAGATAAGATGGTGCTTAAGAGAGCTGGTTTCTTCTATTACAGGTTTTATAGACCACAAAAATATTATAAAATTGATACCCTGTTTGAAATTAGACAATGCTAGTGCTACAGTAGGCTATAGATATGATGCAAAAATTCAGAAGAGTGATGAAACGAATTAAAACCACATATTCTTGTGTCCCCATCTTTGCTGTGTCAAACTGTACTAGAATTGTCAATATATTCTGTCTCAATTTTTTTCTAGAGCTATTGTAATGCCACAAAAAAAAAGAAAGGAGCCATTTGAAAAACGACATTACACAAAGTCTTTCACAAATGTATTCTCTGTCAAATGTCTAAAAATTCAAACGAGAGATAAGATGGAGCTTAAAAGAGCTGGTTTATTCTATTACAGGTTTTAAAGACCACAAAAATATTATAAAATTGATACCCTGTTTTTGACCACAAAAATATTTAAAACTGAACCCTGTTTGAAATTAGACAATGCTAGTGCTACAGTAGGCTATAGATATGATGCAAAAATTCAGAAGAGTGATGAAACGAATTAAAACCACATATTCTTGTGTCCCCATCTTTGCTGTGTCAAACTGTACTAAAATTGTCAATATATTTTGTCCCAATTTTTTTTCTAGAGCTATCGAAATGCCACAAAGAAAGGAGCCATTTGAAACGACATTACACAAAGTCTTTCACAAATGTATTCTCTGTAAAATGTCTAAAAATTCAAATGAGAGATAAGATGGTGCTTAAGAGAGCTGGTTTCTTCTATTACAGGTTTTATAGACCACAAAATATTAAAAAATTGATACCCTGTTTGAAATTAGACAATGCTAGTGCTACAGTAGGCTATAGATATGATGCAAAAATTCAGAAGAGTGATGAAACGAATTAAAACCACATATTCTTGTGTCCCCATCTTTGCTGTGTCAAACTGTACTAGAATTGTCAATATATTCTGTCTCAATTTTTTTCTAGTGGTAATGTAATGCCAATGGAGATCAATGGTGTGGCCAGTCGCCACATATGGCTGTGAAAGCTGGACAATAATTAAGGAAGATGAACGGCGCATACAGGCATTCGAAATGAAAGGTTTAAGACAAAAATGAGAGTATCCTGGAAAGCAAAGAAGACAAATGAGTGGGTAATGGATAAAGCAGGAGTTCAAAGAACCCTACTGGAAACAGTAAAGAAAAGAAAACTGAAATACTGGGGACATATTATGCGAACAAAGCAGGAATGTCTGGAGAAGGACATAATGCAAGGCACAATGCCTGGATCACGAAAAAGAGGCAGGCCAAAAAAAAGTGGGAAGACAACATCAAAGAGTGGACAGGACTCACTATCGAGCACGCGATAAGAAGAGCAGAAGATCGTAACATCTGGAAGATGACAGTCCATAATGCAACCAAACTTCGGAGCGAAGACGGTTGAAGACAAGACAAGACAATTGTAATGCCACAAAAATAATGAGCCATTTGAAAGAACACTACACAAAGTCTTTCATAAATGTATTCTCTGTCAAATGTCTAAAAATTCAAACGAGAGATAAGATGGTGCTTAAGAGAGCTGGTTTCTTCTATTACAGGTTTTATAGACCACAAAAATATTATAAAATTGATACCCTGTTTGAAATTAGACAATGCTAGTGCTACAGTAGTAGCCTCAGTAGGCTATAGATATGATGCAAAAATTCAGAAGAGTGATGAAACGAATTAAAACCACATATTCTTGTGTCCCCATCTTTGCTGTGTCAAACTGTACTAGAATTGTCAATATATTTTGTCTCAATTTTTTTCTAGAGCTATCGAAATGCCACAAAGAAAGGAGCCATTTGAAACGACATTACACAAAGTCTTTCACAAATGTATTCTCTGTCAAATGTCTAAAAATTCAAACGAGAGATAAGATGGTGCTTAAGAGAGCTGGTTTCTTCTATTACAGGTTTTATAGACCACAAAAATATTATAAAATTGATACCCTGTTTGAAATTAGACAATGCTAGTGCTACAGTAGGCTATAGATATGATGCAAAAATTCAGAAGAGTGATGAAACGAATTAAAACCACATATTCTTGTGTCCCCATCTTTGCTGTGTCAAACTGTACTAGAATTGTCAATATATTCTGTCTCAATTTTTTTCTAGAGCTATTGTAATGCCACAAAAAATAATGAGCCATTTGAAAGAACACTACACAAAGTCTTTCATAAATGTATTCTCTGTCAAATGTCTAAAAATTCAAACGAGAGATAAGATGGTGCTTAAGAGAGCTGGTTTCTTCTATTGCAGGTTTTTAAAGACCACAAAAATATTATAAAATAGATACCCTGTTTGAAATTAGACAATGCTAGTGTTACAGTAGGCAATAGATATGTTGCAAAAATTCAGAAGAGTGATGAAACGAATTAAAACCACATATTCTTGTGTCCCCATCTTTGCTGTGTCAAACTGTACTAAAATTGTCAATATATTTTGTCCCAATTTTTTTTCTAGAGCTATCGAAATGCCACAAAGAAAGGAGCCATTTGAAACGACATTACACAAAGTCTTTCACAAATGTATTCTCTGTAAAATGTCTAAAAATTCAAATGAGAGATAAGATGGTGCTTAAGAGAGCTGGTTTCTTCTATTACAGGTTTTATAGACCACAAAATATTATGCAAATTGATACCCTGTTTGAAATTAGACAATGCTAGTGCTACAGTAGGCTATAGATATGATGCAAAAATTCAGAAGAGTGATGAAACGAATTAAAACCACATATTCTTGTGTCCCCATCTTTGCTGTGTCAAACTGTACTAGAATTGTCAATATATTCTGTCTCAATTTTTTTCTAGTGGTAATGTAATGCCAATGGAGATCAATGGTGTGGCCAGTCGCCACATATGGCTGTGAAAGCTGGACAATAATTAAGGAAGATGAACGGCGCATACAGGCATTCGAAATGAAAGGTTTAAGACAAAAATGAGAGTATCCTGGAAAGCAAAGAAGACAAATGAGTGGGTAATGGATAAAGCAGGAGTTCAAAGAACCCTACTGGAAACAGTAAAAGAAAAGAAAACTGAAATACTGGGGACATATTATGCGAACAAAGCAGGAATGTCTGGAGAAGGACATAATGCAAGGCACAATGCCTGGATCACGAAAAAGAGGCAGGCCAAAAAAGTGGGAAGACAACATCAAAGAGTGGACAGGACTCACTATCGAGCACGCGATAAGAAGAGCAGAAGATCGTAACATCTGGAAGATGACAGTCCATAATGCAACCAAACTTCGGAGCGAAGACGGTTGAAGACAAGACAAGACAATTGTAATGCCACAAAAAAATAATGAGCCATTTGAAAGAACACTACACAAAGTCTTTCATAAATGTATTCTCTGTCAAATGTCTAAAAATTCAAACGAGAGATAGAGATGGTGCTTAAGAGAGCTGGTTTCTTCTATTACAGGTTTTATAGACCACAAAAATATTATAAAACTGATACCCTGTTTGAAATTGGACAATGCTATGCTACAGTAGCCTCAGTAGGCTATAGATATGATGCAAAAATTAAAAGAGCAAAGTTTCTTCTGATGACTGGGGACATATAGACCACAAAAAATATTAACAATTAAAAAAATTCAGATAGTGCTAAAAAGAGGCTATGATGCAAAAATTCAGAAGAGTGATGAAACGAATTAAAACCACATATTCTTGTGTCCCCATCTTTGCTGTGTCAAACTGTACTAGAATTGTCAATATATTTTGTCTCAATTTTTTTCTAGAGCTATCGAAATGCCACAAAGAAAGGAGCCATTTGAAACGACATTACACAAAGTCTTTCACAAATGTATTCTCTGTCAAATGTCTAAAAATTCAAACGAGAGATAAGATGGTGCTTAAGAGAGCTGGTTTCTTCTATTACAGGTTTTATAGACCACAAAAATATTATAAAATTGATACCCTGTTTGAAATTAGACAATGCTAGTGCTACAGTAGGCTATAGATATGATGCAAAAATTCAGAAGAGTGATGAAACGAATTAAAACCACATATTCTTGTGTCCCCATCTTTGCTGTGTCAAACTGTACTAGAATTGTCAATATATTCTGTCTCAATTTTTCTAGAGCTATCGAAAATCGAAATGCCACAAAGAAAGGAGCCATTTGAAACGACATTACACAAAGTCTTTCACAAATGTATTCTCTGTAAAATGTCTAAAAATTCAAATGAGAGATAAGATGGTGCTTAAGAGAGCTGGTTTCTTCTATTACAGGTTTTATAGACCACAAAATATTATAAAATTGATACCCTGTTTGAAATTAGACAATGCTAGTGCTACAGTAGGCTATAGATATGATGCAAAAATTCAGAAGAGTGATGAAACGAATTAAAACCACATATTCTTGTGTCCCCATCTTTGCTGTGTCAAACTGTACTAGAATTGTCAATATATTCTGTCTCAATTTTTTTCTAGTGGTAATGTAATGCCAATGGAGATCAATGGTGTGGCCAGTCGCCACATATGGCTGTGAAAGCTGGACAATAATTAAGGAAGATGAACGGCGCATACAGGCAAATGAAATGAAAGGTTTAAGACAAAAATGAGAGTATCCTGGAAAGCAAAGAAGACAAATGAGTGGGTAATGGATAAAGCAGGAGTTCAAAGAACCCTACTGGAAACAGTAAAGAAAAGAAAACTGAAATACTGGGGACATATTATGCGAACAAAGCAGGAATGTCTGGAGAAGGACATAATGCAAGGCACAATGCCTGGATCACGAAAAAGAGGCAGGCCAAAAAAAGTGGGAAGACAACATCAAAGAGTGGACAGGACTCACTATCGAGCACGCGATAAGAAGAGCAGAAGATCGTAACATCTGGAAGATGACAGTCCATAATGCAACCAAACTTCGGAGCGAAGATTTTTGAAGACAAGACAAGACAATTGTAATGCCACAAAAATAATGAGCCATTTGAAAGAACACTACACAAAGTCTTTCATAAATGTATTCTCTGTCAAATGTCTAAAAATTCAAACGAGAGATAAGATGGTGCTTAAGAGAGCTGGTTTCTTCTATTACAGGTTTTATAGACCACAAAAATATTATAAAACTGATACCCTGTTTGAAATTGGACAATGCTAGTGCTACAGTAGCCTCAGTAGGCTATAGATATGATGCAAAAATTCAGAAGAGTGATGAAACGAATTAAAACCACATATTCTTGTGTCCCCATCTTTGCTGTGTCAAACTGTACTAGAATTGTCAATATATTTTGTCTCAATTTTTTTCTAGAGCTATCGAAATGCCACAAAGAAAGGAGCCATTTGAAACGACATTACACAAAGTCTTTCACAAATGTATTCTCTGTCAAATGTCTAAAAATTCAAACGAGAGATAAGATGGTGCTTAAGAGAGCTGGTTTCTTCTATTACAGGTTTTATAGACCACAAAAATATTATAAAATTGATACCCTGTTTGAAATTAGACAATGCTAGTGCTACAGTAGGCTATAGATATGATGCAAAAATTCAGAAGAGTGATGAAACGAATTAAAACCACATATTCTTGTGTCCCCATCTTTGCTGTGTCAAACTGTACTAGAATTGTCAATATATTCTGTCTCAATTTTTTTTCTAGAGCTATCGAAATGCCACAAAGAAAGGAGCCATTTGAAACGACACAAAGTCTTTCACAAATGTATTCTCTGTAAAATGTCTAAAAATTCAAATGAGAGATAAGATGGTGCTTAAGAGAGCTGGTTTCTTCTATTACAGGTTTTATAGACCACAAAATATTATAAAATTGATACCCTGTTTGAAATTAGACAATGCTAGTGCTACAGTAGGCTATAGATATGATGCAAAAATTCAGAAGAGTGATGAAACGAATTAAAACCACATATTCTTGTGTCCCCATCTTTGCTGTGTCAAACTGTACTAGAATTGTCAATATATTCTGTCTCAATTTTTTTCTAGAGCTATTGAAATGCCACAAAGAAAGGAGCCATTTGAAACGACATTACACAAAGTCTTTCACAAATGTATTCTCTGTCAAATGTCTAAAAATTCAAACGAGAGATAAGATGGTGCTTAAAAGAGCTGGTTTCTTCTATTACAGGTTTTTAGACCATAAAAAAATATTATAAAATTGATACCCTGTTTGAAATTAGACAATGCTAGTGCTACAGTAGGCTATAGATATGATGCAAAAATTCAGAAGAGTGATGAAACGAATTAAAACCACATATTCTTGTGTCCCCATCTTTGCTGTGTCAAACTGTACTAAAATTGTCAATATATTCTGTCTCAATTTTTTTCTAGAGCTATTGTAATGCCACAAAAATAAGGAGCCATTTGAAACAACATTACACAAAGTCTTTCATAAATGTATTCTCTGTCAAATGTCTAAAAATTCAAACGAGAGATAAGATGGTGCTTAAGAGAGCTGGTTTCTTCTATTACAGGTTTTATAGACCACAAAAATATTATAAAATTGATACCCTGTTTGAAATTAGACAATGCTAGTGCTACAGTAGGCTATAGATATGATGCAAAAATTCAGAAGAGTGATGAAACGAATTAAAACCACATATTCTTGTGTCCCCATCTTTGCTGTGTCAAACTGTACTAGAATTGTCAATATATTCTGTCTCAATTTTTTTCTAGAGCTATCGAAATGCCACAAAGAAAGGAGCCATTTGAAACGACATTACACAAAGTCTTTCACAAATGTATTCTCTGTAAAATGTCTAAAAATTCAAATGAGAGATAAGATGGTGCTTAAGAGAGCTGGTTTCTTCTATTACAGGTTTTATAGACCACAAAATATTATAAAATTGATACCCTGTTTGAAATTAGACAATGCTAGTGCTACAGTAGGCTATAGATATGATGCAAAAATTCAGAAGAGTGATGAAACGAATTAAAACCACATATTCTTGTGTCCCCATCTTTGCTGTGTCAAACTGTACTAGAATTGTCAATATATTCTGTCTCAATTTTTTCTAGTGGTAATGTAATGCCAATGGAGATCAATGGTGTGGCCAGTCGCCACATATGGCTGTGAAAGCTGGACAATAATTAAGGAAGATGAACGGCGCATACAGGCATTCGAAATGAAAGGTTTAAGACAAAAATGAGAGTATCCTGGAAAGCAAAGAAGACAAATGAGTGGGTAATGGATAAAGCAGGAGTTCAAAGAACCCTACTGGAAACAGTAAAGAAAAGAAAAACTGAAATACTGGGGACATATTATGCGAACAAAGCAGGAATGTCTGGAGAAGGACATAATGCAAGGCACAATGCCTGGATCACGAAAAAGAGGCAGGCCAAAAAAAAAAAAAGTGGGAAGACAACATCAAAGAGTGGACAGGACTCACTATCGAGCACGCGATAAGAAGAGCAGAAGATCGTAACATCTGGAAGATGACAGTCCATAATGCAACCAAACTTCGGAGCGAAGACGGTTGAAGACAAGACAAGACAATTGTAATGCCACAAAAATAATGAGCCATTTGAAAGAACACTACACAAAGTCTTTCATAAATGTATTCTCTGTCAAATGTCTAAAAATTCAAACGAGAGATAAGATGGTGCTTAAGAGAGCTGGTTTCTTCTATTACAGGTTTTATAGACCACAAAAATATTATAAAACTGATACCCTGTTTGAAATTGGACAATGCTAGTGCTACAGTAGCCTCAGTAGGCTATAGATATGATGCAAAAATTCAGAAGAGTGATGAAACGAATTAAAACCACATATTCTTGTGTCCCCATCTTTGCTGTGTCAAACTGTACTAGAATTGTCAATATATTTTGTCTCAATTTTTTTCTAGAGCTATCGAAATGCCACAAAGAAAGGAGCCATTTGAAACGACATTACACAAAGTCTTTCACAAATGTATTCTCTGTCAAATGTCTAAAAATTCAAATGAGAGATAAGATGGTGCTTAAGAGAGCTGGTTTCTTCTATTACAGGTTTTATAGACCACAAAAATATTATAAAATTGATACCCTGTTTGAAATTAGACAATGCTAGTGCTACAGTAGGCTATAGATATGATGCAAAAATTCAGAAGAGTGATGAAACGAATTAAAACCACATATTCTTGTGTCCCCATCTTTGCTGTGTCAAACTGTACTAGAATTGTCAATATATTCTGTCTCAATTTTTTTCTAGAGCTATGGAGATCAATGAAATGCCACAAAGAAAGGAGCCATTTGAAACGACACAAAGTCTTTCATAAATGTATTCTCTGTCAAATGTCTAAAAATTCAAACGAGAGATAAGATGGTGCTTAAGAGAGCTGGTTTCTTCTATTACAGGTTTTATAGACCACAAAATATTATAAAATTGATACCCTGTTTGAAATTAGACAATGCTAGTGCTACAGATACCCTGTTTGGCTATACAGTAGGCTATAGATATGATGCAAAAATTCAGAAGAGTGATGAAACGAATTAAAACCACATATTCTTGTGTCCCCATCTTTGCTGTGTCAAACTGTACTAGAATTGTCAATATATTCTGTCTCAATTTTTTTCTAGAGCTATCGAAATGCCACAAAGAAAGGAGCCATTTGAAACGACATTACACAAAGTCTTTCACAAATGTATTCTCTGTCAAATGTCTAAAAATTCAAACGAGAGATAAGATGGTGCTTAAAAGAGCTGGTTTCTTCTATTACAGGTTTTATAGACCATAAAAATATTATAAAATTGATACCCTGTTTGAAATTAGACAATGCTAGTGCTACAGTAGGCTATAGATATGATGCAAAAATTCAGAAGAGTGATGAAACGAATTAAAACCACATATTCTTGTGTCCCCATCTTTGCTGTGTCAAACTGTACTAAAATTGTCAATATATTCTGTCTCAATTTTTTTCTAGAGCTATTGTAATGCCACAAAAAATAATGAGCCATTTGAAAAAACACTACACAAAGTCTTTCATAAATGTATTCTCTGTCAAATGTCTAAAAATTCAAACGAGAGATAAGATGGAGCTTAAAAGAGCTGGTTTATTCTATTGCAGGTTTTTAAAGACCACAAAAATATTATAAAATAGATACCCTGTTTGAAATTAGACAATGCTAGTGTTACAGTAGGCAATAGATATGTTGCAAAAATTCAGAAGAGTGATGAAACGAATTAAAACCACATATTCTTGTGTCCCCATCTTTGCTGTGTCAAACTGTACTAGAATTGTCAATATATTCTGTCTCAATTTTTTTCTAGAGCTATCGAAATGCCACAAAGAAAGGAGCCATTTGAAACGACATTACACAAAGTCTTTCACAAATGTATTCTCTGTAAAATGTCTAAAAATTCAAATGAGAGATAAGATGGTGCTTAAGAGAGCTGGTTTCTTCTATTACAGGTTTTATAGACCACAAAATATTATAAAATTGATACCCTGTTTGAAATTAGACAATGCTAGTGCTACAGTAGGCTATAGATATGATGCAAAAATTCAGAAGAGTGATGAAACGAATTAAAACCACATATTCTTGTGTCCCCATCTTTGCTGTGTCAAACTGTACTAGAATTGTCAATATATTCTGTCTCAATTTTTTTCTAGTGGTAATGTAATGCCAATGGAGATCAATGGTGTGGCCAGTCGCCACATATGGCTGTGAAAGCTGGACAATAATTAAGGAAGATGAACGGCGCATACAGGCATTCGAAATGAAAGGTTTAAGACAAAAATGAGAGTATCCTGGAAAGCAAAGAAGACAAATGAGTGGGTAATGGATAAAGCAGGAGTTCAAAGAACCCTACTGGAAACAGTAAAGAAAAGAAAACTGAAATACTGGGGACATATTATGCGAACAAAGCAGGAATGTCTGGAGAAGGACATAATGCAAGGCACAATGCCTGGATCACGAAAAAGAGGCAGGCCAAAAAAAGTGGGAAGACAACATCAAAGAGTGGACAGGACTCACTATCGAGCACGCGATAAGAAGAGCAGAAGATCGTAACATCTGGAAGATGACAGTCCATAATGCAACCAAACTTCGGAGCGAAGACGGTTGAAGACAAGACAAGACAATTGTAATGCCACAAAAAATAATGAGCCATTTGAAAGAACACTACACAAAGTCTTTCATAAATGTATTCTCTGTCAAATGTCTAAAAATTCAAACGAGAGAGATAAGATGGTGCTTAAGAGAGCTGGTTTCTTCTATTACAGGTTTTATAGACCACAAAAATATTATAAAACTGATACCCTGTTTGAAATTGGACAATGCTAGTGCTACAGTAGCCTCAGTAGGCTATAGATATGATGCAAAAATTCAGAAGAGTGATGAAACGAATTAAAACCACATATTCTTGTGTCCCCATCTTTGCTGTGTCAAACTGTACTAGAATTGTCAATATATTTTGTCTCAATTTTTTTCTAGAGCTATCGAAATGCCACAAAGAAAGGAGCCATTTGAAACGACATTACACAAAGTCTTTCACAAATGTATTCTCTGTCAAATGTCTAAAAATTCAAACGAGAGATAAGATGGTGCTTAAGAGAGCTGGTTTCTTCTATTACAGGTTTTATAGACCACAAAAATATTATAAAATTGATACCCTGTTTGAAATTAGACAATGCTAGTGCTACAGTAGGCTATAGATATGATGCAAAATTCAGAAGAGTGATGAAACGAATTAAAACCACATATTCTTGTGTCCCCATCTTTGCTGTGTCAAACTGTACTAGAATTGTCAATATATTCTGTCTCAATTTTTTTCTAGAGCTATCGAAATGCCACAAAGAAAGGAGCCATTTGAAACGACACAAAGTCTTTCACAAATGTATTCTCTGTAAAATGTCTAAAAATTCAAATGAGAGATAAGATGGTGCTTAAGAGAGCTGGTTTCTTCTATTACAGGTTTTATAGACCACAAAATATTATAAAATTGATACCCTGTTTGAAATTAGACAATGCTAGTGCTACAGTAGGCTATAGATATGATGCAAAAATTCAGAAGAGTGATGAAACGAATTAAAACCACATATTCTTGTGTCCCCATCTTTGCTGTGTCAAACTGTACTAGAATTGTCAATATATTCTGTCTCAATTTTTTTCTAGAGCTATCGAAATGCCACAAAGAAAGGAGCCATTTGAAACGACATTACACAAAGTCTTTCACAAATGTATTCTCTGTCAAATGTCTAAAAATTCAAACGAGAGATAAGATGGTGCTTAAAAGAGCTGGTTTCTTCTATTACAGGTTTTATAGACCATAAAAATATTATAAAATTGATACCCTGTTTGAAATTAGACAATGCTAGTGCTACAGTAGGCTATAGATATGATGCAAAAATTCAGAAGAGTGATGAAACGAATTAAAACCACATATTCTTGTGTCCCCATCTTTGCTGTGTCAAACTGTACTAAAATTGTCAATATATTCTGTCTCAATTTTTGTCTAGAGCTATTGTAATGCCACAAAAAATAATGAGCCATTTTAAAAAACACTACACAAAGTCTTTCATAAATGTATTCTCTGTCAAATGTCTAAAAATTCAAACGAGAGATAAGATGGAGCTTAAAAGAGCTGGTTTATTCTATTGCAGGTTTTTAAAGACCACAAAAATATTATAAAATAGATACCCTGTTTGAAATTAGACAATGCTAGTGTTACAGTAGGCAATAGATATGTTGCAAAAATTCAGAAGAGTGATGAAACGAATTAAAACCACATATTCCTGTGTCCCCATCTTTGCTGTGTCAAACCGTTCTAGAATTGTCAAAATATTCTGTCTCACTGTTTTTCTATAGCTTTCGAAATGCCACGAAAAATAATTAGGCATTTGAAACTACACTATACAGTTGGACCAACGTTTACCTTTCAGGAGGAGTTCTCCTCTGGTCTTGAACGTCGAAAACTGAAATTTCTGCCAGTTCCACTCGCCCTCGACCTGCTTAAGCTTAGCCTCGATGTCCCTTTCCTTCACGGCCGATATGCAGACGTCTTCGATGTCTTCCATGTTCTGAAGAAGAGGCGCCATCATGAGGTTCTTCAGCAGAAAGTTGTCAGAATCTATGTCGAAGGTGTGTCCGGTGATGCTGGCAATCCGATCCCAGTGGCGCAGCTGCATCGACTTGCTGGCCATCATCTCGAGGAGCGGACAGGTGGCGTTGAAGTCGTCGATAGTCTTGCGGAGGTCTTTGTACGCCTGCCACTCCTTGAGCGCTCTAGGAAGCTTGCGACACCTCAAGACAGAACAGGTACAACTAAACAACACATCGTGAAAACATATCGCTGACCCGAATAGGTGACTGGAAAAACCACAATGACCCTTTTGATTAAAGGGGCTGTCCATTAATTATGTCAACGAAATAGAGGAGGGGGTTTGAAAAAGTTTGACAGTTGTTGACAGGGGGGGAGATGGGTTCAACAGAAGTTGACATCAGCAATTTCATTTTTATACAAATGATAAAAAATAGGAAATCTCATGGAATACTATTTATTATAATGGAAAAAAGCCTGACAAGGAAAAAACAAGGTCATCATCACCCATTATGACACTTGATGAACAAAAGAAAGGGAAAATGGTTATTGCCGTAAAAATAATAACTTTCTAAACTTTTTAGAGAGACCCGTCACTGATCTTAGTGGGGGAGGGGTCAAAAGTTTCTGACATAATTATAGGGGTCACTGAAAGTTGACAGTTGTTGACAAGGGGCTGATGGGATCAAAAATTGCCAAAAAATTGTTGACATAATTAATAGACATCCCCAAATGACCCTGCATAAATGACCTCCACCTTTGGCTATAGCTACTTCATACTAAGATTGTACGATGAGAATGGGCCTAGGAATAAGACGCTACTGTGGTGCTGCTGCTTTTGAAAGCGCTATAGAAATTCATGATTTTATTTACTTGCTTACTTACCTACCGTACTAGGCAGCTACTAGTGAAATGGATGGACCAGAGATGATAATGGATCTTAAGTCAAATAGGTCATCAGAACTTGTTTGGTTACATGGGTGGGTCGTGGATCAATAGGTCTTGCACCATGACCCATATAAATTTTAATGCTGAGGAACCTGGTAATTTATTTACAAACAAGTTGAGCACCCAAGTGACATGGTGTTGGCAAAGTAATACTATAATAATAATAATAATAATAATAATAATAATAATAATAATAATAATAATAATAATAATAATAATAATAATAATAATAATAATAATAGAAAGATGCTAAAGCATTCGCTCGCTCAGAGTGCAGGATAATACTAATCCAATACCTATACCTAGTACCCAATCATTGAATTCATGCTGAACAACATTTCAATGATCGCCACCTAGCCAAGCTCTGCGCCACATAATAATTAGGCCTATGTACGTTAAAATCACGCAACTGTGGCCATTTGTGACGCAGTACACGTATTTTTTGTGTACGTTAAAATGTACGTTAAAATTGCGCAACTACCTCAGGCTGCGAACAATTGTTACCAATAGCAACGTCGTCGCACGCCCAGCCCTCTGACGCTGCAATGACTCGACTAAACCGGTTCTATGAACAATTGTTACCAATAGCAACGTCGTCTTCGAACATCGTCCACCAACGCATCGCGACGTAAGGACTAAACCGTCTACCAATAGTCAACGCTCGCCCACCAACGCATAGCGACGTAAGGACTAAACGGTCTAAACCGTCTACCAATAGTCAACCAATCAGAACGCTTGAAGGTAACAGACATACAGAATAACGATTTTAATATGATAGGTAATAATAATAATAATATAAATATAAATAATAATAATAATAATAATAATAATAATAATAATAATAATAATAATAATAATCCTATTAAGGCAACATATGAATGAATTCAACCATCAAAGTCCAATTTCATTTTCACTAAGTCGATCAATTTTCTACACTAAAGAACGCTTGTTAGCACACAAAGAGCTTTACAAAGCTATAGCAAATGTCCATTTCAATTTGCCTTTTGTGCAAAGAATATGCTCCAAAAGCTATTGCAGTTGACAGTCATTAACGCACGTGCCGTGAAACAACAGCCACAAAGTGGATTTGAAACCAACTTCAATATTGCATTGCAAAATAATAATAGGCAAGCTGTTCTCATTAAAATGTAATGGTAAGAAAATGTAACAAACAAGAGAAATAGAAAATCTATAGATACAGATATAAACACACAGTATGGCAAATTTATGAACATAAGTGATACACAATTTGTTTTAACCAAAGATATTTTCACATCTTGTTCTAAAAGGTGTTTCTTACTAGAATCTAAAACCATAGTTCTAGGCACGTCTAAACAAATCAAAGCCCACTGCAAACATCAGAATGAATATCACTAAAAATAAGATTTTTTTGCCTCTGTTAAATTTGTGTTCTTACTTGTTCTGAAAGTCCAACAATTCTGTGTTAATCTTGTCGATGTTTATCTCAACCCAAGACACATCGTAATAGCCGTTCACTTTATCAAGAACGTCGTTATAGAGCGAGTATAGCTTCTGCAGAAGATTCAGTTCCTTCCGAATTCTCTGTAATTCAGGATACTGATTCACCGGAAGTCCAAAAAGATCTTCGCCTCCAGAATACGTCACGTATTTCCGCCAAAGTTCGTCAAAACGGGCGGAATAGATGACCAATCGATCGGATGCCTCGCTCGGAACAATCCCTTCAACCATTGGTCCACTAAAACCGGCAATAATCCAAGTAATAATGAAAAAATTAAATTTATAATAATAATAATAATAATAATAATAATAATAATAATAACAACAACAACAACTAAAGCCTACATTATTACCTGTATTTGAAAACAATCATGCATGTCTAACAGTGGCTTCAAATGCTTTTAAAATAAAAATCATTTCTTCTTCTTCTTCTTCTTCCTCATCCTCCTTTTTCTTCTTATTGTTGTTGTTATTATTATTATTATTATTATTATTATTATTATTATTATTATTATTGTTATTATTATTATTATTATTATTATTATTATTATTATTATTATTATTATTATTATTATTATTATTATTATTTGATTTTATCATCATCATCATCATCATCATCATCATCATCATCATCATCATCATCATCATCAATGTTGTTGTGTTGTGGTAATGAACAATACTATCATAAGTGGTGCAACTAGAATAGCACATTATAAGGCAGAATGATAGCAGAGTATCAAAATTTTGAGAAAGTCCAAACCAGAGTGTCTCAATTTAAGAATTTACCAAATATAACCAAACTGGTTTGTCCGCTCAAATTATTCTCTTGATCTTAAAGACCTTACAATGGCTAAGTCCGTCCTTTCTCTTTTTTCTTTTGTTTCGTTCCTTCCTTTTCTTTCAACTATTTCCCACCTTTCTCCATCCCATTTCCTCTCCTCCCTTCTACTTTACTCTTGTCCTCCATTTCTCCCCCCCCCCACTCCTGACTTAGTAAGACTTAGTAAGCATGACTTACCTTTCACTGTAATCGTCAATAAATTCACACACTTTTACTTTATATACTTCAACGTCGGTGACAAGTTTTGCCATGAATTCCGGTTGCATAGAAGTCAGCGTACTGTTGAGTTCAACAACCTGTAAGCAAGTAAGTAAGTAAGTAAATAAGTCAGTAAAATCTTGTGGGTCTATATAGTGCTTTGGAAAGTAATACCATAGTAGCTGCTTATTACAAGGTGCTAACGCACAAAGACGAAAATAACGGATACATAACAGCTACAGTACATGAACGTGAGTTTTTCAACATAGCATTATGAATCAGAGAGAAAACAGAGAAAGCAAAGATTTACTGATATATATATATATATATATATATATATATATATATATATATATATATATAAGTAAGTGAGTAAAATCTTATGAATTTCTAGAGAGCTTTTGAAAGCAGGTGTAGTAGCTGCTAGGCACTTAATCTACCATTAAAACAGCTATGGTCAAAGTTTAGTGGTCAGCCGGGCAAAGTCAATTCCAGAGATCAGTGAGAGTGGATCTCGTACACTTTATTACATTACGTATCACCAGATCCAACCATTGACTAACGTCAAGCACATTATCAAATGGCGCTATAGAAGTTCGATGATGATGAATATGATGATGATGATTATGACTATTGAACTTTCCGGCTTCTTGACCTGGCTCTAATTCAGTTTAGGATCTGCTGCGACATTGACCGATGACCTAGACATTATGGTAAAAAGTAAAAGTAAAGGTTTTCACCCGTAGGCTCACGCCCGTAGGGTCCGGTGCTGATCCCTGTATTTAGTAGCCAGCAGCCCATAGGTGGCTAAGCCATACATCGGCGGACGGTGGCCAGTCTCTTCCGCCGAACCTATGGTTACTATCGCAATGTTGCCATTGCTACTCATTTTTGATGTTACTACCGCCCTCTAGCGATTAAGGCTGAGTCGACCTTAGGGGCTCCTACGGGATTGAACCCGTGTCGTCAGCGTGCCTGCCCAATGATATTACCACTCATCTATCTTCCCGCCCCTGACATTATGGTAGTGACAGTAAAGAAGCTGATTGATTGATTGAATGATTGATATCACCTACTTGTTGCTTAAGCAGTTTCCATGCATAAGATACGGAATCAAAGCGTTCTGCATTTCCGTCGTTGAAAGTCAATTTGTATCTGTTTAACATGGTGTAAGCTTCTTCGATCGGAATCAAGGTTGTTTCGATTCTGATTTCGGCGTCCCGTATGTCGGCTATCACCGCCTTGTGCATACGGATGTCATCGAGATCGCTGACGGGACGACTGAGACGCCGCTGCATGAGTATAAAGTACCTGCGCAGCTGATCCATCTCGCGCGCGCAGTACAGGTTCAGGTGGTGGCCGTAGCACAGTCTCCAGTTCTTGCATTCGACGAGCAGTCCCAGCTTCAAAGGTTCAGTCATCAGTACGATGGGCCCGACGCAAAGCTGCGCCTCCAGATCCAAGATTTGGTCTTCCAATGTCTGAAAATATACACAAACCCGAATTGTTAGCCTCTGTCTCACTTGTTGTGAGATCCTCTTCGAAGTTATAATTTACTTACTTATTAATGCGAATTTGGCGCATGCATATGCAGGAGGCGTATAAAGCTTCCGGTGAAGATTTGGCTGTTGAAACTATGCTGAGAATTAAAACTATTAAAGTCTGATGCAATCTTATCTTAAAATACTACATTACACTGAAAAACCTCTTCCTTATATAACATATTTAGCGGGTCTGTAAAATTGAGTAAGTTATATATCTGAGGTATGGCATGTCTAATACCAGTACCGTCCAATATGGTAGCGCATGACACGGGGCCGTACATTGCGATACGTTATAACTGAGTCCGTTATAACGAAGTTCTACTGTAGGCAGAAAAGCATTTAACAACATCCTCTAACAATACAGAAAATATGTCATCCTGCAAACACTCAACCTAACACAATCCTCATCATGCAATTACCAACTATTCTATTCTATTCTATTATACTTGATAATTTATGTAGGGCTATAGCATGGCTAAGGCCAAAGACAGGAGCGTTTTACAAAAGGCCCTCATACGAGATACAAAATAAATTATTATTATTATTATTATTATTATTATTATTATTATTATTATTATTATTATTATTATTATTATTATTATTATTATAACAAAATAAATGTGTTTCAAGGTTCGAAGAGAACGACTCAAAGTCGAACTAAATATGAACGTTTACACTAATGATCAAGTTTTTTATCCAGCAACTGCTAATGCATATACTTTGGCTTTTTTCAGTTTTTATGTTGTCTATGACACTGCATGGCTGATAGAAGAGGATAATACTGAAGCCCTGCCCCCCCCACCCCCCCCAAAGCTTAATACTCAGCTGACATGCATGATTTGCAGCTGGAATTCTGAAATCGATTGGGCCTACCATGTAGTGCTTGAAATGTGACTCGTATTCTGACATTATAGGGTGTGACTCCACAAATTCTTTTACCGTTGTTTGCATGTCCTACGACAGAAAAAAACACCACCAAATCAACAGAAACTGTCAATTCGCACGTCACATTTTAAGGCGCTATCGTGCCCAGCTTGCTGTTCTCGATGTTACTGATCTCTGGAATTGACCTTATGAGAGTGAAGCCATAGTAAGTTTATTGATCAATTGATCTATTGCAGATGGATTTTGAACACCATCGATTGATACTTCCATGTCCTGGAATAAATGAAACAAAACGAGTTCATTGTTATAATCGTTACTAAAAGCCCATGTAGCAGGGTTTCCCAACCTTTTTTTCATGACCCGGTAATTTCTATACTTTTCCCTTCGCAACCCAGTAAAAATTTATACCGCCTATACTAGCGTAACTGGACTATAGTACGTCCTGAAAGACTGACAAGGAAAAAGAGGTCGTCACTGATTTTTTACATCTAATGATTTGTAAATTTTAGTCTTAAGAATAAAAAATGGTCATTGCCACTTTTCTTCATCTACAATCTAAAAATTAAATTTTTACAAAACTTTTTAATTATTATGAAATTTTATTATTTTTATTACAAGATTTTTTTGACCCTGCATTTTGCTATCCGTGACCCGGTACCGAGTCACAACCCACTTGCTGGGAAACCCTGCCATACATCATAAAAACTGATCACTTATTAATAACTATATTATAAATAATAACTATATTATTATTACTGTTAGTCAACATGACTTTACTTATCAAACAACGCAGAGAAGATCTAAGCCATTTACTGTTTTCCAAAATTCTTTGTAGAGATCGAAGCCCTTTAGAACCTCCGCCAATTGAGGACGAATAGAAGACACAGCACTGTTGAGTAGCATTGTCAGTCTCATCACATCCCTATTTTCAGAGACCGATTTGTAAAGAGTTTTATTCGATGTCGACACTTTCTTCTCTTGTCCTTCGGCAGGGTTTGTCTCAACAGGCTTCGTATCGACTTCCTGTTACAATGAAAGATTTCATGCCAATGTAGGTAAGTAAGTAAGTAAGTAAGTATGTAAGTAAGACGAAATTTATATAGCGCTGCCTGAATGCTTGACACAGTGCACCAGCTTATTCACGAGCGCTCAATCTGGGTGAAATCCATAGTCCGTAATCCATAGTTCGTGGTGGCCAAGGTTGTAGATCCAGGTAAGCAGTCGCAACAAAGTATTTTTTTGTACTATGTATGTAGTACATAGTACCATCATCTTCACTATCATCACCATCACCATTGTCATCATCATCATCATTTCACGTGCTAAAATACTGAATCTCCGAAGCTGATGCCTTAAGAAACAGTTAATAACAAATGTGACAGAGTGCAAGCCTTTCTCTCTGCCAATTGAGAATTGCTTAGCTATTTATGCAGATTGGCTGCTGTGAAAACAAAGCCAGAACAAAACCCAGAAGAAAACGCAAAAATACCAGGAGTCAACAAAATTAAAAGATACAATACATTAACATGTTTACAATACAATACATTAACATGTTTACAATACAATACATTAACATGTTTACAATACAATACATTAACATATTTACAATACAATACATTAACATGTTTACAAGATAAACATGAAAATTGATAAATGTACAAAGAGCAAACGTAGACTTACTCTGTGTGGCTTAGCAACTCCTAATTCTATGGCCCTCTTTTTGAAACGACTTGAAACTTATCTCTTTGTCAATACTCAATAATTTGCTGTGGAGCGCTTCTGAGTGATTCTTCAGAAGAGGCGCTATACAAATATTTTGCTACATTACATTACATTATTGGTAAATCAAATATCATATACTAATTCTGAGTGTGTCAGTTTTACATACTTACCATCACTGGAACATTGATTGTTGGAGTATGGTAAACGGAATTCCACGGAGGAATGTTTTCGACCACTTTTACGATCATCCGCACCAATTTGGTCACTGTCAACTGAATATCATCTAAATTCGGGCGAATCTCGACTTTTGGGATCGAGAGAGCAAGATCCACTTCAAATAAAGCCGATGCTGTGTCCCGAATCTTCTCACCTGGCTGAATTCTGCTATGTATTGCATCCAGTGCGGAGCGCACGCCTTTAAAAAGAATTTGAACGCGAAAATAACGCCACGGTAAATAGACACCGCACAAAAACAAAGCAGAAGCACCATTTCGTATATAAAAAATGTATCTAAATTCAAACAAATATATCTAACTAAGCCAAAATCACCATGTTAACACAGCATATCTAATCTACTCAGAAACTTTTCTCAATTCTCTGTGCTGCATGACAGAAGCCAATGGAAGGTCTGTTGAACACAGTAGGTGTAGAGATATATAAATTTATATAGTGCTTTCAAAAGTACGGTAGAACAACAGTAGCTGCTTATTCTTAGGCAATTAACCCCTTAACTGGGCAACTATTTGTAACTCAGTGTAAAATGGACGAGCGTTACTCGGGGCACCCAGTTAAGGGGTTAATCTAATTTTGAAATAGCCATAGCAAAAAGGTTTATTAATATCCATATTATTATTATTATAACTCGTCCCCAGTCACTGATGCCACAAATCCTGACTGTCAAAAAAGTCAAACGATCCCTAAACGTCAGCCATGTGACAAACAGAGGACATCACAAGGAAGAGAAGCAAGGTAATAGTATCACACCGATCACAACAACCTACACATCCTTCCACCTAAAGCAACCTCTCAACAGAACTACAACCTTAGACCTCGAGGACACAACCTGGAAATTCCTCATTGGATCAATAACCTGACTGATAAAAACTTACGGTTATTACATTTAGGACGTAAATGTAAAAATAATTTCAATTTCCAATAACTTCTGATTTGTATTTGATACGTAAGGCATGTATACTGTATTATTATCATGTATTATTATGTATTATGTTATGACCTTGAGTTTTGCCAAGGTTAATTTCATAAAAGGATACAGTGAAACCCGCTTAATTGCATAGGTGCCGTGCAAGCCTTGCTTATGCGATTAACTGGGCTAAGCAAATAGCCGGGACGTCTGATAATTAATTGTACGCACAAAACACTGTTTCGGGTTTTTATGTTGTTGTGCGATTATGCGGGTTATGCAATTAAGCGGTATGCGATTAAGTGGGATCCACTGTATTGTATTGTATTGTACATTTAGCATCAACTGAAAGATGCATGCCTTCAAATTCCTCTATCTGCAGACTCTGATACCGCTACTGCTTAGATACATAATTTTCAAGCTCACATTTTGTGATGGCATCTATGCTCTTCTGATTGAAGAAGAGCACCAGAGCAGTGTAAGGATCTGGGTTGTCGTTACGCGAGTCGACTTCCATCATAAGTGCGAGTTCTTCAGCCGAAAGATGGCGCTTAACGACATCGATTAGATGCGACACCGCAGTTTCAATTGCCAGACTGTGCCTAAAAACAACAGAAGAAACTGACTCACTCCGATTATAGAATTCTTAATAATTAAAAATTATTTAATTTAATTCAATTAATTGTCTGGAAAATTAATTCAATGCCCAACTGTTCACCCATGGCCATGGGCGCCCACACACTAAGTAAAGAGGGGGCACTTGCCCCCATCCCTGGAAAATGCAAATACCAATATTTCACACTGAAATTTGAAAACCTTGCTAAAATATTAACCGTGGCCATTGTGTTAAAATGTGTTTTGCCCCTCCTGGAAAAATTTCTGTGGCATAACCATAACCATTGTGTTTTGCCCCTCCTGGAAAAATTTCTGTGGCATAACCATAACCATTGTGTTTTGCCCCTCCTGGAAAAATTTCTGTGGCATAACCATAACCATTGTGTTTTGCCCCTCCTGGAAAAATTTCTGTGGGTGCCCATGCCCATGACCATTAATTATCCTGCGACTTCAAAGCCGGGAGTGCCTCTGAGTAGAAATATAAGATTCGCTTTACAAACGCTACGTTATTATTACATTACATTACAGAACCCAGTCAGCCAAGGTTTTGCCTGTTTACAGAACATCAGTAAAGAGTATCATCTGCTTGTTTTAAATTGCAGCTACAAAAATTGATCAAAGAAAAGCATTTAAAATGCTATGTTAATTCTTATCATCTTATAAAATGCAAAATAAAACAATTAAATCAACTGTGCCAAAATGTGCCACTGACTTACTTACTTCGACAATTTTTTCTTGGCTACGCGACACTTTTCTTCCGTGAGACTGAGAAACTTCTCGACTGTGACGGGCTTTGTCTCCGACAACGCAGAAAGCGGCACGTGCGAAATCTCATCCAATGTCACTTCGATTCGAGAATGAAGAATGTCCTTTGCCTCGTCGCAAAGTCTTCTGACATTTTCCAAAACGCCACGACAACTTTCTATAACTAAAACAATCGTGGAATTCACAAATTAAAATTCTCAAGATGCCTCATTCTGACACAGCGAATCAAAGATTAAGTGCAAATCAACTGAACCAGATTACGATAGCAAATCAAATTCACTCACAAAACTAAAATTTGAATCAGCAAATAAATCAGTTTTTTAGTATCAAAGTCAGTAACAAAGATCGTTAATATTACAATTCCATATCTGAAAAATAGTTGTAATGACAAATATAATTCAATTTCATCCAATCAAACCTAAAAGTAATTTTTTACTATTAGAGTCATTATTATCGTTATTATTATTATTACTATATTACTAATATAACAATTTATTATTATATTGTTACTGTCACTGCCACCTCCACCTCTTCCACCACCACCACTACCACCATCATCATCAAATAATCCCACCTAATAAATAAATTACTATATTGCACGTGCACATAAGTTTAACCTCTTAACTGGTTGCCCCGAGTAACACTCGTCCATTATACATTGAGTTACAAATAGTTGCCCAGTTAAGGGGTTAAAGCGATGGCATGTATGTGCATTGGATGTATAGAAATAATTTCCATTAGTCTTTCAGTGTTACTTCAATTAAAAAACATCACTGTGTCAATTATGACAATATAGATAATGTTCATCAAAACCAACAAAAACATGCTGCCATTTTATGCCTATTCTTCAACACAAGGCCATCTTCATCACCCCCTCCCCGCCCCTATAACTCCAACTCCAACGTGCTGTTCCACCCCGCTTGGCCTCAATTTTAGCAGCTATATTACCATCAGCATCTGGCCCTGCAAGATATGTACAGAGGAATGGTCCAAAGGCCTACAAGAACATGGTCGACTACTAAAAGCAACATTTCTTCACAATCAACTAATGATGGATCAAACTCTGCTGACTAATACAGCCCAATAACTCCTGCATTTTATATCTAGATGACAAAATCGCGAAAAATCAATACATAATTCATATAACTGCTCAAGATATTGTGCAGAAGGCTTTTTCATATCTAGCCTAAAACAGGTACCTTACAGCATTATGGTCAACAGGGCTCAAAACCAGCCTTTCTCCAAATTAATAATTTGGGGCCATGGGCTCCACAGTTCACTGTTATGTTGCTGATCAGGCAACATTTCTTAACTTACTATTCATGTTCAGTTAAATGTTTAAGCACACAATCAAATACGAATACAAAATGGAAATCAGAAGTCAAACGGAAATCTAAAAGTGCTATAAAAAATCACATTAAAATCATAAAATGTCAACTGAAAATTATTGCACAAAGGAGAAAATAATAATATTGTAATATTATTAATAATATTAATAATATAATATAATAATAATAACAAATCCGACTAACATTTAGGTATCATCATCGATGTCCAACTGTGTGTAGTTAAACCAGGTTCAAATACGTGATCAATTCGATCCATGAACGGCTTGAAAACTTCCTGAAGACAATCTGGAACGTCATTCTGAAGATTCCTGTAATCTTGCAGAATATCGACAAGCCTTCACAAGAACAGGAAGAAATAATAACCTCTTAAATCAACATCAAAAGCTTTGTAATTTAATTTGTTTTAAACAAGTTATCAATCAATGGGCCCCATTTCTTGTTTTTAACTGAGCAGGCCAATGGGTAAATTGTTGCAGATCATTCAAAAAGATTCTCCCATAGACTCCCCAATGAAACCCAACTCACAATTGACCCCTGACCCAATATAAGCATTCATGGACCATTGTGTCAGCAACTGGGCTATTGTACACTATTACAGCCCCTTGCAATGTGAAGCAGAAAAGTATCATAATGCAACGTAAACATCCCATTGTAATGTAATGTAAACATTCCCTTGTGATGCAATGCAGACATCACCTACCATGCCATCATATGCAGTAGGTATGAATGTCAAATGATAGCATGTGGTGGTCAGAAGGTCACACAAAAGGTTAAAGGTCAAATGTACCTAAAATAACTGAAATTATCAAAATTATTTACAAAATAAAGAAATTATTTAGAATATATAACAAAAACTGCCTCTCACGAATCTCGAGTATTCTTGATTCTGTCCTTGTCTCGACATAGCGCCACGATTTGTTTCTCGACCTTGACATCCATTTTCAGCATCCATTCGGCTTCGTGCAGGATTTCAAAGATTTTAAGATCGCAATTCAAATACAACTGCTTTGTCACCGGATGTCTGACTAACAGCGACGACTCGAGTCCTGTCAGAGTGACGTCGATTGTCTGCGACCAAGCTCGGATGTGGACAACCTAGTGTAAGAGCAATATTATTATCATTTAAACATATCCCACATGTCCCATATGTGTGATGTGACAAATTCATTCATTCATTCATTCATTCATTCATTCCTAGACAATTTCTATAGCACTGTAACAAGGCTGAGGCCCACAACAAAAGCGCTTTAACATCTCAACTACAACCCAACCTAAACAGATGCGTTTAGGTTGGGTTGTAGTTGAGATGTTAAAACAAATGTACTTGATGATATTCTCGAACCTCATTACAGAGAGAAATTATTTGACTTTACACAATTTCTGACTTTGGGTGATGTGTACAATGACAGAACATTTTATTGAATTAATTTCTCCCACTTAAATGTAACCAGTGGTTGACTTTCTAAAAAGTGATGCCTCGATTTTGTGATCAATAGAATACAGCTGAACAAAAATAACCCGACTGACTTATAAGTCCGAAACACATGGGCCAAAGGGGTTGGCGTAATCCTATTTATTGTAAAATATGAAGAACTAGCTGTTTGCCCGTCAAA
The DNA here is from genome assembly GCA_018105865.1 of Metaphire vulgaris. Classification (NCBI taxonomy): domain Eukaryota; kingdom Metazoa; phylum Annelida; class Clitellata; order Crassiclitellata; family Megascolecidae; genus Metaphire; species Metaphire vulgaris. The sequence continues at coordinate 9,541,517 of CM030869.1, read as the reverse complement.
AATGACAGGGGAGCTTGGCTGTTTTTCTACACAATTTTTTGTAAATGTTCCAGCATTTTGCCCCATGATTTGTCCTTAACCAGAACATGGCTTGAGCAAGTTTGATGTAGGGACAAATAGGATGTGTCTTCAAGCTCCGCCCTTTTGGTTGCCTATAGCAACGATTATAAAACGATAGCAGTGCATCGTCCAAAAAGAACACAGCTATATAATTACACAAACTTGAGGAAATAATATAAATAATTCTTTTCAAGACCAGATAAAGTATCAAATCATAGTCTACTATACTTTTTACCTCATATTCAACCAAAATTACAGCCAATTTGTTAAATGCTCGAATAGCTTTACGACCTTCTGGTGTCTGCAGCAAATAAAACACAGCCAATTAACAGTAAGTTCCAAGTAAATGCTTGAATAGCTAGCTAGCTCCACCCCTCCAATGTATTGGCTTTCTCCAACGTAATGTAACAAAATATTTGTATAGCGCCTCTTCTGAAGAATCACTCAGGAGCAATAGTGCTGCAATTACTGTATATTGACCAATGTCTTCCACTGACAGATCCTCTTACATATGGGGTTGAAGGAGCAACAATCAAGGCCTTTGAGTATTTAGAACCTGTGCTCAGGGGCATAGCGACTGGGGGGATATATCGGTATATATACCCCCCCCTACAAAACAAATCGGTCTACCTTAGAGTTTTTTATGTGATTTACATGTGGTTATATGTGGTTTATATGGTTTATGCGGTTTATAGTTCAGATTTATACCCACCCAAAATATTTATACCCTCCCAAATCAAATTCCTGGCTACGCCCCTGCCTGTGCTATAAAAATGCTTGGTCATTATTAATACATGTACAGTGTACAAAGTGTGAATACAGGCAAAAAGAAATCTCTATTGCCAACATGGCTCAAATCTCAGATTTTATGATGTGTCTGGGAGGTTTCTAATCCCTAAAATGCATGTCACCACGCTTCTACTAATTACAGGGTGGCGCAAAAAACGGACTAGTCACATTTAGGTTTGCATTTAATAGAGTCCGGTTTTTTTGCACCACCCTGTGGAATAGGACAATCTTTCTGGTCTTATAATTACTCTGAGAACATCGGTTTTCTTCTTGAACGCGTTCATCGGCGATTCGATCCTGGCGTACAGCTGCCGCACCCAGGCAATCCGACCAGCGATGGGTGACATGTTGCGTGGCATTTCTGGATTGCGTTTCTCTCTTTCGTAAATGGAACCGACCAAAACAACTTCTTCCAGATAAACGTTCAGTGCCTGAATATACTTGTCGGTCAGATCAAGATGAAGGCCAGGAATGTCTTGAAACTTCGAAAGAAGGTCAATAGTCTGTGTGACCTAAAATGAAACAGATGAAATGTATGCTAGACAGATACGCCGTATAACCCACTGTAAAACAAAGTACTGTATTACGAGTATGCAGACAGTTCTTGGTGGTCATTTATAATAGTGTGATTTAAAGTGGCTTAGGAGGCATATCTGCCTGTTTGAAGGCCACTAGGGGTGCTAACGGGGCTTGAACCCGCTCTATCAGCCAACCGCTCCAGCGCGTAACCCACTCTGCCATCTTCAGCCTCATTTGCACACTTCAAATTCAATACCAAACTTTAGAACACAATTAAATGCTCGTTTTTCTCACCTGGCTGATCCACTATCATATGGTTATCCGATACAATATTCTGGATATAATCCGGATCTTGTGTGATTCTGATTTGGTGTCATCAGCTGATGTTTCTATGCTTTATGAAGTAGCGCTATAGAAGTTTAACCTGTACCAAGACTTACAAGGCTATGAGGAAATTACTGATTTTTTTAGAACAATGCCATCTCTCCATATCAGGGCTTAATTAATTTGCTTGCCGAAATACAGAAGACATCGTGAAAAAAATGTTCCAAGTTTTCACACCGATCAAAGTGACAATCAGTCAAAAAAATATTCCCCATGTTTATGGCTTGTCATATAATAAATACTGGTCTGTCTGTTCATGGTAACCTGGTTGTTCAAAATGCGTGACTGCATGGATATTTTTACACCCCCCTAACCCTCCCCCCCAATTTGAGACCGACACCCCCAAAACCCCCCAATCTGAGAGCAAGATGACCTTTTTGCTTGTCAGACTTTTTCGGCAGGGCACCACCAGAATATACTAACACCCCCCTTTCCAAAATAACCCTGTGTGAATGTCACTGTATTCAAGGTTTTAAAAAATGTAAAAGACTCAGAAATTTCATATGATCAGTGAAAACTAACTGTAAAGTTTCGTTGGAAACGTGAATTGATAAATTCCTCCTTCATCTTCTGCAGTTCTTCAAATTGCCGACAGAATTCCGCGTAGTCACAGTCGAACTGAAATTTCACCAGCAACATATCATCGCCTCAATGCAAACAATTCAAAGTCAATTTTACTTTAACGCAGCCATTTGCAACGTAACATTCTGTACGATACTTTTAAACACTGAAAGAGAAATGCGCTCGTTGTCAAGAAACGATTATGTGAGTCTCAGAATAAAGTCAATATTTAATCATTATAACACTGGAGAAATCAATGAACAGTTGAACAGTTACTATGAACAGTTACTATGTTACTAACTCGAACACTAGCGCCCAGTTTGCAATGAACCTTAAGATGCATTTGTTTAGAACAACGTACGATTGTCAGAGGTGAAGCGCTCTCGACTTAGGCATCATTTTGGGCATAGCGCTATATAAATTGTCAAAATATAATAATAATAATAATAATTATTATTATTATTATTATTATTATTATTATTATTATTATTGCCTAAGCTGTCCTTAATAGCAGATAAATAGCAGTTGTATCCAGTGATGGGCAAAAGTTAACTAAAAATTAGTTAACTTTTAGTTAAACTACTTTTTTTTAGTTGCATCAAAAGTTAAACTGGTTGCCAGTAGTTGGGTAAAAGTTTAGTTAAGGCATTAGTTAAACTGATTTTTTTTTAGTTAACTTTTTTTAGTTAAACTTGAGTTATTCAGATTCTATGTCAGATGAAAACTTTGATCAGTCTGTGTTTTTGCGGTATATTCTCAAGGAATGAAACATTGTAACGTTGAAACAACCTCATTTAATATGCCGATCAGTGAATTTGTGGATATTGTGACAGCTGCTGTTTAAAATTATAATCGTAAATCGTGTTCGTTGCAGCTTGTAACATAGTTTTACTAGCTCAGTAGCTCATGTCAAAGTTAAAAAGTTAAAGGTAAAAGTTAAACTGCTTTTAATTAGTTATCAGTTAAAGTTAAACTGCTACAGTGAAAAGTTAGTTACTTAAAAAGTTAAACTGCTTGATTGCAAAAAAAGTTTAGTTAAAGTTTAACTAAAAAAAATTAGTTAGTGCCCATCACTGGTTGTATCTTCAGATATCTACAAAACATATCTTGCCCAACTTGCTTACATAGCAGAATGTCTCTCTCTGTCGATGATGAAATGATGAAATTTCATCTCTCATTTGGTGAAATTTCATCTCTCTCTGAGAGCTATCCAGAGAATACTTGTCCATTTTACATTACATTACACATAAATGGCCCGTAAAGGGGTTAACTAATAACACATCCAACCAAATAAAAGACATACATACGTCAGGCTTGTGTAGATCAAGAACATCATATGTCTTCTTTTTGACACCATCGACCATCACTCTGTAACTTTCTGCCATTTCTTCTACGCCTTCGAGCTTGACGTCATCGATTCCGGAGTAGTTCTCTATATTAGTCATCATGTCGATGACTTTTTCGAGACGTTTTGTGAAGGCGTTGAATTTTCCGAAAACGTAGTTCTCGCTGCAACAAAACAGACAGCAAAATTAAAACAAATATTGATAAATTGTTGAGATTTTCTGACAGGGATTAGACATAATAATACTTAATAATAATAATAACAGCAATAATAATAATAATAATAATAATAATAATAATAATAATGGTAATAATAATAATGGTACTACTACTGCTACTGCTGCTGCTGCTGCTGCTGCTGCTGCTGCTGCTGCTACTACTACTACTACTACTACTACTACTACTACTACTACTACTACTACTACTACTACTACTAATAATAATAATAATAATAATAATAATAATAATGGTAATAATAATGGTAATAATAATGGTAATAATAATGGTAATAATGATAATAATAATAATAATAATAATAATAATAATAATAATAATAATAATAATAATAATAATAATAATAATAATAATAATAATAATAATAATAATAATAATAATATGATAAGACTAAAAGTTTCAGATCTGTTCACATGCACAGAGATTGCGCTTCTTATCCACGACCCAGAATCAATTCAAAGTGCCACGAGTACATTTTTTTCAGAAATAAAGCTTTGCATAATTTGGTTCATCCCCCTAAGTACATCTGACCAAAGCAAACATAGGTTTGCAGTTGCTGAATTCATTGCACCCTTTAAAACACTTGAAAACTTACCTTTTCGCAATTCAAACTATTTATTTATTTAATTATTTCAAGACAACTTCTATAGCACCGTGCACTAGTATGTCGGTAATCATTCGGAACAAGCACTAAATAAATGCACTGCTGCGTAACATGTTACATTTGACAACAGGGGATTACAATTCAAATCAAAGAGTGACCATCGACTGATGTCAAGGACATTACTAAAATGGCACCATAGAAGTTATCAATGATGAGGATGATGCTGATGATGATGATTATCAGTGCATTTTTTCAGTGAGAACGCAAAGGAGCGGCATTCCCACACTCTTTTCTCCAGATTCTCTTCTATACTGATATGCAATAATGTGTGCATGGGCACCCCCAGAAATTTTTCCAGGAGGGGCAAAACACATTTTAACACAGTGGTCACGGTTAATATTTTAGCAAGGTTTCAAATTTCACTGTGAAATATTGGTATTTGCATTTTCCAGAGGGGCAAGTGGCCCTTCTTGTCCTAATATGCTGGCACCCATGAATGTGTGTGTTTTACTTACAATCAGTTGTATTACTTACAATCAGTTCATTTATCAGTTGCACTTGATGAGCAAAAAAATAACCATCACCATTAAAAATATAAAAATTTCAAACTTTTAGGGGCCTGTAGGAATTTCTCTTGACGGCCCAGCAAATGAGTTCCCAGATCTATTTTTGCTAGAAAAAAGCACTGACGATTACAATATAAGAATAAGCAGCTACTGTTGTGCTGCTTTCCAAGGTGCTATAGAAATCCATGAGATTCTACTTACTTACTTACTTAAAAACACTAAGAAGCGGGTCACCTCAGCTCAAGAGGCTTTCCGTTTGGCGCGTTCTCGATATTTTCCTTCGCAAGAAGTAACTGGCGCTGGTATTCACGATTCATACGGACGCAGTGCTGGAGGCGCCGCATGAGCTCAGAGTACGACAGATCCCAGACTCGCGCCGCATCTCGATAGATGTACGACCGACAGGTGACCACCATCTGATTGGTCACCTTGACGAAAAGCGCCGCCAGGCGTTCGGACGTGTTGTAGTAGGTGGAGATGGTGAAAATTATTTGGACCGAATTTATGAGGGGAGAAACTTCTTCGATCATGGATTCCTAAGTAGATACAGCAATTTTGAGCAAAAACATAGAATAATAATTTGAATCAAAACATGAAGCAATACAGAAAACCAACAGAAATTCTTAATTACAACCATTTAGAGGGTGCAGTGGAGTAGCGGTAGGATTATCGTCATGCAACTGAAAGGTAGTGGGTTCGAATCTGACCCTAGCTACTGTGTAGCAACCTTGGGCAAATTGCTCACCCTGCCCTTACAACCTTTCACTATATAAATGACTTAATGTGTGTTAAGAGCCGTATAAAAACAACAACAACAACGATATAATAATAATAATTATTATTATTATTATTATTATTACTACTACTACTACTACTACTACTACTACTACTACTACTACTACTACTACTACTACTATTGCAACTATTATTACTCATTAGGGTTGAAAATTAATTGAATTGATCAGTAATAATAATAATAATCAATAATAGCCACAATGACCCTTTGGACTAAATGACCATGCATGAATGACCCCCACGTTTGGCTAGAGCTACTTCATACTAAGATTAAGCACCTAGGAATAAGGAACTATTTTGGCGCGGCTTTTGAAAGCGCTGTAGAAATTAACGAAGTTTTACTTACTTACTTAACATAAAAGAATGCAGAGTAACATTAAAAAGGTACCACACAATTAACCATTAAACAATGCTGGACAAAAATTAAAGCATATTCTATAATTATGAAAAACAAGTTCTTATTTTAAAATCGTTTCAATATGACCAATGCATCTCACCGCATCACAGTGAGCTAAATTGCTGAAGAAACTGTCAAGGGTGTAGAGGTATTTCACACTATCCTTTGCCTCATTGGCAGCATCGGTGATGCAAGCATCCTACAGTTACCATAGAAACCACAATAAGGCAAGCATCCCACAGTTACCATAGAAACCACAATAAGGCAAGCATTCCACAGTTACCATAGAAACCACAATAAGGCAAGCATCCCACAGCAACAGCAAATAACGTACAGCCCTCTCAATTTCTATCTAACACACTCAAAATATGGCACATCCAAGTCATTTCATACTATGCACTAGAGCCAATGATTGTATGAGAACTAGGGACATCAACAAAATGAAAGTCCTGCCAAATATCTTGTGAAATGGTTAGCAGGTAGTTTGAGGGATGATCAGTGTCTTAAAATAAGTGGTTTATTGTACAGCAGGTTTCATTTACAGTAAAAGCACAATTTATAATTAATTTGCTGAGAGGCAGAAGCAAATGAAAGGACTGTTAAGCAGTTCGTGTACACTGTATACACATACAAAAATGTCAACGAATTGAACGAATTCAATCAATCAATCAGTCAATCAATCAATCCTCTGACATTCCTATGACAATAACCATATTTTTGTTTGTAAGCATCCCCAATGCTTTAAACGCTGCAAGAATAATCAGTATTGCCCATCTCAAGTTTCCTCTCATCATCATCATCATCATCATCATCATCATCATCATCATCATCATCATCATCATAATCATCATCATCATCATCATCATCATCATCATCATCATCATCATCATAATCATCATCCAGGTCCATGGGTGCTGTACCCGTAGGTGTCGACAGCCTGATTCACAATTTGTCTCCATCTTTCTCGGTCCTGTGTCGCTCTGATCAGTGTGTGTGCAGTTCAACGTTCCCCCATTCCTCTATATCATCCAACCACTCTCTTCTCGGTCTCCCTCTTCGATTTTCTCCATCCATTGTTCCCGGCATGATCTTCTTCACCAGTCTATTCAAGTTTCCTCTACAGTGCTCAAAATAAGGCACCTCCCAGCCATCTTATACTACACACTAGAGCCAATTACTCTAGAACAATGGACATAAACAAAATGGAAGTCGTTCGAGGGATGTCAAATAGATTAATGAAAAATAACGGTCACACAGGAGTTTAAGCACGTTTGTTCTCGTCTGCTCACCAGGTGTCTCCACTTCTCGATGGACTTTGACCTTGCAGCCCGGAGCGTTCCAACGAGTGCCCGACATTTGACGCACTTAATGCGCTCCATCAGCCTGCGTCAAAACATAAAAACCATCGTGAAATTTTAATCCCTGCCTAACCAGCCCTTGCCCTGTAAGCCTCTGTCTAGCAGCCCTTAACGTGAATTCTTGGGGTTTATTTTCAGTTAATTCAACTGCCTAATTTTCATCTATATTTTTTATTACAAATATGCAGATAAACCAATAACTATTTACCGATGTCTAGTCAGATTTATTGACCTCACAAGTTCTAACATCACTGCAAACTGTCCAGAACACTGATTTAGTGTAACTAACAAGGCCTGGTATTTTTTAGATGTGCAATTTAGTGACTGCCTAACTATATAGGCCTATTTGTTCCTGCTTCAGTGGCCCTATCTGCATTCTGTTCTAGTCCTCTGAAGCCTGACATAACAGCACTCGATGTTAAATAACCTTCTGCATTAAATTGTCCTATTAGCAAATCAAAAAGGAAAAGAGAAAGGTAATTTCATTGGCAATATTACCAAGCAACACATTCTCTCTCAATCAAACAGACTCAATATAAAAGTTCTTATTTTGCAAGACATGGCAATTAGCCTACTTAGAGACAAGCTAGGAAAGAAATTTTCACAAAATCCTAGCATTATTAACCTTGTACAATTCCAACCGCAACAAATTAAGTTAATAGGAACTAAAACACGATGATGACCTAAAGAGCATGGCTGGACAAAACATCACGGACAAAACGTCACGGGTTCGGGTTGGGGTTAGGCTGAGGGTTACATTTTATCCCCATTACATCTGGTTCGTGACATTTTGTCCCTATGACATTTTGTCCTCAGACATTTTGTCCTAGCACCCTGAAGAGAGATGACCATTAATACAGCAAGAGGTAAATCTGCTCGGAACAGATTTGAAAGTTTTAACGTGGCATCAACTACAGACATACAAGCAACAAAATAACCTACATGTATAACTTTGCCATACGATTTTTCCAGTATAGTAGCTCCGCGCCTGGACCGGTGTCGTCTGCCTCTCTCCGTATCTGTTCACCTTCCGCCAGAATTTTTTCGATCTGCCGGTGCCAAATGGAAAACAATTCCTCGAGCTTTTCTACAAATTCGCTACTCCTACCTGCCAGAAAAAGGCAAATGAATAACCAGAAAAATTATTTCAGAACGAGATGTTAATTTCAACTTATCTTATTCAACAATATTAGGAATAGCAAATGGCCAAAGTAACCTTAAAGGCCAGGTCACTTCATAATCAAAACCCTTACACTGTATTATTACCCCCTTGTTCCTGAAGCGAGGTTTTGAATCGGTTGGCCCTATCCTTTGGAATGCTCTTGACGCCAGTATGCGTGGCTTAGCAACTCCTAATTCTATGGCCCTCTTTTTGAAATGACTTAAAACTTATCTCTTTGTCAATATACAGTAATTTGTTGTCGGAGCGCTTCTGAGTGATTCTTCAGAAGAGGCGCTATACAAATATTTTCTTACATTACATTACATTACATTATTATATTACATGGTTGTTAACACACATTAGGTCATTCACAAAGTGTGAATCAAGTCAGGGGTGAACAACTTGCCAAAGGTTGTTATGCAGTGACTAGGGCCAGATTCAAACATTCTCTTACTAATAGAGGTCCAAATGCATGGAACAAACTGCCTAAATAAGCTAAACATCATCTCTAGATAGCATCATGAGATTGGCACCACATATATTGTTTCATTACTATAACTATTATTATTACTAAAACTGTAAAGTTTACATAACTCATTTTTAGAATAAAATTCATGCATAAATAGCACTGTTTATACAAAATACCAGTTTTTCACTCACACTATATAAAGATATCATGCACTAAAATATCAGGCCAGGTCAGGTCTTTGTCCTCCACTTGTGTCCAGCTATCGACTTCTCCGTGATATCTCTCCTAAGTTCTCTGTGCTTTGCTATTTCTTCCAAAGTCATTCGGTGTCTTCTGTCAGTTTTTCCATTGAGATTCAGCCCTGCCATGTTCAGATCCTCTTCCAATCCGTCCACCCCATCATCTTTTAGGTCTTCCTTTCAGTGTTTTATCCAGACTCCAGGCCTTTGGGGGGAAATTGAGGATTTTTTTGGGAGGGGGGTTCGACTTGGTTGGAGGGGAAAAGACACAGTTCAATGCAAATTTGTTGTAAGTGCTGGGATTTTTGGGGAGGGGGATTTTGAGGTTGGGGGGTAAATCTCCCCTCCTAACAGGCCTGTATAAAACACTGCTTCCTTTCGATCTTCTCCCCTCTGGTATGTAGTTGAAAATTCGTTTTGGGTTTCTTATTTCTTATTTAACACATGAAATATTCAAACGATGTATGACATTACCCCGGTACATCCCAATAAACAGACGACATGCGTAAAAATTACTGTAAACAGCCCATCAGTGTACTTGATAATGCTGTGCATACTTGCTGTCAAGTAATCGGCCGGTGTCGTCATTTTTTCAAGACTGGCACAGCAGTCAGTTTCAACAAGGGAAACGTCATTGGCCATGACGCCCTTGGCGTTGCTGATGCTGTTCGTCACTTTATCCATCAGCTCCAGAAAGCTCGCCTTCTCTGCAACAGTACAGCTTTCCGGATTCTCATCACCCCAATCGCCCCAATTCTGCAGTAATATAAAAATACAAGTACAAAATACAAAAATAAAGAAAAATTAATAAAGAAAAATAATGAAAAAGAAACGAAAAGAAAAGAAAAGAAAAGAAATTTAATTTAATGAATTAATTAATAGAAAATAAAACTTTAAAAATAAGAAATATTTTCCCAAAAAATTTAAAACATAACAAATATAGAAATAGCTAAAAATGTAAATAAAAAAAATAAAAATACAATAACAGCTATTTAATTGAACAGCACCAGTATAAGGAATAAAAAGTCATAACCATTCAAAATTACAGAATTTTAATTGTCTTTCCTCACATACACTGCACAATATATGTTACAAAAAAACTTCATAACTCTTAAGATAAAAATATGTGTAAAAAGTACCTCCTGAGCTCTGAGGAATGATGCAAAGATCTTAGACAGCAAGAATTCTATGCTGTCCAATAGTCTTCCACATGAGCAATCCATGAACATGAAGCTGACTTCGCTCGCTATGTCCTCGATGGTCAACGCTGTATTCGGGTTTTGGCGCAGAAAGAAATACAGCATTCCAGTCGCAGCCTTCAAGAAATCGATTGCTACCATAATTCAAGACTTATAATTCTAGAATTTTATAAAATTTCCTATAGCTATAATTCTCCAGAAATTGAAAGGCAGTGGTACCTAGCAATAGTTATATTCAAACTAGAGATCAATTTTCTGTTATCACCATTATTATTATTATTATTATTATTATTATTATTATTGTTATTATTATTATTATTATTATTATTATTATTATTATTATTATTATTATTACTACTACTATTATCAAGAGGCCTGTAGGAAGTGGGAGTGCAGGTCTTCGGCTGCATCCACTGAAAAAAATCAGGGGGTGCACTGCACCCCCTGGAAGATGAGGCTGGTTTTTTCGCCTGTCAGGATTTTTAAAAAGAAGATAAAAAGGTTAAAGGAAGGGCAATGATCTTTGTTTGCTTGTCAGAAATTTTAACCTGTAAACACTGCACCCTCTGCTAAAAATTTGTTCCGACATGCCTGATTATTATTATTATTATTATTATTATTATTATTATTATTATTATTATTATTATTATTATTATTACATGGATGTTAACATATGTTAAGTTATTCACAAAGTGAGGAACCATAAGTGCAAGGCAATCAGGAGTGAACGAATTGCTCAAAGTCACTAAGCAGTGGCTAGAGTTGGATTTGAACCCACTACCTTCTGGTTGCATGGCAAAAATCCTACCACTAAGAAAGTAACAAATTAAATTTTAATGAATCTAACACTCAGTGTAAACTGAACACCTCATTAGTTCCCGTTGTCATAAACAGCTTCTTCTGCACGGAAGAAGTAGACGTCTGCATCGAAGAAGTAGACGCCTGCATGGAAGAAGTAGACGCCTGCATCAAAGAAGTAGACGCCTGCATCAAAGAAGTAGACGTCTGCTGCAGGGGTCGAACAATTTCCGAGTTCTAGAGAAGACCAAATATAAACAAGCAACGACCTCATGACTGCACAAAGTCGCAGCGCTAACACAGAATAAAGAAACTCAAATTAAAGAAAAGTGTACTACCGGTATTTGGTCAGCATGCTGACCTGGAAGCAACTCCAAATGAGGATCTTTGCTGGCCCAAAACAGCAATACAACTAAATAACTTCAATTTTCTTAACCATACATGTCAACTACTATATTCTGCGCAACCTTTTAGAAGTTGTGTTGAACGAAGACAGTATTGCATTCAATTCTACTTTGTCACTCCATTTTGAAAGCCTTATGATAACTACCACACCAAGCAAGTAAAAAACTATGGTTGTGAAATAACAAAATTTAATAATAAGATTGGTACAGACCAATATACAAGAGCATATAGAAATCAGGGCCCTGTAAGAACAGTGTTTATTCTAGGCCTTCTCTGGGGGGGAAATCCCCCCCACCCGTTTTAAAATCCCCCAAAATTTTTATATGTTGGCTGGGGAATGGAAATCCCCCCCCCCAAGTGTGGAGACTTAGACCTTGCCCCCCCCCCAAACATTTCAAAATCCCCCTCAATGCTGTAAGAATGAGGAAATAAAGACTGCCTTGGAGAGCTTTGAACTGTCATATTGCAGGAAATAGCAGTAGAGGAAGACAAGCTAAGAGATGGATGGATAATATAAAAGAAGATGTCGGAAAACAAAATCTAAACTTAGAAGAAGCAACACACATGGCAAGAGACAGGAAGACCTGGAGTCATCTCTTTTGTTTGTATTTAAAAATACAAGCCCTGGCTCAAATAGATTGTATACACATACACAGCATGCAAACTTTAAGACAGTTGACATTCACATTCTTCATTCCCCCCCCCCCCCATGCTCATATTCCTTTATCTTCTTTATCCAGAATAGCTCAAATAGACAGCTTAACATTCATTTATATAATTTGTTTTAACAGTTCTAGAATACGCTTCGATAATTCAATTTCTGAATAGCTTTTTTCTTGGTTATATTGTACTTTTCTTGCCATTCTGTAATTACTATTATGATATGTTGATATTTACCGATCTGGAAATAATAAAACCTCAATCAATCAATCAATCAATCAGTCATATAAGAAGCTCAGTGTATCAAACCAGCTTAAAAACATAAACATATTCATCCTGTGTCTGGCCAAGCAAATGAACAGACAGACTGTATGAATGCTACAGCAAATGCATGCACATGGATAAATTATAATTAACCCCTTAACTGGGGACCCCGGATATATCTGTCCATTTTACATTGAGTTACAGTTAAATACACGGTTAAGGGGTTAATAAGCCAAGGAGAACACAGCATCATAACACAGACTATCATTAAATTAATCGAATTAGAACAAAAATTATCTAATACAGCCATCAAAGTCAATACCGGAACATCATGGTAGAAGAACATGAGCTTTGTGCTTCCATTTGGTGCAAGAAATTCTTCCAAAAGATGAAACTAACAGGAAAATCATGTGAATAATTAATCATATTAAGACTAAAATAAAATTCAATCAAGAAGCTTTAAACAACAAAACCAGAGTACTGGTAGTATTTGCTATTTGAGAGTGAGAATAGTGGGGAAGCATTTGTAATTGTCCAATTATGCTAAATAAGCTAGTTAAATAAATTAATGACAGCAAGAAACATTCCCTTATTGTGCATAGAGTGGATCGGTGTGGTAAGTAAGTAAGCAATTACCAAAATTTCCCCTTTCCCAAAAAATACCATACTGCTGCCAAAGTGGGTTTCAATGGAACAAAAAAATTTCTACAAAAGTCAGTGTGAGTTGTAAACAAGGCTACCAAGTTTCACTTGAGAAAAACAAAGTGGCCTGTGTAAATCAAGGGTCCATTCAATTTGCCCTGCAATAGGATTTTACTGTAAATTACAGTAAATTTACATTCTGCCATACCCATACAAATTCAATTTATGCATCAAAAAACTGACTTCATTTATTTCACTGGCAACTATTTGTCACACATCAAATTAGTGTAAATTTTTTTGAAAATACAGCTAGAAGTCAGGTAAAAATTTGTAAAATCTTCTTTTGATGAAAGTGTAAGAAAATAGAGTAGCATACATTCTCATCTTCGAGGACAACTTCCTCCAACTGTCCTAACTCCATATTCAATGCTGGGGCCATCTGAAAAAAAAACCGCAGGCAATTCTAAAACAATTCCGCGTTCACAATATTTTTTCTCTCTCAAACACCAACAAGAACAAACAAATATAAAATACATCCAATACATAGGCCATGCTTAGCTTGCTCTCTTATCATGCTTTCCCTTCAAGTATCTTAAATTATTGTTATGGAATTAAATGTATTTTGGCTTCTTTTTCACTTACTGTTCAGCAATATAATGCAATGCATAATGTAATGTAGTATTTCTATAGCACTTCCTGTACTTGTAATTTTCAATACTGATTCATTAAATTATACACTGCCTTTGATTGATGGATTGATTGACTGGTTGATTGATTGAGTGCATAACATTTGGATCATTTTATATAAAATATGACAATATTCAGAATAAACAGTACTACACACATGTCACAATTTGTACTATGTACTACACATGCATGTGCAACAAATGTACTACACATATGTCACAAACTCTGACTCTTTTGGAATTTTTCTACGTAATCTTAAGACTTACTTATTCACCATCGGGTGTACGTAGTTTTGTAAAGCGCTCTTGATTTTGGCCACTTTTGCCATGCTTATTGCGCTATAGAAATCGTCTGGCTAATAATAATAATAATAATAATAATAATAATAATAATAATAATAATAATAATAATAACACACCCTGTCCAAAAATACCCAAAATCATAACCATTTCTTACGACTCAGTGCATAGAACCGAAGGACTACTGCAATAGCATATACTCAATCCACTTTAGCTCAGTGTAAAGGACCAGCAGGAAATTATCAGAGATTTCAGAAAACCTTAAAGATATAATAGCTAATATTTATCACAGACAGAACCAACGTACCTTTGTGAATATATACAAATGTCTGGCATCAAACTGAAACAAAATTAGCATGCCTAATTAGAGAAAAACAATGCCTTGAGATGTCAACTAAACAGAAATAGGATTCCCAGTTATTAATGCCAGACACCAGAACAATTTGGTCTCTAAGTGTTGCTAGACAGCAGTCTGCTAAACCCTGTCTTACTCCATATGCCTGAAAGCCAACAGGATGCTACTAGCCAAACATTCCTGCATTTCATATCTACGTAGATGACAGAATCTTAAAAGTCAGCAAAATCAATGCATTATTAACCCCTTTACCGTGGTCCCCGAATATATCCGTCCATTTTACATTGAGTTACAGTTAAATGCACGGTAAAGGGGTTAATATGCCTGTTCAAGTTATCATGTGGAAGAATTCAGTGCCTAACTTGAGGAATTTTTGTATTACTATTGCTAGGGGAAAAATTATAGGAGTCTACAAAAGATTGGAAGGCCCCATGGACAATGCAGTTCAGCATTATGATATTGCATGAAAGCACAGAGCTACCAATCAATTAATTCCTTTTGAAGGGCCTTGTGCAAAATGTTAGACATCCATGATATTTATCAATAAATCCAATTTTGTTTCACCTAACATCTTAATTTATTTCAGAGTTGCAACTACTGCAGACACTATTGAAATTCTATGGACATGATATAGCTAAAACAACAAACCAAGTAATCAAGAGCAGTGTCTTTGCCATGGGGTAGATGTAGAAATTGCATCAAAAACATTATTATTATATTATATTATTATTTTATTATTATTATTACTGCATATTATATTATTATTATTATTATTATTATTATTATTATTATTATTATTATTATTATTATTATTATTATTATTATTATTATTATTATTATTATTATTATTATTATTATTATTATCATCATCATTATTATCACTATATTATTATTATTATTATATATTATTTATATTATAATTATATTATAATAACTTATTTGCCAAAGAATATGAAGTTGAAATTTCAAATGCTATGTAGGGCTAACTGCACTGGTCAGCATTCTTAAAATTGTTATGGGTCAAGATTCAAGTCTTATTGACACATGAACCATCAAATATTGATGACCCATTCAATCCATGACCCACTGACCCAGAACAATCTCTGCCCTAGCATCATTTTGTGATGAATAAATTATTATGGCATATGTCAAATGCAGGGATGTTGTTCTATTAGAATAGACCTATGAATAGTCTCATTTGACAGATGGATTGGAGGGGCATCTTCCCACTGGTCAAGAATGACCCTGTTGGGGTTAAAAAAATTTTATCCGGGGAAAGTTTGGACTTTCCCCCCAAGTGCCAAAGAAATAAAATTCTGACAAAATTGCACACATATGTTCAAACTTTACCCTATAATAATGTACTCCATTTATAAGAAAAGAACGACACATCGGGTTTTATATAAATCAATGGATTCCATTAGGGGCTGTCCATTAATTATGTCAACAATTTTTGGGCAATTTTTTGACCCCCCCTTGTCAACAACTGTCAACTTCCAGTGACCCCCCTATAATTACGTCAAAAACTTCTGACCGCCTCCCCCCCCCAAGATCAATGACAGGTTCCAATAACAAGGTTATTATTTTTTGCTGTGATGACCATTTTCCCCTTGTTTGCTCATAGAGTGTCAAAATGTGGTGGTGATGACCTTTTCTACCTTTTTTGCCATGCTTTTTTCATTATAATAAGTAGTATTCCATGAAATTTCCTATTTTTTGATTATTTGTAAAAAGTGAAACTGTTTACGTCAACTTCTCTTGACCCCCTCCCCCTGTCAACAACTGTCAAACTTTTCAAACCCCCCCTAAATTGTTGACATAATTAATGGACAGCCCCTTATAGAAAAGAAAACTTCGATCACTGAATGTAAAGTTTCTCTTACTGTCGATTGCCGTTCCTCTTTAGTTGCTCTGAGTGGCTGTTGAAGTTTTTTCATTTCTTCTGTAGACAGAAAAGGTTTTGCGCTAACCACATGAGCCTACGCATAAATTACATGACTTCTGTCAGAATAGCACATAGGAAATCACTATCAATGACAGTACAAGTTAATATTAATGATAACTTGCACAGAAACTTTCTCAGATATGCATCTCTTGTCTAAATCAGGGGGCGGAAGATGGCGGAGTGGGTTACGTGCTGGAGCGTCAGGCTGACGGAGCAGGTTCAAGCCCCGTTAGTGCCCCTTTCACACAGGCAGTAATGCCTTCTAAGCCACTTTAAATCATACTAATTTAATTTAATCAGTTTAATCAATTAATAAACTTCTATGGAGCCACTATAATAATCAGTGGTGTACCAATGGGTTTTGCAGTGCACAGGGGTCCCCGGCAGATGGAGAGAATCCCTGACAATGAGATAGATTCAGCTAAATGCTTAAGACTGCAATAACAATGAAGCCATTCGATTACAAAGCTCAGGCAAAAACAAATATAACGACACCCACACGTTTTTGGTAGATCGCAGCCCATGTATGTTCCGCTTGCATCATTATCATTTCTCATTAAAATTAATATTCTGACTAACTAGCAAGATTCAATACTAACTGTGGGCTTTTGATTCAAATGGCGCCTATGTGCCAGTCGACTTTTGTTGATGTTTACATCTGTCCAAACAGTGAACAGACACACACAAAATCAATTCCTGAAAGTAGTGCTAAATCAGTGGGGCGCTCTGCTTCACGTCTACTGAGGCACAACAGGCACAAACCATACACATATCTTTATCGGGCTTATGGTGTTAATGAATTGCTACAATAAAAAGGCGCCGCGTAAATTCAATAGCAGTTTACGTGCTGCAATACATAATGCGTGCTGCAACATTCAGGAAATATTATTCTAATATCAGATATAAATTAACCCAGACACTAGCCTCTTTAACTACACGTGTAGCCTATCTTCCCAACCTGGTCAGACTGCGGCTAAAATGGTCCTAATCCCCGACACTAGTCTTTAACTACTACACGCGTTGTATATTCGCCACCTGGTCAGACTATGGCTAAAATGGTCCTAATCGCTATTTCAAAGTAGCGATGTTGTGAAATCTTATGCAGTAAAGCATTTATAGAGCGCCTCTTTTTACTTGACAAATGCATGCTTTATTGGTATTTACTTCATATTCAGTGGTTCTCGAACAGGGCAGTCCCTACTGAACCACTTTAAACCTTGCTATATTATGTTATTATATTATATTATATATTCGAATCTCTTTTGTAAACATGGAGGTTTAAAAGGCCAAACATATTAGCGTCATGGATACGCAGTGACGTGCCTAAAAGGGGGACTAAGAGGGCGGTCCCCCCCGCTGGCGTACAAGCAGTTAATTTCTGGTCTTGGTTTTGGACAGAGGTAGCCCCTGTAATACGTTCCGAGTGCAAAAATGCCAAGTAGGCCCTATGACACTACTGTATCGCAGTTTATCTCCAATACCTTTGACTGTTAGGTTCTGCTGGAAGTTGTCCTCGTCGACTTCAGTTGGAACCAGGCTTTGCAGGTCGCTGGACCGAGGAGACGGTAGTCCACTGCTGCCGTCGCTGGAGACACTTGCCAGATCTCCAGCGACTGAGGTTGTTTCGTCTTCCATTACCATACAATAAATGCCTAAGGATCAAAAGTTTAAACCCGACACAGATTATAATTTGTTCGATTTGCCGGGGGTTACACTCCCATCGACCCCAACCGCTGGAGATAGCTGAGCCCGACTGCCTAAATTCGTTTACGATAGTCAACTTTTCACAATGTTGGTGTAACTAAAAAAATTATAAATCCTTGCTTGCATATGAATCTTATCGTTCTTTGCTTTTGCAATCTCGTAACGTTAAAATTACAATAAATATTTCAACCAACGTTCCCTTTAAGCAAAGAATGATTGACCAGGTAAGACCAGTGGCGGCTCCACAGGGGGGCTGTGCCCCCTATTAAGTGCCTGGCCCCCCAGTTGGGACCCTACACTTAATACTACATACCTAACAACAAATGGTTGGCCCCCATGATTAGAATTTGCCACCCGAACGCCCCCCCCCCACTTGCCAAATCCTGGAGCCGCCACTGGGTAAGACTATGGCAAGTTCGGTGGTACCACTTTGTTCACATGACCAGTCTACCTGAATCAAAACCAGATCAATATTTTGGATCCTTGCCGGTGCATGCGATGGCAGAACAGGCTATAAAAGGCAATCTAAATATTTAATCACTAGAACCTCTGAGCAATGTCCCCTCTAATTCTTGATGGTCCGTGTGGACATAAAATTTCTCTTGGGCAACAATTTTCCACTTGACTAACTTTTGGGCAATTTTTCTTCTGAATAATTAACTTCACGACCATTACAAAACCACTGGTCCTCGCCAACTGTGAAAAACTGGTAACCTTTTTTTGCTTCATTACACAAGTCAAGCTGTGATGTGTGACACAAGTCAAGCTTTTTAAAAATATATACCTGTAATTTCATAAAAATTAAACACCTCAAAAGTTTCAATTTTTTCGGGCACATGGTTGTTGGCGCACACCCACCTCAGAGAGAACATTGCTGACGAGATCAAATAAATCACAAGATAAAAAATATTTTAAAAACACATTTAATTGCACGTAATTGCATTTTAATGACAGAAAAGGCAAATACATCATATTCCAAATAACACTTAAACAAAACAACTTGCATTACGCTTTCCACAAAAGAGAATGCTTCTACTAAAATCCAGTGTCCTTCTACAAAGTAAAGGCATGCTTACAGTCATGCTAAAAAGTAAAATATACAAGTTGTTTCTTAAGTATCCATTGCAAAAACTACTAATCAAAAGAAAAATTTTAAAAAGCAAGTGTCTACAGCGTGATATAAAGTCTCTTCATATCATTTTTCACACTATAAATTAAAAATCAAGTTATCACCATAGTAAAAAGAAAAATGTATTTCCAATACCATCACTCAGACGAATTAACCCGTTAACTGGGCGCCCCGAGTAACGCTCATCCATTTTACATTGAGTTACAAATAGTTGCCCATTTAAGGGGTTAATTAATTAACACATTAACAAATCAAAGATGACTTGTATGACGTATCAATGCTTTTCTGGATACAGTGCTTTTAATCAACATAGGAAATTATTGAGAAAACAAATCAGTCAGTAAATCCTGCAGCAGCACAAATGGCCTGTACAGTAATCATAACACAAAACATATCTTTCACCTAATTTAATAAAAACAATACTAAAATATCACGCCATCAAATCGGTCAGTTTTTATTTCATTTTCCTCCTCCGTAAAATCAAAACCTATCGGATGCTCATCTTGCGCATGATTCCCGTTTCCAGCTGAACAATGGATTTCTGCGCTTTCTTCTGCGGATCGACGGCAAAGCACTTCCACAGGCGGAGCGTCTCGTCGGCCGCAGCCGAGACCACCGTGCTGCCGTCTGGTGACATCGCCATGTGCAAGACACGCGAAGTGTGACCTAATTTTTGAAAACAAAGATCCACTGTCAACACACATTGGCACAAATTAAATGAAGCACATCTTCTGTTTCTACTGAGGGGCCCCTGACTCCTACGTAGAAATAGAAGCGGTGGAGAGAGAGAGAGAGAAAGAGAGAGAGACACACACAGACAGACAGAGCAGTCTTTATGGATGATCAGAGCTGGATGAGAATGAAGCGTTACCAAGGGACAAGAATCCAAGCAGTGTTTCTTCTAGGCCTTCTCTGGGGGAATTCCCCCCGAAGTTTTAAAATTCACACCCAAATTTTTTATATGTTGGCCGGGCGATGGAAATTTCCCCTCCAAAAGTGTGGAGACTCAGACCTTGTCCCCCCCCAAAACATTTCAAAATCCCCCCCAATGTCAAGGTGGCTAGAATAAACACTGAATCCATGAGATTAGGGACAATGCCATGCACCTGAAAAGTCCACAAATGCAGGGGCCTGCAGTCAGACTGCAGGCCCCTTATATCGTAGGTATAATTTTTTTTATTTACTGCTATATCTATATCCCCCCCACATCCTCCGACCTTAAAGGCCCCGCAAATACTTATTCTGTGGTGGTTCAGCGACGGTTAGCCCCGGCACTGCAATTATCTGAGCGTAGCAGGGGACGTAAATCGGTGCAAAGAATATGGCAATCCAAGTGGCTGACTGCAATCGAAATGCTGGAAATGCCAGGCAAATAAATAGCACAATCTATCGATTATTTCAGACACTAAAAACTGCCTAAACATGTAATGTCTGTATACACGATGCAGAATTTTAAAGAAACCAACTGTACCTGTCAATTCAGTCACTTTTGTCATGGATGGATGACTCCAGATCGTTAGCTGATTAAGTGCGAATCCATGACTAGAGATGAGCTCCTTGTAATCCTTTGACCAAAGCAGGGCACACACCTGAAATACGATAACAAATATGATTCAATTTCACTTTGAACTACCACCATCAGCAAAGACTATATATTCATAAATAGAAGAATAGTTAAGTGCAGCATAGACAACGCCAAATGTTTAAGAAGTTGGATATACCAACATCAGTGGCATAGCCAGGATTTCCGGAAGAGAGGTTTTGGTTTCAATCGTGACCAAACTTGGAAAAAATCTTGACAAGTGAAAAAGCCTTGTTTAAACCATTTTCAACGTGGCCAAAATCACCAAGGCAGTCTAACCCCAAGCAGAGTCCTAGTTATAAAAGCCTAGAAATATTGATAGACACTGAAACTGTATAATTCACAGCAGAAATATACCTGTGAATTAGTGTCAACGCTCGTTAAACACGTTCCTGTATTAACGTTCCATAAACGAATGCAACGGTCTGCAGTCCCGCCTCCACTCGCAAGCAAACTGTGCTGGCGAGGGCACCAGGCCAGTGCCTAAAAACGCCAACAAAACTTAAATAAGTACAATATAATCTCATCATAACAGAAATTAAAGAAATTACATATATAGTAATTAAGACTTCTTGTAATCCCATAAGTTAAATTAAATTTTACTA
This sequence comes from Metaphire vulgaris, assembly GCA_018105865.1. Classification (NCBI taxonomy): domain Eukaryota; kingdom Metazoa; phylum Annelida; class Clitellata; order Crassiclitellata; family Megascolecidae; genus Metaphire; species Metaphire vulgaris. Next base: position 9,519,762 of record CM030869.1, on the reverse strand, counting down.
AAAGAAGTCCGTATGTTATGACCCAGTCAAACAGAATGATGTCCTATTAGAGTCACAGACTTCTTACTGCAAGTCCAGTGGGCACTGGAGCACATAACCAGGGTCCTTCTAATGTCCAGTGATACACAAAATGTGCAATGATAAATTGAAAATGTGCAGTATTAAAATTACAATTTTCTGTGCTTTGTGCAGTGGTAAATTTTACAAACTTTTTCTGTTTGCCTTTTTACATAGATTTCCACAAATTTTCTAAGTTTAGCGCAGTGATAAATGTTACTTAAGAAAGGCTCTGCACATAACTTCATTAAATGCAACTGTAATCAGGCAAACCAAATCAAAATACACAAAAAATGGTGACTTTATTAGATATCTGAAATATACTGACCCCTGTATGACTTTATAAAAGATTTCATTGTCCTGCCCGACACAAATTGTGCATCTAGTTAATACAGGGTTGCACAAAAACCAAACTGTCACATTTAGGTTTGCATTTAATATAGTCCCGTTTTTTGCACCACCCTGTACTTTCAGTAGCCAATGCGCCAAAAGCAGAAAATAACACCATATACCTTGACTGCTGCCTGATGCTGGTTGAAAGAATAAACTGCAGACTGTTGGCCCAGGTCAGACGACCACACGTGCAACGCGTTATCGTTGCCACCGCTGGCCAAGATCTTTCCATCCGGCGACCACTTCAGTCCACAGACCTCCTGCGAATGAGCACAGATTGAACTGACCAGATGTTCAGCAACGCGAACGTCATGATGGTGGATGTATCCGCTGCGGGATCCGCTAAAAAATCATCTGAATCCGATAACTCAAACATTAAAAGACACAAAGAGATTAAACAAGCAGCAATGCACTACGGGTCCATCCATAAAGTACATACGCACTGAGGGGGGGTTCGGATTTTGGAGATTTTTCCTATGTACGCCATGTGCACCAGGAGTAGTGGGGGGGGGGGGTGAAAATATGACTTTTTCGTACATACTACGGTATATGGATGAACCTTATTCAGGCCTACCATCCTTCTTGGCAACACCTGTGAGGCAAAGTGCAGACAAATATTTACTCAAATTTCAAGTTTCATTTTCAAGCAATGTAGCCAAGAAAGCAAACTTTCATATTTAAGAAATAGAGACATTCAGAAACTTGATTTTTTTAAAACACAAAAACAGTTGTGTACCTAGAAAGAATGTGTGCATTCCAAGACAGAGAACCGATGCGGGCGGAATGACCCCCCATGCTTCGCAATTTCTTCATCTTCGTCACATCCCACAGCTAAAAATTTTTCAAAAAATTAAATACTCTTAGCTAGAATCAAGCTGTCAAAACATTCTTCACAAAATTAATGTACCATTAATATATACTAGCAGGCAATATATCATTCCCAAGAAAAAATTATGATTATTATTATTATTAAACTGATAATTTCTTGTGCACCAAATTACCAAAATGTCAGGCACAAGGGCACAGTACAGAGTCAGATAAAAATAAGTAAGATAAGTCATCAAAACAAAAAAACACCAAAGCCAAGTAAACAGGTCCGATCGCATTGACACAACACACCTGGCGCGCACTCACCTGTACTTCTGTCGTGCTCGTTCCAACAGCCAGGTGATTACCTTCGTTCATCCACGAAATCGATGAAACATATTCATCGTTTCCCTCCATTTCCATCAGTTGTTGAATCTCACCTGTAGTTGCATGCCACAGGTAGACACTGGCGCCCAGGCAGACAGCAAGAACGTTCTGGCTCGACCAGTCGAGGAGATTCAGATCTAGAGCAAAAACCAATGCAGAACATTCACCAGTCAAATCTATCAGAATTTGTCAGTACAGTGAAACCTGCTTAATTGCATAGGTGCCGTGCAAGCCTTGCTTATGCGATTAACTGGGCTATGCAAATAGCCGGGACGTCTGATACACAAAACACTGGTTCGGGTTTTTATGTTGTTATGCGATTATGCGGGTTATGCAATTAAGCGGTATGCGATTAAGTGGGATCCACTGTATTTCTTTTTTCTCATGCTCAAAACTTCAATTTTTATTTAAAGAAATATGACAATAGTCTAATAAAAATATCAATGTAGATCAATGAAACGAGATGTGGGTGACAAATCACTCAAAATGCAAACTCCATGTACAAAATCATCTCACTAAGAGGAAAGCACTAAAATCAATTAAAAAATTAAACCTTTACCAAAATGGAAGGCAATTCCAAATTCAAAATAAACCATACTTCTACTCATACCAACTACACTATATGCTCACTTTTACAAACAAGTCCATGTATAGCCCACATAGGCTATCCGTATCTAATATGCAAATTGCTCGATACAATAAATACAAGAATCTAACAGTAATCGTCAAGTATTTCTGGAGCATCGAGAATTCTTTCCGGCGCCTGTGGAATGTGCCGCAGGGATTTTGTGTTTGTTCCAGGAGTTGCCATACTGTAAAGAACCTTCAGCTGAGATCCAGCGCCTAAGAACAATGGCAACACACGAGACACATCTAAACAACACATTTTTAAAAACACAGTGTGGAAACACTGCTGTGATAGCTTGTAAACACATTGAAAAGCATGACCATCAAAGCAAAGGAAATTACCGGTACATTAAAATGTTTAGAGCAATGAAGCGTAGCGATTAAAATACATTTTCCTACAGTCATCGTTAACCCCTTAACTGGGTGCCCCGAGTAACGCTCATCCATTTTACATTGAGTTACAAATAGTTGCCCAGTTAAGGGGTTAATCAACAGTAATACTCTCACTAAGCAAAAAACAAAAAAGCCTTAATTACTTGTAGCAGAAGTTCTAACAATAAATGCAGTATATGCTATTATCGGCAGAAGAGTGGTTATCTATTGACACTCATTAAAAAGCTAAAGATAACCATGTACTCAAACGAGCAGAGGTCTGGCGCTGACCTCTGTGTACTACGCAAGCAGGAACACAGCTAGCACACACCATTAATCTTCAGTAGTTTGCCATTGCTTTCTCTAAACCTGTGTTTTACCTTCACGGCCCAAGGATGCTACCAATTTATCCACGCCTAAGTAATGAACAGCCTTGTTAGCCACCAGCACCACAACTCAATCTTAGAATGGTCACCCATAAAGTATGAGCTGCATTTGACACTGTTTATCTTCAGTGTTCTAACGGGAACAGAGTCTCATAATGCCAACTAAATTACTCATCAACAGTAATAGGATACTCATTATAGATATTAAGATACTCATTACAGGTATGAGGATGCTCATTATAGGTACAGCTGTGTGAAAAAGTCCTGCACGTTTCACGCTCCTCACAAAAATTTTGTTGTGAGGATCCATAAGGCAATCACACAATAATTAGTAAATTCTTTACCAAAAACATCAATACCCGTTGAAATATATTGAGATTTGTATATCCTAAATCATTAATGGTTATTCAGATATTCATAAAAAACAAAAATCCCAAAATCCTATAAACGTGCAGGACTTTTTCACACAGCTGTATTAAGATACTCATTAATGGTTTAAAATAACAGAAAAATGACCACAGATCCCAAGTTAAAAGTCATCACCTTCGGGTAATTCTGGCGGACGTTGGTGATAGCCTATGATTTTACTTTCGAATTTCTGCCCGTTAAGATTTTCGTTCATTGTCTTCTGAAAGTGTTCTTTCGTCGGGCTGATTGGCTCGCCGTTCGTCGAGGCGGATTTATTTGTCACAAGGAAGTGTCCGAGGTCAACCTGGGTCGTGTTCCTATTTGGAATGAACCGGTCGCCAGTTGCGGCACTGGACGGTGTCAAAGTCTTATCTACACACAACATCGATATTTGAAAAATAATAGCAGTAGCTTGTGTTTGTTGCACAAATTACAGCACTATTGAATGGCCATTTTCCATCAAAAGTCTACACTCTTGTCAATTATAACCGACCGATTGGATACTTGTACTCTTCAGTATTAATGATAGGCCCTAAATCATAAAATTATTTCGACCTAAGGCTAAATCTAGTGATAAGGTCTAATAGGTGAAAATCAAATAATGCACAGCATAACAAACATTGGCTGTAACATCCAAATTGAAACCGTATCTGATATTATGCCTATTGCTTTTCAGGGATGATGACTCTATGGATGATGACTCTATGCGAAGCTCTTTTTAATATTGATGAGACATGGCTACATCTTCATAATCTGTTGCTAAGAGCATTTTCATACCTGCACAAAAATATTGCTCACACTTTAAAAAATTATATTCTACAAATTTACTCTGTTCGCCCAAACCCTTTGATGATTTGAACGGAGTTCTCCCAGGCGTCCTAGAATGAACAGAATTCTGCTGCTGAAGCGGCTTTGACGGAGAGTTCCTGGAACTGCCACTCGACCCCGGCCTTTCCGCCAGTTTCCGCTCCCATCTCATCAGCGGCACCTTTGTCATCGACTTGTCGATTCTCATCGCAGCACTGATGTCGTTTTCAAATCCAAAGTGTGCCATTGTTGTTCTTAAGATCTCCGACTAGCAGCCGCGCACGTCGTCTGCAAGATAAAGCATGTAATGTAATGCAACAGATTGCATTTATGTAGTGCCTCCACTGAAGAATCACCCAGAAGTGAGCCTAGCAAAGTGCATTCGTAAAATGGCAAAGTAAAAACTACAACAACAAATGACTGGTGAAGATATCTCTGTCTTAAGGCAGATCCAATCGGCTTTTATACTACTCGGAGACATGAGTGTGGAGATTGCTAGCTGCTTTACTCACGCACAATTAGGGGTTAACAACTTGGCCACGGTCATAACACAGTGGCTAGGGTCAGATCCAATATACAACCAACCCTCTGCTGCAAGGCAAGAATCTAACCATTACCAACTCAAGATAATTATTGAGTCTAAATGAAGACTAACTTCGCGTCTTTGTATGACCGCCAATATTTTCAGCTATGGCTATGTAATTCTTGGTGCTATTTAAATGAACACTTTCAATGTAAAGTAGGTAAAATCTCGATGATTTTTATAGCGTTTTAAAATGCAGTATCGCAGTAGCTCCTTATTCCTAGGCGCTTAATGGTTAACGATTAAAAGTAAACCCTGGTCCTACTTATGCAATGGACTGTTTCCAAGAAAACCCTCAAATAATATCCTTTGTAGTCTTATGACCAAAGACCGTAACTTCTTCGACGAACAAAACGAGCAAAAAGCTAATTCACTATTGCCGATCTGATATTCTGCATTTGAACTTCTTTTTTATCTCTCCGGCGCTATAGAAGTTGTCGATTGGATAGCACAGGGTTGACTAATCAACGCTTGATATTCATACTCAAACACAAAAGATATCGAAACAGTAGCGTGAAACACCGGCGAAGCATTCTAGTAATGCTTACTTTTGTATAAAAATATACTCTTACCTCCAGAAATTTGAGATTCAAAACAAATGTATTTTCATAAAGAGCAAATGAAACATGTATGCACATGCACTCCTCAATCTCCTTCATTAAAAGGTAGGGGGACATTTAATGAGATTTTGAATTTAAACCCTGCCAACTGATTGGACAGGAGTCAGCAACTATCTGTTGTTATTGGTCTAAATTAGGCCGATCTGTTCTGTAAGTAAGTAAACGGTAGAATGAGGAGAACATCCCGTCAACTGGTTATATAATTGTCCTTAAACTGTTTCAAGGGATGACGACGATGAAGCAGAAATCGTACAAAATGAAGAATACTCTTTTCAAGGAATCTTCTGGCGAAATCGTTACTCTTTCTATCCACCGCAAATCATCTTCTATAAATACTGTACTTTGCGACTGCCTAGGGGCTGTCCATTAATTACGTCAACAATTTAGGGGGGAGGGGTTTGAAAAAGTTTGACAGTTATTGACAGAGGAGGGGGATCAACAGAAGTTGACGTCAACAATTTCACTTTTTACAAATAATCAAAAAGTAGGAAACTTTATGTAATACTAATTACAATGGAAAAAGGCATGGCAAAATGGAAAAAAGCATGGCAAAAAGGTCATCACCACCACATTTTGACATTCGATGAGCAAAAATGGAAAAATGGTCATCACCACAAAAATAATAACCTTGTTATTGGAACCTATCATTGATCTTGTAGGGGGGTCAAAAGTTTTTGACGTAATTATGGGGGGGGGTAAGTGAAAGTTGAGTTGTTGACAAGGAGGGGTCAAAAATTGCCCAAAAATTGTTGACATAATTAATGGACAGCCTCCTACCTGGATTTCCAGCAGTGATTAGAATCACTATGATTTACAACCTTGATCACAACGTACTATGGAACATGGATTTCAGACAGACCAAGATGGATAGACTGGCTTTAGTTTCTGAATATGATGAGTAAAACACCAAAAGATGAAAGTGATGGTCATCAGTCAAGAACAAGGGAAAGTGGCAAACATCACAATAAACACAGAAACGATGGAACAAGTAAAGCAATTCTGCTACCTTTGCAACCTTATCACGGAAGATGCCAGATGCTAAAGTAAAATAAGACAGAGAATAGCAATGGGAATTGAAGCATTTACCAAAGAAGAGAATTAATTAGGCAGTAGTCTATATAACGGGCTAAATAGAATGATTAAAACACTGATATGGAGCGTGGTATTATATGGTTTGGAAACTGGGACGAGAAAGATGACATCAGCAGATTGGAGACGTTTGAAATGTGGATATGGAGATGAATGAAAAAAATCAGTCAGGCACAACATGTATCCAATAAAGAGGTCCTAGATACTGTAAAGAAGGAAGACAATACAGTAATACAAACAATAAAACATAGGCAAACGAACTGGATTGGGCATTTTCCAAGAGGAGACTCATGATCCAGAACAATACTGGAGGGACATACAGGAATAACCACACACATCACTACTGCAGCGGATGCCGACAAAATACGGATACAAAGGATAAAAGACCCAAGTTGCTGACAGAGAACTTATAACAAATCAAGCACTCTTGAATAAGCTGGTACACTACACCAGAGACTCCCCGACTCCATCATCCCCATAGAATTTCATTCTACCCAAAGGGTGTAAAACACGGGGGGACGGCCCCCCAATAATTACACTTAGTAAGAGGGGACAGAGTATCAATTACCCCCCCAATGATTTGCACCTTATGGTCAAATAACTCATTACCAATGAACTTTTTTGCTCTACAAGATTGTGGGAGATGAAAAGGGGGTCTGACCTGACTTCATGGACAATTCTATCCCCCAATGTTGACACCAGGTTTACACCACTGTTCTACTCTCATACTTACAGTAGATGGCCTACAGTAGATGGCCAGACTAGTCTTTTAAAGAGATAGTTGTGTATCAATGAGTGAGAAGCAGCAAACCAGAGTCAGGGAGGAAATGGCAATTGGAAGATCTCAGCCATTTATAATCCTTTCATGCTGGCATTTGAAAGTTTACATTCATCAAAACAAAGTACATGTATTCAAGAAACATTTTGCAGTTTCAAGCATAAAACAAGTCAAATTTAAGCCTCATCAATACTACATTCAGTTCTGCCATCAAGGTACAGACCTAACGAAATGTCTTAAGCATTGACACTAATTTATTTATGCTATTCTAACCACTGCATACACAAATGCAATAAACAGACAGTAATATTGACAATAGTCCCTCTGCAAAATAACTACAAATGCAAGTTAAATGTCCAGAGAACTTTGGAGATGTCACGGAAAAGTCGATAGCTGGATATGCTGAGGGTGAAGACCTGACCTATTAAAAACACTGGCCAACTCCATTCATCCTGGTTCAATTCTAAAACATCACATACACATTTCAAATGAAAATATACCTATCAGGAAAGTTTGTCTAATAACAACTCAAAATCACAAACCCATGTCACTTAAATCAGGCAAGTTACCATTTGGAAAGTTATTATAACATGAGTGGTCAATCAGAACTTGACATGTAATCAGTCTGTCAGATGAAACACGGATAATAAAAATCATCATATCAACCACCACAAGAAATGCAGAGAATATCAAGTTTGCATCGCCTGATTTTATCCCACTTTAGTACATGAAACTAATCCTAGAATTTCATAAATTAATTAAATGCAAAATAACAGTCTAATATGAATATGAAATAAAAACTCAAATGTTTCAAAAATAACTATTCACAATACTCATATTATATTATTGGTAGCAAAATGCAGGATTTTCTGAATTTGTCAGAGTTGGATCTCTATAATGAATCATGCAGAATCATACAGAAAGCATTTTCATCACATTTCAGTAAACTCCTGCATAAAATGTAAGCTGCTCTCAATGTATTAACACTAAAAACATCAAATACGAAGAATGACCTAACACATCTAACACCGGTGTTAATTTACTGAGACATAAAAGCCAATCATTAGAAATACAATAGCAAATCAGATCAACATTTATATACATCACCTGTGTATGATATTTGGGTGTTCATAGCTTTTCATTATTGCAATCAGAACACCATGGCAGAAGGTGCTATACATGGTAAGCTACAAAAGCATGCATAGATATATAAGGCATTGCAACAACTTCATTACAGCAATTTGGCATTAACCCCTTAACAGTGTATTTAACTGTAACTCAATGTAAAATGGACGGATATATCCGGGATCCCCAATCAAGGGGTTAAAACTGACAATTCCAAAGCAAGAAATCTTTAAAATACAGTAAATTGCAAGAGATGCTGAATTTCAGAGTTCATTCATTCCTAGACAATTTCTATAGCGCTGTAACAAGGCTGAGGCCCACAACAAAAGCGCTTTAACATCTCAACTATAACCCAACCTAAACAGATGCGTTTTTAATCTCGTGATGAAATGCTCGGGAGTATCAGCCATGGTGGTCTCATCAGGAAGAGAGTTCCACAAGATAGGATTACCCCTAGTGAAGGATCTCTCTCCGAACTTGGCGGTCTTGGATGGGGGAGGAACGTGAAGTTTGACTCCGCGACTCGAGCGGAGCGAAGCTCTCCTGTCATTACCCTGCGGTCTCTTTACAAGAGAGGCAAGGTACTCAGGACAGCACGGGTCATGCAGCACTCTGTACGTCAGCCAGCATCTTTTGAACACAATTCGATCAGGGACTCGGAGCCAATGTAGACGATCCCTGAGAAGTGGCGTTACATGTTCGCGCCAGCGACATCCGAACACAATCCTCGCCGAGAGATTCAGAACAGACTGCAGCCGTTCAAGTTTGCTAACCGGGAGGCCCAACAGGACACTATTGCAATAGTCGATCCTAGTTAGCACCAAGGCCCGGACCAAGTGTACCACTCCGGATACAGGCAGATATCGCCGGACTGATCGGATCCTTCTCAGTTGAAAGTGACATCGCCTGATCACATCGTTTACGTGTGGCTCGAATGAAAGAGTCCCATCAAAGAGTACCCCCAACAGCCGCACGCACTCGGAGGGGACAATAGTAACATCACCCATCGCGAACGGTTTGCGACTCACCAGCATCCTTCTCCGAGGGGTGCTGACCCACAGGAACTCAGTTTTTCCCACGTTCAGGGCCAGTCGATTTTCCTCCGCCCACTTCAAGACAGCGACTAGACACTCGATGAACCGTTCCCGAAGCGCCTCCACATCACCAGGAAGGCAGGACGAGTAAATCTGACTGTCATCAGCATAGCTATGGGGTGCCAGTCCAAAGGCCGCAATAATTGATCTCAGATCGGCCGTGTACAGAATAAAAAGTAATGGACCAAGTACTGACCCTTCAGGAACTCCACAGCCAACGTTCCGCCCTATGGAGAGTTTCCCACCGCACATTACAGATTGCACTCTATCAGAGAGATAGCTGGCTATCCACCGCAAGGAGGAACCACACACTCCGAACGATTTCTCAAGCCGGCGTATAAGGATATCATGATCGACAGAATCAAATGCCGACGAGAGGTCGAGGAGACATAGGAGTGCAAGCCGTCCGTTCGACACATCGTCGACAAGATCGTTGAAGATCTTAAGAATAGCAGATTCAGTCGAGTGCCCCCGGCGAGTTGGATCTCTGTATTAAGTCATACATAATCATACAGAAACAATTATCATCCTTGATCAGCATCCTGCAATACTGGCATTTTTAACACACAAATGTTTATAATTATAAGGGTGTGGGGGAGCAATAACAGGAATTCTTGACATAAAAAAGATGGGAGTTGGATAAAAACTATCCCAAGCCACCATGCACAGAACTTGGACGAATTGGTCATCCAAATTTCAGGGAGGAAGGCCACGGGAAACCACCTCACCTGTCTCATACCCAGGTGGGGAGAAGCCAGTTGTATATGCCTTCTTAAGAGTTAGCACAGCAAACTTCATCAGCATAGCAATTACAGAACATATTCCAGCAACTTGGAATTTCAAAATATACCAAAACCAAAAAAACCTTCACCCAATATTTGTTGATTACAATAGTATTTGCAATAAACATACCAAACTAAAACTCATACATACATACATATTAAAAACTTAAAGTTTACTTAGTTTTACTGTTTCGAGAGACAACAGGCTCCTAAAGCCAAAAAGAAAACAGGATACAAGCTATCTCTGAGAATTTTCTTGCAACTCGTTTATTACTGCCAAGGAAGATAAAATCCTCAACAGTGGTCAAAAGTTGCACTACACAAAAGTTCAGTGCATGCATCTCACCCCAATGATCTTCACATTCCAGATTCCATTGCTCAATCCATGGATTGCATTTTTCACAGCAGCCTTTCACATTTCACTCTAAACCAAGAGAGTTTAATGCTATCATTTAATTGCATACATTAACACATAAATATATCAGAACGTTTAAGCAAGGTATTAACAATACATATCTTGTGTTCCATCGCTTCTTTGGCTGAAAAAGATTAACATCTATACAGCCATACACACGCTTAGGAATTAATGTACCCAGCGTTTACCACCACTTATAGATCAGTCTAGAAATGGTCGGCTTAGTTACTGGGATATACTCATAAACCATCCTGTTAACATATATACATTTATTTATTCTGCTTTCTATGAAAACTATACAGCTAATCACATCACTACTGGTAAACGTAGGAATACCTTGCTAATAATTATAGCTAAATCCGTTCAATAAAGCATTTAGCACTTCAATATTCCAAATTTAAGGCGATCAATTAGGGTAACACGAGTTCTCATCTACAGAGAGAATGTACTAGCAACTAAAGTAAAGTAAAGTAAAATCTCGTGGATTTCTATAGCGCCTTGGAAAGCAGCACAACAGTAGCTGCTTATTCTTAGGCGCTCAGCCTCTCTTAAAATAGCTATAGGAAAGGTGTGGGATCAGCCAGGCAATGGTCAATATCCGAAGGGCAGTGAGGCTAGGTTGTTACAGCTATGGCGGAAATGATTTCAGAAACAGGAAGGATTTAAGCTTAGACCTGAAGACTTGAGGAGATAGTGCGGGAATTATAGGAAATGAGGAATCAGATTTTATTGTTTTAAAGTGTCCAAGTGTGCGAAGGGAAGCTGGGATCGAGTTCCAGAGTTCAGGTGCAGCATATGAGAAGGCACGGTTGCAAATTTTCAGGGATGACTGATTTAGCGGGCGTGACAGAGTGAGATGAGATGACGAACGTGTGGGTCGAGGAGGCTGAGGGTTAATAGTGATCTAAGGTAGACAGGTTTTGATGACTGAAGTGAGCTATGTGTAAGTGTTATTATCTTATATTGGATACGTTCTGTTATTTTAAGCCAATGTAATGATTTTAGTATGGGTGAAATATGGGAGAATTTAGGTGACATAGTAACAGCACGAGCTAAAGCATTTTGTATTGATTGCAATTTGTTGATGGAGGCTTTGGGAAGGTTATAGTAGAGGGAGTTACAGTAATCTAATTTGGAGTGGACTATAGAGGTGGCGATTGTGGGCGCAGTCTTAATATCAAGACAAGGGCGAGGCGGCGAAGGTCACGAATATGAATAAAGCAGGCTTTTGAAAGTTGGGAGATTTGTGATTGAAGTTTAGAAAAGAGTCAAATTTGAATCCGAGATTTCTAGCAGTTGGAACAGGGATTATTGTGGTGTCAGGAGCCAAAACTAGTTTAGGATTGTCAATTTTTTTGAGTTGTTGGGGTAGTCCGATTAAAAGAAACTCTGTCTTAGATGGGTTGAGAGCGAGGAGATTAGATGACATCCATGCAGAGATTGATTGAGAATGCAGATTCAAGCTCAATAATAGAAGCATTGAATGAAAGAGGTGAGAAGGAAAGGAATAGCTGAGTGTCATCGGCATAGAGTTGGTGGTTTAATTTGAGGGAATTAATTAGAGATGAAAGTGGTGTGGTGTAAAGGCTGAACAGTACAGGCCGAGAACAGATCCTTGAGGCACTCCATAATCTATAATATGAGAAAGAGAAATTTGGCCAAGACAGGACACTTGAAAAGACCGAGATTTGAGATAAGATGCAAACCAGTTGTGAGCTTTTTCAGATATGCCAAACCAGAGAGAGAGTCGCTCGAGCAGAATTTTGTGATCTATGGTATCAAATGCTGCAGAGAGATCAAGGAGACAAAGGCCAGTAACTTGGCGAAGACCAATTGCAGTTAAGAGTCTGTCATAAATGTAGGCGAGGACAGTTTCAGTTGAGTGATGTTTAGTGTAGGCAGATTGATGAGCATTATATAGTGAGTTACTTGAAAGGTGTTCATTCAGTCTGGAAAGCACAATTTTTCAGTAAGTTTTGATAGAAGAGAAAGATTTGAGATGGGGCGATAGTTATTGAGATCTTCTCTGTCAAGACCAGGCTTTTTAGGAGAGGAGTGACAAAAGAGTTTTTGAATGCGGATGGGAAAGTGCCTGAGATAAGAGAGAGGTTGATGATTCTAGTTATAATAGGCGTAAGCACGGTGGCACACTGTTTGAGTAAAGAGGTAGGTATGGGATCTAGATCACATTGTTTATTTGGCAAGGATAGTAGAAGTTTGGATACCTCTTCTTCAGTTGTAGGAGTGAAGCTGGATAAATTGCATGGAGGTTGTGGGGAGGAGGATAATGAGGAGAGGTGGTTTGAGTAATAGTGAAAGACTTGAGGACACTGCGAATCTTGGAAATTTTTACAGAGAAGAACTTAGCAAAAGATTCAGCAAGTTCTGACAGGGAAATGGATTGAGGAGAGGTTTTGAGTCTTTGCGATGGAAAAGATCATTTACAGTTTTCCAGAGCTTACGTGGATTTGAGCTATTTGTTGAAATGATGTTAGAATAGTACTTCTTTTTGGCAGATGTAAGGAGATTATGATAGCGGTTGGTGGTGGGCGAAGATTTAAAAGGTCAGATGGAGAATGTGTTTTATGGTAGGTTCGCTCAAGACGTCTGCGAAATGACTTGAAAGCATGAATGAAAGAGTTATACCAGGGTTTGCTGTTATGAGACGAAAAAGGTCTAGTGATGATAGGAGCATGTTTATTGAGAAGACCAGAAAGCACAGAATTGTATTTATCGATCAGTGATGACAGGGTAGTAGGGGTGTTAGTAATTAGGTCAGATGACTTAATGTTATCACAGAACAAGGCAATGTCAATTTTGTTGAGACGGCGGAATGAGTAGGTGCCACGAGGTGGAGAGTTGGTGAGCAGATACTTAAAATGGTGAAGATGGGAAAATGATCAGATGGAGAGACTTGACTAATTGCTGAGATTGGAGATAATGATGAAGAAGATGACGTGATAAGTAGATCTAAAGTGTGTCCAAAAGTGTGAGTTGGAAGAGATATGTGTTGCGTGAGGTTTGTCTGTGTGAGCAGCTGCATGAATTGGGTAGAGTTAGGATCATCACTCTTGTCCACGTGTAAATTAAAGTCGCCAGTAATTAAGAATTCGTGTGGAGTTGTAGCTGCAGAGCCCAAAAAGAGGTAAATTCATCAAGGAATGTCACAAATGAGGCTGAGTATTTTGATGATAATGGGGACGATAAATGTTAAAAATAGTTAGTTTTGAGAGAGGAAGATTGAGGGTGACTAATGAGCATTCAAATGAAGAGAAATTCATTGAAGAGGAATTGCTAATTTGTATATGATCACGAATAAGAAAAGCAGTGCCTCCACCTAGATTAGAAGAACAGTTGGTAAATTTTTTTCAAACGGGAAAGCTCAGAGAGGAAAAGCCAGGTGGGGTTGCCTCGATCAACTGGCATGAAGTTGTAGACGGAGATACCCAGGTTTCAGTTAGTGCAACTATGTCTATGGCTGAGGAGTGAAGCATGTGTATTGGAAAGAAGGGGTCTAATTTTGTGTTAGCAAGTTCGTGTAGTGAATGTGTGTGTTGAGGATTAGTGAGGGATCTGATGTTGAGAGTGCATAGTGTCATGTGTGATTGGGATGGTCCGGGATTTGGGTGGATATCGCCTGAAAGAGCGAGAAGGATGATAATGATATCTGTGCGTCGGGTGAGATGGAAATGCGAACGGCGAAGACGAAGATGTGAACAACGGAGGTTAAGGAAAAGGAGATAGGAATTTTGTTTAAATGTGAGTATTGATCAACGGCAGTGCGGTAGGTCCAATGATTAATCGGTTTTCGTATATCAAGCTTAGGGAAAAGAAATGAACAGTTAGAATAAACAAATAGAGAGGAAATAATGTCATGATGTCAGGCTGAGATTAACGAGTAAAATAAAGTTGTGAAGAAAAGTCAAATTATCTTTCAGCTCATGCAGCGGCTCACAAGCTCAGCACGAGGTCAAAAGTGCAGCCAATATTAGTGTGGAGTAAAAATTTAATTTGTAAAAACTAAGAGAAGGCCTAAATTCAATTCAATTACAAATAGTAACGGTAATGAAATGAGCGATAATAGGTCATGTTGATTCTGAGTCTATAAATTCCGGCAAAGTTAAATAAAACTGGTTAAAGAAAAATATACCGACATAAACTGCAGGAAACAGCCTAAAAATTAAGAGTAAAAATTTTAACAATTCGCAAGAGCAACATTCAAATTTGTCGAGTTAATAAACAAACTGAAGAGAACAAAATCTCAAGCGACTAATCTGCGTCACTGCCTATCTACCATTATAGATATATATTACCATTATATCTACTAGCATTATATCAATTACAACAAGTGTTTCTATGTTACCAAAATTACCATTGATGCATGGCAGATTGTGTCAATTCGGTCTCTCCCTATTTATCCGAAATCTTGTGGAAAAACTGTCTCTGAAGATTCAACACGATTGAATCTCCACTCGATTACACCACTTCGCATCCTCATCGTAATTCGTAAAAACCGAAAAGGAAGAGATATCAGCGGAAATGCTCATTATCTTATTTTTCTTTCGGGTCTTCCCGCAAACAAGTAAGAAGAAACCAGATATCATCACACACGAATCACGATTAGCTATTTTCCTGTTTTACAGAATTTATGATTTCATATCTAGCAGTCAAATCACAGAAATTTAGGCAAGACATCGTTAAGCAGATAGATCTGAATGGTTACAAGAAGATGGCCTAGAAACGAAATAACAATTTATCGTTTAATACTAAAATTGTACCATACAAACCGTTATTTCGCTTGGTCAAAGATGCGAGTTCTGTATTAGTGTTCACATTGCGCTAGTTCGCTTCTAAATACCAATTCTTCGCAAATTTTAAAAAGTAAGCGCTGTTCTATTATAATAATGGATACAAGGATGGATTTGAATTATTTATTGTAATGGAGACAATTTTGGAATTCCTGTGACATTTAAACATAGAGTCTTTGTAAGTACGCTGGCGCCACCTATCTTAGATACAGGTGGCTTCTTAAGTAACGACCTAATTATATAATATTTACTCTTACATAACATTAACTAAATCCAAATAAATTGGTTATAGGATTTTTGTCCTGTAGTTTTGATCTGTAGTTTTTGCTTCCGACGATTTCATCATAAGATTTCTGGTTTTAAGTTTGATCAGAGAAGGCTTTTGTATAGCAGTGTGAGTAATATATTAGACTCTCTCTCTGTTTGTTTGTGTGTGTGTGTGTGTGTATATATATATATATATATATATATATATATATATATATATATATATATATATATATATATATAACTATCGTTAAAAAGTGCTATCTTGAAATTGTGTTGTGTTCCGTTATTCATTAATTAAAGATTTATGGTATATAGTAGTACGGTACCTGGAGTAAAATTTTTAGTGAAAAATGTATTGTTGTACTTTTATACAATGTCCATTTATTATTTATAATGCGATTTTGTTTTATGTTTGAATATTCTGAAAAGTGGTGCATAGAACTACTTATAAGAAACCTTAGTGTGAACAGGAAAAACAATTTGGTCAAAAACTGGTTTGACTAGTTACACTGTATGGGTCAGAAAATAGACACTTCGGAGGAGGATATGGATTTGGTGAATAATGACAAAAACCATGTGGAGGTCTGGAAGTGGATTGAAGAAAAGAAAGGCATTGTAAGCAAAATTCATACTAGCCTAATTAAAGTGATAGGTCATGTTCTAAGAGAGGATACATGTCTAGTAAGAGAAGTACTAGAGGATAAGATGGTAGGGAAAACACACAATGGATGACCAATGAAAATGATACTAGACTGGATGTATGATCCTGCAACAAAGAACAAGTACAAGTAGCAGCGTCCAATGGTACACAAAATCCAAATCATGCGAGAAAGAAGTCCAATCCAAAATAGCAGTCTAGACATGGTATTACACTTGATATGAGATTCAAAGCAAAATATAATTTATCATAAATTAGAAACTGACTAAATTTTAGATTTAATCTGTTGAAGTGAAACTGGAGATTTGCTGACCATTCTGCTGAGATATCCCGGTTCCAGAAGATGTCGATAAATGGAGGACATTGCTGGAAGCTACGTATGGAAACCATCTAAAATATATATTTTCATTTTAATGCATTTGTAAGATCTTATTCGTACAACTGTATATTTGAATGATGAAGTATATTTAGCTGTGCCATATTCTGGTTTTTATATTTCTTGAATTGCTCTAATCCAGTACATCCCATTGTCAACTTCTATAGTGCCGCATCATAATGTATGAAGCATCAGCCAATGGTGCACCATAAACAACAAGTTCAAATCCATGATATCAGGCCAGACAATCAGATGACTGTCTATGGTGTGTTGTGGTTTTTATAGGGAATTGGGGAGGGAATTCCTTGTAACTACTTTATGCTGTCATCGATTAATTTAGCTAACTTATTTAGCATGATGAAGCAATTAAGAATTCTTCTTCCCATACCCAATTGGTCTCACTTTCAAATTCTATGACAGATAAACTAGTGCCATCTAATTCACTCATTTCTTTGATATTTTCCTGTTGGTTTGAGGGATTAATAATGCAGTTTTACGATATGTTTCAAAATGAAATAGAATTTCATTGATTCTAAGGTGCTCGTAGTATATGGTTTGAGCAACTTACCAGTACTGTAGACCTACATGTATGCTTTTCCATGCTGTGTTTGACAGTGTTTCTAATTGAGGTCTATTCTCAATATTTGTTTAATAGAGGAATATGTAGCACATGGCAAAGATGTAAAATGCCTTGCCCTGGGTCAGAATTCAGGCCAGATGCTGGTGACAGGAGGAGATGACATGAAAGTTAATGTCTGGTCGCTAAACAAACCCAACTGTCTACTGGTTTGTTATTTTATACATCTTCAGCAAGATATTGTAAGTTTTGCAGATTTAAAATGCTGATGCAGTGCAATAAATCCGACTTACAAAATTGTTCCTTTGTCTTCTCCTTGTCTTGTCTAATATTTTTGCATTGTTCTGTAAGACTGCAGGTAATACCATAGACTGAGTTTATAATTTATATAGTGCTTTGATAATAAGATATACTTGTTTGATTTGGCTTATTCCCTTTAGATTGCTCCCCTGCTGTTCTGACCGATCTTCCAGACTGACCTGGCTCTAATTCTATTTGGATTTGGTGTGCCATCGGCTAATGATATGAGCATTATGATAGTGGCGCCATAGAAGTTTATTGATTGATTGATTGATTGATTGATTGATTGATTGATTGATAACAATGTATTGGCGATTGGCATACAATTCATGGAATCTACGTATTGTATATGTCATCCATTATTCGGTCTTTTATTTCTTTTGTAATTTAAATGCTTGATCATACAAATTACTTCAATCAATCAACTTCTATAGCAGATGGCGTACCAAATCCAAAACGAATTAAACCCAGGTCAATCCGGAAGATCAGTCCGAAACTGCAGGGGAGCAATCCAAGGGGAATAAGCCAAGTCAAGCAGATGTGTTTTAAGACCAGATCTGAAAGATGATAAATTGTTAGTTATACGAAGTAATGTTGGTACTTGTATGCTTTGGCTGCCATATCTAGTTTCCTGGACGTTTGGACAGAAGATATAGCTTTAGTGAACCTGAATCATTGTTGTTCATGCAGAGCCTTTCTGGACATACCTCATCTGTGGAGGCGGTACGTCTTAATCAGAAAGGAGTGGTCGTTGGAGGAGGCAGTTCTACTGGAGTCCTGAAGATCTGGGACTTGGAAGCATCAAAAGGTTACTGTCACAAAATAGTATATTGTTTTCACGCCATTTTATATCTTATTATTTGCATTCCTTTTCGTTTTGCTTTATTATTATTATTATTATTATTATTATTATTATTATTATTATTATTTACGACCATTTAAATAGATCAGTAACATAGCTGGGGCTAAAGTCAAAGAGTGCTTTGCACTTGTAAGATTTGTTAAATAAGTGTGTTTTAGGAGTTTGCTTTGCAGTTGGAAGACAAATTTATTATAGAGAAATAGTTCTATTCTCCTGCTGCCTCTCCTTTTAGCATCTCACCGCTAATGTTAATCCTTAGCCATACCCTCAATAACCTTTTGCCATTGCTCTTGGGTTTAATTTTGATTTTTAAATATTTGTATTCCTATACTAATGAACTGATTTGATTGATTTGATTGATTGATTATTTTGGTTATCTTTCAGTGACACACAGTTTTTCCAATCACAAAGGCGCCATTCAATCGATCGAATTTCACGCATCTGGGCCTTTTGTAGCGACCGGATCGGCCGATCACCACGTCAAGGTCAGCTTTCTTCAACGGAGTTTTATTCTGTCAGTTGTGATCAGATGAGTAACTCAATCTCACCATAGCTACTTAACATGGTACTAATTCGACTTGGATTTGGTGCATCATCAGCTGATAGTGGCATCATATATGTTTATTTATTTATTTATTGACTGACTGACTTATTGACTGTCATGCATGGTTGAGCTTTTGCTAGGAAGAAAGTCAGAAGATTTACATAATTTTTGGCAGCCTGGCCTGTGGTTTTTGCATTGCAGCTATGGGACCTGAGAAGAAAGGGCTGCATCAATACTTACAAAGTAAATGAATACTTTATATGTTCAATACATTTCACACTTAATTACCGGTATATCCTATATTTAACGTAACAAATGCATTGTTACAATTGCCAATGCAAATTTGCAATTGTAATGTTATTATTCATCTTGCTGTTAAGGTACAGTAATGGATTTTCATGTGCTACACTGTTGCGTACCAAGTGCATTGCCGACATTGCACTATAAAAGTTCTTTTGTTTGTTAGTTAGTTAGTTAAGTTAATTTGTGTTGAATGTATCTGTTCTTAGAGTCATACGGATGCCATAACGTGCGTTCGATTTAGTCCAGATGGCCGATGGCTTGCATCATCTGACAAGTCTGGGACAATCAAGGTTTGGTTTTGAATCACACTTTCGCTGACAAAATATTTCATATATTTTTGCAATTTCATTTCTGGATCTGCTTTGGAAGCTGTTTGTTTTTCCCTGCAGTTTAATTTTGTTTTTCGTAGATTTCGAGCCATTGGTGCAGTTGAGTGGGTGTGTTGAATATATAATATCGATATCTTTGGTTGAAAACTCATAATTGATTAGTTATTAATAGACGTTATGAATTTACTATTTATTAACCCCTTAACTGGGTGCCCCGAGTAACGCTCGTCCGTTTTACATCGAGTTACAAATAGTTGCCCAGTTAAGGGGTTAATTGAGTGCTTCTTGTTGCCGTGATTTCAGATGTGGAAACTGGATGTTGGGAAAGAGCTGTGTGAATTTAAGGAGAGCTCCTCTCCGATCTCTTCCATTGCTTTCAATCCAAAGGATATGATCTTGGCTTCGGGGTCTTCCGATGGGTTAGTCGTGAAGATTTCTCAGAAGATGATGTTACATACTGGGCTACAAAATGGGGCCCTGAAAATTTGTTGACCTCTTGGGTCTTGAACATTGTTGACCTTCGAGGCCAGTGGCATCCACAGAATTTTTTCCAGGGGCAAAACACATAGGTTATGGTTAATATAGTTTTCAAGATATTTAATTTCACAGTTTTCAGTTAAAGTTAAGTTTCCTAATTTCACTTAGTGTATGAGTAGTGTGTTAGCATGAAAATATTGGCTAAAAACCAAAATATAGCTACCGGTAGTTATAAAATACATTTGTATTTTCCTGAGGGAACAAGTACCCCTTCTTGCCCCTATATATGGGCACCCTTGTATGGGGACCATTGGCCACAATTGTATTCCTGCACAAGTTGTATGCATGCATAAGTTGAACAGAAACAGTTTCTAGCATTTTAAAGTATGACTGCTCTAGTCTTTATGTTGCTTCTAACTTATGATTTCAATCCTTTAACCCCTTAACCGTGTATTTAACTGTAACTCAATGTAAAATGGATGGATATATCCGGGATCCCCAGTTAAGGGGTTAAAGGAAAAGTCACAGTTGATATTATAAAGTCATATTTTCGTGTTTCTTAGAATTGTAAAGTTTTGGGATCTGGATAAACTTCAGGCAATTGATATGGCAAATGAAGAAAGTGGATGCGCCAGGTATTTGTAGCATTGCCATATATCTTTTCCTCATGTTTTCATGTCATGCAATATTTTAATATTGTCAATCAGTCATTTAGGCAATCAGTCACTTAGGCAATCAGTCACTTAGGCAATCATTCAGGCACTTGGTCAATCATTCAGTCACTTAGGCAGTCAGTCAGTCAGTCAGTCACTTAGGCAGTCAGTCAGTCACTTAGGCAGTCAGTCAGTCACTTAGGCAGTCAGTCAGTCAGTCACTTAGGTAGTCAGTCAGTCACTTAGGCAGTCAGTCAGTCAGTCACTTAGGCAGTCAGTCAGTCAGTCACTTAGGCAGTCAGTCAGTCACTTAGGCAGTCAGTCAGTCACTTAGGCAGTCAGTCAGTCAGTCACTTAGGTAGTCAGTCAGTCAGTCAGTCACTTAGGCAGTCAGTCAGTCAGTCACTTAGGCAGTCAGTCAGTCAGTCAGTCAGTCACTTAGGCAATCATTCAGTCACTTAGGCAATCAGTCAGTCACTTAGGCAGTCAGTCAGTCACTTAGGCAGTCAGTCAGTCAGTCACTTAGGTAGTCAGTCAGTCACTTAGGCAGTCAGTCAGTCAGTCAGTCACTTAGGTAGGTAGTCAGTCAGTCACTTAGGCAGTCAGTCAGTCACTTAGGTAGTCAGTCAGTCACTTAGGCAATCATTCAGTCACTTAGGCAATCAGTCAGTCACTTAGGCAGTCAGTCAGTCAGTCACTTAGGCAGTCAGTCAGTCACTTAGGTAGTCAGTCAGTCACTTAGGCAGTCAGTCAGTCAGTCACTTAGGTAGTCAGTCAGTCACTTAGGCAGTCAGTCAGTCAGTCACTTACTTAGGTAGTCAGTCAGTCACTTAGGTAGTCAGTCAGTCACTTAGGTAGTCAGTCAGTATAGGTCGGTTGGTCAACCAAGTTTCTATGGTACAAAAGATATTGCTTTGATTTTTGTTTATCTCTTTACAAAGTATCATAGATCATTCAACATCTTCAAACGTTTCTCCTGGTCTGACTTATATACTGTTTCCCACAGCAACAGTTTTCATCGTGTCTCTGCTTAAAAACTAAATGCACAAAAACCTTGAATCAGCTTATCAGCCAATGCATATCGTGACTGATGCATTTGTCTTGCAGCATTGTAATTGTGCTGTTTCACTTTTTGCAGGATGGTTCTATTTCATCCAGAGGGGTTGTGCCTCTACTGTCTGGGAGTGAAGTCATTGAGTGTGTATAAAATGGACCCCCTTCACTGCTGCAGTGCGCTGCAGACGCAGTACAGCAATGCCACCGACATGGTCGTCATTAAGGATCAACTTGTAATTATTAATTTATTTTAATAGCATAATAATAATACCGTAAAAATAGCTCCAGTAATTATTATTATTGTTATTATTATTGATTATGATGATGATGATGATTATTATTATTATTACTATTAGAGAGTTACTGCAATGTTTTTCACAAAGGCTTACTTAGCCTCCTATTATTATTATTTTTAATAACAGAACACTTATAATAATAATAATAATAATAATAATAATAATAATAATAATAATAATAATAATAATAATAATAATAAAGGTTTAAAGTGGTTCAGTAGGATCTGCTCTGTGTGAGAACCACCATAAATTGAGTGCTGTACACTTTGCCTATTGCGGCCTTTCAGTATTAGAGGTGTGTTTGGGGGTGGGGGTGGGGAATTTACTGCAATCTGTGTGGATGGGTATCTGAATAAGTGTGAAATTTTATTTTGAATTCGAGCTAGAAAACAATTTTGTTATTAGTTCAAAAGGTGACCTTTGGTGACCTTTTTTATTCAGGTTCATAGGTGCCGTAAATTGAGCAGCATCTGTTATTATGCTGGCTGGATAGCCTAGTTATAAATTCACAGCTTATGGTATTCTTAAGTATATTCCTTACTTTATTCCTCCTATTGCTCCACCTCATCACCACTATCACAACCAACCATCACATCCTAATCATCCTCATCCGTTGCTAGATAATTTAGATTTGAAGTCGCATAGTAATGATAATAATCAAAAATCTTATAGTTTATAATTTCATGAAATTGGTTTGAAATATGATTGGTGATTGTCTGCTTTAAAAATTTTGAGGATTGTATCTTGGTTTAGATTGGTGCGGATTTTTCACAGAACAAAGTCTCAACATTTGTTGTTGATATCACGGTGAGATCACATGTATGCATTTGATGATGATGATGATGATGGTGGTGGTGATGATGATTTATTTGCCCTAAGGCAGGTCCATTTGGCTCCTTGCAGCCCAGGGGTAAGAGTAATAACCGGTACGTGGTTTCCTGTTATAATCAAACCCGTGACCCTCCAATTCCATACAAGATCCCTATTGCCATTCCACCACACCCCCATATATGTACAATTAGCAAAGCTCTGGATTGAAAATATAACCTTTAGTAAAGGGTAATTTTGTTTCAACTTTTGCTGCTTGTGGCTCATAGGAGAAATCGAGATAGATTAACAAACGATTGATAAGGCTGATTGATTAAATTAATTGAATTGAGGTTTAGTCTGTTATATAGAGATCAATTAATTCAATTGATTTGCAAGCAGACATATAGACAGGATATTAAATCATGCTATTTCGAATTGCATTTCTGAAATTACAAAGACAACTGTCCCAGAATGACATATTACTAACTTACTTACTTACTAGCTTTTGTGCCTTTCTTTTTAAATTTTTGGTAATTGCCTATCCCAATTTTGATTTATCAATGATTGAAATGTATAAAAATTTAAAGACAGCACCCTTTGTGTTGTTGTAGAAAATACCACCAATTGGAAACGATTCTTTAAGCCCTTCAGGCAGTGGACGGTAAATTGTGGTTATTATTTTAATTTTCTTACTTTAGTTATATAGCATGATCAACGGTTTCATCATATTTATGTTTCATACTCTCATGTTTATGTATAAATGTATACCTACAATGTATAACTATAAAAAGTAGGATACAGGAACAAACCTACCAGAGGACAAAGAATGAGATTACACAGCAAGACCATAATGTCAATGAATATGGCTGGGTGGAACATAGAGGTTCTCACACATGTCAGATCCTACTGAACCACTTTAAACCCTGTTATTATTATGATGTTTTTTTAGAGCTACTGTAGATAATAATGCATTAATAATCAGTTGAAAGTGGCACACAGACCTTATCAAAGTCCCATCTATGGTGGTGCCTGGGATTGAACCCATGTTGCCAGATCATCTGAGACGGTGTTAACCTGCCAAATTGGCCATTCAGTCTTTCATATTCAATTTTTAATTACTGGTTGAAATATGATTGCGCTTAAAACAATCTGGTCATTTTTATCTTAAGATGCACCAGTTTTGTTTGTCCCATACCCCTTACATTGCTCCCCACCAATACGACTGACCTTTCCTGCTTGACCTGGATCTAATTTGGATTGGATTGGAAGTTGATTGATCAACTGATTGAGTGATTGATTCACCTTGTGTTTGCTTTACAGACATACTTTTAAGATTGATGGAAATGTTGTCAATCCTGCAGCTAAGCCGAGGTGAGAAGACTTGTTTCACAACATCTTTGTCAATGTTTTGAATGGCCTGTCTTACCAAGTTCTTGTTTTCAAAAGATCGCAAATCTCTAAGCTGACTGCAGTGTTTATGGTAATCTAGGCCGTTTCCGGGGGAAAATTGCCCTTCCCCCCGGAAATTTCAAATTCTCCCCAGGAAATTTTGGCATACTACATGGACTAACAGCAGCCTCCTAGCAGAATTCCCCCCGGCTTTGTCAGTTCCCCCGCCCCCCGGAGTCCAGGAGTCAAGATTAAACACTGGTTGACTGTAACCGGATTGCAGCTTCAGTATAACTACCTGCCTTTCTCTAGGACACCCACTGTATTTTAAAGCATTTTTCTTTAACATACAGTAATTTATGTTAAGTAGTATGCAAACATTTTGGTTCAATATATAAATATGATATGATGTGTAAAGCAGTTGATCATTTGGCATGATGATTTTATAAATCGTAGGAAGGCAGAACCTACGGTCTCAGAAGCTGGAGATGAACTTAGCGGCGGTGGAGTTGAAGTCAAGGATCCAGAATTCAGTAAAATTCTAAAGGGTAATGGCCTGAAAAACTTGACAATAGACTGATAATTTTAGACACCTGAGTATTGGTCATGTAGTGTAACTATTGCATGTGTACTGTAGTAATTGACTCCACAGTATTCTGTGATGTAATTTGTTATCAGCTGGAATTCAGACAAGTAATCTGTCGAATAATAATAATAATAACACGATTTCAAGTTATTTAGGAAGCTAAGTTAGCCTGTTTGAAATCTAGTATCAGTAAAAATTTTTGGGGGGAGATGATGTCATTGGGAATAGAGAATTTGAAAATGATATCTTTACATTGCTGTATTACGGAGCATTAAAGTATCATAATTAGACTAACGTACACCGGGTGGCAAACTTTGCTCCAAAAGACTGAAGTCATTAATAGCATCTGAAAGTTTTTGATCCACCCAATTGAATCCATGACCTGATACCAGACAGTGAAATAAATCCAAAGTGTTGCTAGTGCTAAAGTTTCATCATCATCATCTTCATCATCATCATAGTTACTTTCTGCCAACTCATTAGCGGCAATAGCTAGACACAAAACTTTTCCATTTATCTTTTCCCGTTGTTAATCTCATTCCATCTGTGCTAAAGTTTACATGGAAAATATTTCTGTTGTCAAGGGAATCAGTTTCGTCCATTTCAAGTTCCTTCAGGCGATGGTCAGTAACACATGAATGCATATTTACCGTTAGAATGCATAATCATAATCATCATCATCATCACCACCACTACCCCATCATCATCCATCATCATCACCACCACCACCCCATCATCATCATCATCATCATCATCATCATCATCATCATCATCATCATCAATCATCATCATCTGGAACTGACAGTCCAAAGTTGTAAGCACTGTGTCTATGACCACCATCATTGTGAGCACTTGTCCAGAAAAGGAAAATACTTTGTTGCATTGCATTACATTACAAACATTGCCATTGTTACTGTTGCATTGCATTACTTTACAGACATTGGCATGAACTGTTCTGCCTTTTTCATCATGCTTTGTTTTTCCTCTCTCTTCCGACTTTTGTGTGTTTCTCAATCTTGGTAGTCTTCCTTGCAATATTTCCCTGCATTTGGCTCTGAATTTTTATTTGAAGAGTTTTTGGTTTTCTGTCTTTAGTGGCATTTTATGTTTAAATTTAATGTCAAATTTCTGTTTATTTTATTTGGCAGGTTATCCACCAGGGGGCAGAAATAAAGCAGCCAATGACCGTTTGGCGGTATGCTTTAATTTGTATCTGTGTCAAACATTTATTTCCAATGTATAGCATTTACTGGTATACAATCCTGGTAATTTCGCATGCACAATACAGTTTTTTTATAAACGTTAACTTGATATTGATTTTCAAGTGGAATTCCCAGAGAAATGTGAGAACAAGGTTACAGCTGGATTGCCCCCCAGTTGCTATGCCAATGATTGTGTTTTACTAATTGAAGAATTCCATATTTTTTAGTTGTGTATACAGTAGCTGTCTTCAAAGTGTAGGGGGTATGCATAGATGTTGATTTCTTGTAGAGGAACGATCCGTTCGCGGCAAACAGAGATCCTCACCAGGCCGGCCATCGATCCGAATCGGAAACTCTTCAGTTACTTTCTCAGGGTCACGGCGGCGTCATGAACATTGTGTCGAACAGATATCGCAATCTGCGAGTTGTCAAATCGGAATGGATGTCGAACGGTGTCAGGGTTAGTCACAGTCTGACACAGCCAACAAATACCAGAGGAATTTTGATTGTTTTCATGTAATGTACAGCCAGAAGAACAAATCAAGAGGTGATTGCAGAAATCAAGCCAACACACACCTTGGAAGGACTGATCCTAAAACAAAAACTGGAGTTTTTTGGGGGTGTATTATGAGAATAAATGATTTTCTGGAGAAATCACTGATGCTAGCAGTTGTTGAGGGGAAAAGAAAAAGAGGAAAACAAAAAACAAGATAGATGGATAACATTATGGAAGCAATGAAAGTGAACATCGAGGAAGTGAGAAATACGGTAGAGGACAGAAAAGGATGGCACATCAAAGTCTATAATGTCACACAAAGTCAGAGATGACTGAATGGTGGAGAAAGAGAATGTACAGTAACTGAATATTTTATACAGCGTCTCATTTGAAAACCACTCAGAAGTTCTTCTAAGTATGAGATGACGCTATGCGATGGCATTAGCTAGAGTTGAAGGTTGTCGGTCGCTACGATGTCAATTTATGTCTATTTATCTATGACTATTTATCTATGTTTATTTATCTATGTCTATTTATCTATGTTTATTATGCGTATTATTGCTCCAAGTTATTTATCTATGTCTATTTATCTATGTTTATTTATCTATGTTTATTATCTATGTTTATTATGTGTATTATTGCTCCGAGTTATTTATCTATGTTTATTTATCTATGTT
Source organism: Metaphire vulgaris (assembly GCA_018105865.1). NCBI lineage: Eukaryota > Metazoa > Annelida > Clitellata > Crassiclitellata > Megascolecidae > Metaphire > Metaphire vulgaris. The sequence continues at coordinate 9,492,363 of CM030869.1, read as the reverse complement.
TATTTATCTATGTTTATTTATCTATGTCTATTTATCTATTTGTTATCTATTATTTGATTTAAGCCTGCAATGGATGTTGCAATTGGTCAACGGGACCAAGGCACAGTGGTTGACCTGCTGCACGTACTTCTTGGAAAATTGTAAGATTCAACAAAATTCTGTTACATTTTCAAATGACTAATACTGGAGAAGTTACAGAGTGGGTTTATGCAATGCAGTTCAAGTACATTATTGTTATTATTATAAGTATTGCTAGTGAACTTCTATAACGCCATTTTAGTAACACACTTGTCATCAGTCGATGGTCACTCCAGATTTGAATCATTATCCCCCATTTGTCAAATCCAATATGTTAGTCCGATTTTCTGCTCCAAGTTATGGCAGATAGACTTACTGTAAGTACATATGATAGGATAAGTAGATTCTCTAGCTACAAGTATTTTATTCTGAGCCACAAGCAAAGGCATGGCTCAAAATTGAGTCTTTAGTGTCGTAGTGACCTTCAACCAAAGGAATTGAAAGAGTGGTTGTTTGTACATACAGATACTTCTGATTGTGGTTTTGCACTACTTTTAATATAATAATTTTAATATAATAATATAATAATTTTTATATTTCAGAAGCCTTTGGAATTTGGACTTATGCCAGTCTCTGTTGCCCGTTTTGGCCGATCTCTTGAGAAGCAAATATGAAAAGTGTGTAAAATGATAATCACTTCTTAAATATGTATCTTGTTTTGCATAAGTTAAATCACACATTTTGACATTCAGTACTGTAGTTTTTTGACATACATATTACAATGTAGAAGTCCATTCTCATTGCAATATTGTTGTCTTGAGCTACACTATTGAAGGCAACATGAATTTCTATTCAGGGTTGGAGCTGCCAGGAGAGTTGGGGGGGGGGTGGGTTGAACCTCCAGCTAACTTTGCAACCCTCCCAAAAATCACACATCTGGTACATGCAGTTTCTGTCAAGCATTGAATTTCAGTCCTCAACCCAACCCCCCCCCGCTCAAATTTCACAACTCCAACACTGTTTCTAATCATGTTGATGTTTAATAAGTTGTAGTATTGGTAATTTGCTTTTGTGTCAAGTTATGACGTCATTTCTTGTGTTTGCAGTTACATGCACATAAGTCTGTCATCCCTTCGACTCATTGTCCAAACATTCGGAAGTACGATGAAAGGCAACATCGCATCTCCGCCTTCTGCACAGATTGACTTGGCACGACAGGACAGGTATGTTCTTTTCGCCATAAGGGTCCATCCATATAGTACATATGCAAAGAGGAGAGGGTTGGATTACTTTTAATTCGTTTCATCACTCTTCTGAATTTTTGCATATCTATAGCCTACTGTAGCACTAGTCCTTGCCTTGTCCAATTTCAAACAGGGTATCAATTTGATAATATTTTTGTGGTCTATAAAACCTGTAATAGAAGAAACCAACTCTCTTAAGCGCCATCTTAACTCTTGATTGATTTTTTTGACATTTGACAGAGAATAGATTTCTGAAAGACCTTATATAGTGTTGTTTCAAATGGCTCATTATTTTTTGTGGCATTTCAAAAGCTCTAGAAAAAAATTGAGACAGAATATATTGACAATTCTAGTACGGTTTGACACAGCAAAGATGGGGACACAAGAATATGCGGTTTTAATTCGTTTCATCACTCTTCTGAAATTTTGCATATCTATAGCATACTGTAGCACTAGTCCTTGCATTGTCCAATTTCAAACAGGCCATGTTGGCCCACCCAATATTTGGCTTGGGGCGCCCTCCATGTCGGATTTAGGAGATTTTGCTTATGTTCGGTGTGCAAATGGGGGAGGGGTTGAAAATGTTCCTTTCTCTGGCGTCTGTACTATATAGATGAGCCATAATAGTATAAGTCTCAATTTTTATTGACAGAACCAACATTATTTCTAGATTGTTATTTTGCACTGATGGTAGTTTTTGCACAATAGTAATCTGTAATCTCTTTCAAAGTTTTTGCTTAGTAGCTGGTTTTTTCTTTTTAAAAATGTATTGCATGAACAGTTTGGCAATGAAGATGCTAGATTTTTGGATACTAGCTTTTAGAGTTGATGTATACTGCCAAGTTAAGAGCTCATATGTGACCAAGAAAACTAAGGTAAAGCTTTGAATGTGGCCCCTTAATAAATATTGCAAATATCTAACATTTATATAGCGCCTTGATAATAATGGAGCAGTCATTAGCCTAAATCTCCATGCACACCATATTAATTTCCATTCTGTGCCAGTGGCCATGTGAGTGCCCAGGAATGTTGTTTTTTTCAGGCAGAGATCAATTTGACACTTGGGCGCCCATACATAGGAGCAAGAGGGACACTTGCCCCCTGCAAAACTCACATCTATTTTTGGGACTAGCTATATTTTGGCTTTTAACCAATGTTTTCACACTAAAACATTACTGATACACAAAGTGAAATTAGGAAACCTGATTTTAACTAAGAAGTGTGGAATTAAATACCTGTAAAACTGTATCAACTGCGACCCTTGTGTTTTGCCCCCTGGAAAAATTTCTGTGGTCACCGCTAATTTGACCTATCTTTGACTTAGACGACATGCAGGTTCAAGAAAGTTGTTCATGGTGTTACATGTTGTTTTTGCAGGTATTACAAGTGTCTGTCCTGTTACAAGGAGCTCATGCAGATCCGGTCCAGTCTTGACCAGCTTCTTGCAAGCCGGTACAACACAGGGCGTTTGGGGCAGAAATTTCAAGAAATACACCTTCTCATTTCCCAAATGAAGTGACGGTCGCAATCGATTTTACCTTCGGCATCGTCATCAATTTGTTTCGGCGTCGGACAAAGATACAATTTAATGATAACAGTCAAATCTGGTTCTCATGTTACGAATTTCACCTATGGGAATTTCAATTTTTGTATTATTTCCTTTGGAATTTTCTTATTTCTTCTAAATTTGGAGAGATTTCTACGCATACATCTTACCAGTGGCAGCTTCATGGGCCGTTTGGGTGGCAACTTCTAAGCATGGGTAGCCAACTATATTTCATTAACCTGGACTAGTCTAGCTGCTCAGAATGAGTGCACCAAAGTATGGAGAGAGGGTTTCAGGCATTCAAAGGGGGCACGCCCCCCGGACGCCACCTCCGCATCTTACAAGCTATGACAAGCAGGCAGACACTGACCATGACGAGAAACAAACTGTTTAAGAAAAAGACAAGTATTAAATATTGGTACAATGAATAAACAAAGTGCCAGTGACTCTTCTATCATGCATAAGTTCGATTGGTTAACAATTGTAATATAGGAATTAAGTGTTACCTAAGGGGCTATCCATTAATTATGTCAACAATTTGTTGACAATTTTTGACCCCCTACCCCCTTGTCAACAACTGTCAACTTTCACTTACCCCCTATAATTACGTCAAAAACTTTTGACCCCCCAAGATTAATGACAGGTCCCAATAACAAGATTATTATTTTTTGTGGTGATGACCATTTTTTCCCTTTTTTGCTCATCGAGTGTCAAAATGTTGTGGTGATGACCTTTTTGCCATGCTTTTTTCCATTGTAATAAGTAGTATTCCATGAAATTTCCTATTTTTGATTATTTGTAAAAAGTGAAATTGTTTATATCAACTTCTCTTGACCCCCCCTGTCAACAACTGTCAAACTTTTTCAAACCCCTCCCCCTAAATTGTTGACACAATTAATGGACAGCCCCCAAGTTTTAAAAAAATGTTTGTATTGAGAATTGGCCTTAATCTTAATTCATGTCCATTGGCTCTGTTTGTTTTGCCAGTTAGGCAAAGTTAGCTGATACAACAGCCACTTATCTTTGTTTACTTACAATTAGGAGATCTGACCAATTTATTGTTGGAAAATGTATCTACTGAAAAAGACCTTGTTTATCTGTGCACATTTTAATGCACTATTCTGTTACTGCCCTTCTTTCTACAGTTGCTTTGATTCAATCAATCAATCAATCAATCAATCAATCAATCAATCAGCAACTTCAATCAGCTGCCTATCATAATGCCTAGGCATCTGTATGCCTGGCAGGCATACAGATGCCCAGGATTTGGTTCACCATCTGATGGTGAACCAAATCCAACCTGAATTGGAGCAGGTCAAGCTAGAAAAGGTCTGTCAGATCGGCAGGGGCGCATTCTATGGGAGATAGGCCAAGCCAATCAGGCACTCTTAAGATCAGATCTAGATTTTCTAGTTGCTATGATAGATACGATAGTTGCCTATGGTAAATTGGATAATGAGACTCAGATAAATATCTGATATATCTTAAACTCCAAGCCAAAATTCAATCAATTCTGCATATGCAAAACTCAAAGGCAAGAAAGTACTGGGTAGTTTTACATTGATTACATCAAGAAAAACTACATTTTCATTCAACCAAACAAACACAACACCAATAAGCCACATATAACAAAAGCCACAGTGTTGTTATTTTAAACTTTTATCTGTTTGCCATTTCAGCTTTCTCAGTCGGCAGCAGTAACATCAACAATAACATCACTCCACAGTGTTTATTCTAGGCCTTGTCTGGGGGGATTCCCCCCAAGTTTTAATTTCCCCCAACATCTTTTGGACATTTTGGCAAGTAGTATGACCTTCCAAATGTCTGTTTTCCCCAAAAATTCTAGAATAGCCACTGTTCCACAAACTTTCCAAAAACAAATTAAAACCACAGTATTCTTTTCAAGAAATACTATTGTGAAATCCTTACTATAGGCCTGCATTCTATCCACCGCAAATCTTTTTATCACCCGGCATAAAAATACTTTACTGCGACTGCTGCCTACCTGGATCTAAGACCTCGACAACCACTGACTACAGATTACGGACTATGGATTTCACCCAGACTGAGCGCTCGTGAACAAGCTGTTGCACTGTCCCAAGCTTTCGGGCAGCAGAAATTTAATTTTACTTACGTACTTAATAATTACAACGTGACTAGGATAGTAATAAATGAAAAAAAATAGTTGCTAACTTGCTACTGCAGTACTGAAACATCATAAGCTGTGTTCCTTGGAATTGTAAACATGCATTACTAAATGCAGACCGATCTGTAGACGTCACTGAAAGCAATGCATTATCTTAATCACATTACAGTATTAGCACATCAAGAAACTCAGTCACAATAGTATAATACAGTGGAGGTTAGTTATCTTACACTTGAAAACGCATTTCCTCTGTTAGAATGCTATGCACATTCATTGTCGATGTCATGGTTACAACTAATGTTGGCTAGATCAGTGTGCTAAATAAGAAGGTTAGGGGCTGTCCATTAATTACGTCAGCAAAATAGGGGGGGGGGTGAAACAGTTTGACAGTTGTTGACAGGGTGGAGGACTGGAGGGGTCAAGAGAAGTTGACATGAACAATTTAATTTTTTTCTACAAATGATAAAAAGTAGGAAATTTTGTGGAATACTATTATTATTACAATGGAAAAAAGCCTGACAAGCAAAAAACAAGGTCATCATCACCACATTATGACACTTGATGAACAAAAGAAAGAGAAAAATGGTCATTGCCACAAAAATATTAACCTAAACTTTTTAGGGAGACACGTCACTGATCTTAGTTGGGGGAGGGTCAAAAGTTTTTGCCATAATTATGGAGGGTCACTGAAAGTTGACAGTTGTCGACAAGGGATGGGAGGGGGTCAAAAATTGCCCAAAATTTGTTGACATAATTAATGGACAGCCCCCTATAGCAAAATCCTACTGGATGTGCTTTCTTCAACGTATCATTTCAATAAATATCATTAAAATCTTTCGAATACCACTAAACGTAGAATACCAGTACACATCAAACGCCATTATGCTTAAATGAATTACAATAGACTAGTCACAAGACCTTACAAACATTTGAGTATTGATAGTATTATTTAACTCTAACATTAAGCCAAAACTACACTTGATCTTCGAAAGACACAGTGGCATAGCGATGGGGCGGTGGGGGCGAACCACCCCGGGCGGCACTTGCTCTAGGGGCGGCATTTTCGAGAAAACCCTTTTTTTGGATATGAAAAATGTTAGTAAGTTGCGATAAGTTTTTTGCTTGTCAAGAATTTTATGAAAAGGTGGCAATTTTGTTTCGCCCCGGGCGGCACTTTGCCTCGCTATGCCACTGTCAAAAGACATGCCAGTTTGTACTAAATAAACTCTGTTGGGATAAAAATTAAATAAAATTCAGACAGTAAAATAAATACTAAAACTGGCCTCCATGCCCCAGATACAATGCATTTTTGATATCAATAAACCATCTTTATCATAATGAATATAACACATACTGTCAAATGGATGCAGGAATACTACAAGTAACTTTATATTCAAATAATTTGTACAGAAAACAAGCTATTAGAATATTGTTCTAACATAGTCGAGTCACGTCACCGAAAATTAAAGCCCGGTTGAATTTTTTTAGATTTTAAAATATAAGATAACGATTTTCAAAGAGCCAGATGAAGGAGATATGTTTAACTTTAGCAAGCAAGCTCAACATGCATGTCACCAAATACTGTATATCACATATTCGTCGGAAGCAAAATGATTTCTGGCAAAACAAAACAGATCGCCACAAAAACACCGACTCAACATGGACCGCTACAGCTTGCCCTTAGAACACAGAAATTCTGTCACGCGGTACATCGACCAGGTCATCTTCCAAAACCAACAGTACCTGATAAAATAACCAAATCTCGAGAGTTCATAAAGAACGTCTCCAAGTAACATAAAATCATGACATGGATGATTTAATTTTGTAATTTGTTTTCAAGGAAAAGCATACCTGCAGTGTTTATTCTAGACTTTCTCTGGGGGAATTCCCCACCCAAAGTTTGAAATATCCCCAATTTTTTGACATTTTGGCTTCGAAGTAGTATGACCTCCTCAATATCTGTTCCACCCAAAAATTTTAACCCCCCCCAATGTCTAGGTGGCTAGAATAAACACTGCATGCCTGGAAACTGAATTTTGCATACCCTCATTTGATGATACCTCTACAGCATTAGATCTGGTGCCATAGAAGTCCATACAAATTATTGCTATACATTAGGAATGAGGCATTATGCAAAGATATGAGATTCACTAACTTTTATCTGAATATATCTACAGTGCCATTATCCTAATGCCTTTAGCATCAGCCATTGTCGTAGAAAATACAATGAAAGAGACTGGTGATGATGAAGAGGGCAGCTTGATTAGCAGGGGCTTCATTCGAAGACAGATGGACCAAAGGGGAACAGTCTATAACTTAATTTAAATGTTGATAATATGCTGGCTTCATGAAGTGATGAAGGCAATGGTTCTCACACAGGGCAGTCCCTACTGAACCACTTTAAACCTTGTTATATTATATTATATTAATTCTGGAGCCTGTTGATTAACATTTGGAAACAACTAGCCACTGTCACTGACAGCACGAGAACGAGGCATGCCAAGAAAAGAGATTCCTGTCGCGTATCGCCCGACATGGCTAAAAAGTTGATTGAGAGATTAGCCATTTCTTAAGACAGCTGGTTCCTTGTATTAATTTAATAGATGACAAAAATATTTATCATAAAATTAAAATTGATTCTCTGTATGACATTAGCCAATGGAAGGACTATTGTTTCAGGAGGTGTAAATGTATAAAAAAATTCAGTGTTGTGAAGATAGACATGAATTAAAATCATATTTTCTTGTGTCCCCATCTCTATTGCATCAAATCCTGCTAGAATTGTCAATATAGTCCCTCTCAATTTCATTCTGCAGCGTTCAATATGTGACAACCATCAGCCATTTCAAACGACACTATGCACAGTCTTTCAAAATTCTACTCTACATCATAAAAATCTTTTTCAAAGATTACAAAATTTTCACACAAAGCAACTATTACATAATACCATATCCCTTCTTTTATCAACTAATCATTGAGTCACGTCTATAGCGCCATTATACTAATGCCTTCAACATCAGCCGCTGTCGTGGAAAATACAATTAGAGTTAGAGAATGGTGGTGATTGAGAGAGCAGTCTCATCGGCTGGAGGCATCTAACAAATGCATGAAGACATCTAAATAACAATATATGTAAAATATGCATACCATGAAACTTAGGAAGAGGCTTATTGAAGAGAGGAAGTGCCAGATGTCATGACTGTCGTAAAACCCAAACAGGAGGCAATCCTCGTTACTTTCACGAGACATCGCCGGAGTCAGCTGAGCAGGAAACAATCGAGTCAAACAAGTAATCTCAAGTAACATGTCAGCGCTATTTTAAAAAATTATTTTACAGGAAAATTTTTGCAAATATTTCTAAAGAGTCAAGCTCTTGTAAGAAGACTAAATGTGGGGATACACAGTAAAACACTGAATGCAAAATGGCTCCCAGACACCAAAATATCTGATATTACCACCCAACTCAGTCTCACATCTCAGTTATTAAGGAAATTACAGACTGTTTCAATGATAAACAAAATTATGGAAAAATCTACGCTTATGCTTTCAAAATGGTGATTTGGGGAAAATGTAAACAACACCAAAATGTCTGAAGGTATTAACCGCCTTAACTGGGGACCCCGGATATAACCGTCCATTTTACATTGAGTTACAGTCAAATACACAGTTAAGGGGTTAATATTAATTAGGCCAAGGAAGGTCCCATACTCGAGTACGAGCATATCTCCGGTTTGGGCAATCAGTGAGATGGGCGGCACACGCCATTAATCTGGGGTAGATGGTCATTACTTTCCCCAGACCCAAGTTTTACCTCGCAGCTAAACTCTGTTCTTTATTTTTACCACTGCCCTCTAACGAGAAAGGCCGAGTCGACCTTAGGGCTCCAGCAGGACTCAATCCCATTCCATCAGCGTGCCTCCCTAGAGTGTCACCTCTCTGCCATCTTCCCACCGCAGGAACATTTGGTAAATAAAATGTCTGGTATTATGCCAACCTGCCACGATGTAAGTCGTTGCATGAAAAAGTAGAAAGCAATGCCCCAAGCCACCGTAGCCAAGAAGATATAAACGGCTGCCCACAAGAGGATTCTTTCTCCACATCGAACCTAACAATGATAATCCAATCCAATCCCACGTAAAAATATTATTAAACTGAAACAGTTTCACATTTTCCCCTTCAAGTGACCTGTCACAGGAGACTTCCATCAAGGACTTCAAAAAGTAATAAAAGACATTTCTCAAAACAATACTGTGAACTCAATTGTTCGGTTCTTGTGCAATAATTTTTCAACTCTAGCACTATATAAATAATAATAATAATAACAATAATAATAACTATAATAATAACAATAATAATAATAATAATAACAACAATAATAATAACAATAATAATAACAATAATAATAACAATAATAATAACAATAATAATAACAATAAAAATAACAATAATACTGATAATGATGATGATGATGATGATGATGATGATGATAATAATAATAATAATAATAATAATAATAATAATAATAATAATAATAATGGCAATGTCATCATTCAAAATAGCAAAAGAATAAATCAGATAAGTGTCATGCAAAGATTGGAATTCTGGATTCAAGCACATTGGCAAAATTCATGATCACAATCACTCTGTTTGATTTTGAAGGTATCTAAGATTGCAAAATGCACGAATGTACTCACTTACTGTATTTACTAACTATGAGTCTTATAAGTAACTTGTCAGCTAGAATCCACAAGATGTTCACTTCCAAGAAAACAAGTTTTATCCTTTTTCCTACATATCCTTTCATTCGTTGCACAACAGGCCCGGCCCTAGAGTTGCAGACCCTCCTAAGGCAGCAGCAGTGTTGGAGTTGTGAAATTTGAGCTGGGTGGGGGGGTTGAGGACTGAAATTCAATGAATGACAGAAGCTGCATGTACCCGATATGCAATTTTTGGGAGGGTTGCAAAGTTAGCTGGGGTCAAACCCCCCCCCCCCACCCCCGGAAACTCCAACACTGCCGCAGCAGGCAAAAACGGTGCCCCATTTGCAGGTAATAATTTGTTTACCACAATCAAAACAACTCGTCTATAAAAATTAAAATAAACGATGCAGACAAGACAACAACAGCAACAACAACAACAACAACAACAAGAAGAGGACTCAAACGTTGTCAGGTATCGACAACGGATGTTTACCTTCATGATGATGTAGAAAGCAAAATACATGAGGAGGTTGATGATGACGATTGCCAAGAGATACGACGCAAAATCCTTGGGCATTGTCACCGCACCAAAAATGGCACTAACAGATTGAAATAACGCGAAATATTAAATTTAACCCCTTAACTGGGTATTTAACTGTAACTCAATGTAAAATGGACGGATATATCCAGGGTCTCCAGTTAAGGGGTTAAAAAATTCACACACATTCAGTGCTTTGCAGCTATCGCAAGACTGGCAGACAATACTGCCCAACAGATCTGAGGGTATACAGTGGTGCTAAATTCTCTATGGTTAGATACTCTGCTTGACATAAATCCTACCGAGAACCACGACAATTTCTCACGGTAGGGATGCAAACCATTGAGGTGTGAGGGCCAACCAATATGTCCCAATTAAATTAAATTAAAATTAATTATTGAAAGCAAAACCATTAAAATAAAACTATGCAACTTAGTTTATGTTTTGCATGTCAATAAAAGGCAATATGAAGCTAGAATAAGATCAGGAATTGATTTACTAATTATATCTAAATTAATAAGAAACTCGAGAACACTAAATGCACAACAGAAAGTAAGTTAGTATCACAAAGATACAAGTCAACTGTCTTACTTACAAGCCAATGTTGATTATGTTACCAAACACAAGCAGTACAAGTCGACTCTACAAAAGACATGTTTTTCACACATTTTAATCAGCAGTTACAACAGAGAAAAAAAGCCTTCTTTATTTGTCCCAAAATCTAGGAACACATTTAAAATTTGCCTGTTCTATACAATGGACTGCAATGCGTTTCTCAATTCATAATACATTTAACAATTCAATGTATCAGGTTGCCTCCCTGGCAGGATATGTTTCCCTTTGGTCAACCCTTTTCTTCTCAACATTCCACTTTAGGCCTAACTCTTGTCTACTATATGTGGTTATATTAATCTGAATATTCTAGTAAAATACTAACTTTTAATTTGACTACTTCTCAGGTTTCTTTTTGTTTTCTATTCTATTGTATACTTAGACTAACATTAATCTTGTGAATATTCTGTGAATTTTCTTGGTCTTATTTTAAATTCAATTGATGTCATTTATTGTAATTGATGTCAGACATGCCTATGCTAAGTTGAGTTGAAATAAACCTCAGTTCAGTTCAGTTCAGTTCAGTAACGGAGTCAATACAGAAATAAACGGAAATGCAAATATTTTCCAGCAGAGTACGTACGCAATCGTGAGGCCTGGAACAGCATAGGTTCTCGTATCGCACTTTGCAGTAGAGACCGTGAAGCACGCCGGTCTGCAGTCTCCACTGTCCAATGAAATAGATGTTGATGCTCAGATAGAGACTGCAGAGTATGTAGATAATTACAAAGACGATCCAGAACGCGGGACTGCCTTGTGTCTAGAGTCATCAACAACAACAACTTGTTTGAGTCTATGCATAAACCATTGGAATTGTGCATTAAACAAGCTTTTCTAATACCACCATTCATTTAGTTAAATATGAAAAGTTTCAATGTATACCAGATTTCATATATAAGACTGTGTGTATGTGTGCGTATGCATGCGCGGGTGTGGAACGTGGATTGGTGTTTGTTTCTTTCTTCAAGTGTTCTCATTTCTCATATGAAAGTCAGTACACAGTCTTTCAAAAATCTACCCTCCATCATACAGAATTTCAAAATATCACAAAGTTTTCATTCAAATCAAGTATTGCGTAATTCTGATTCTCTCCTTTGCATGAACCAATCAGTTAATCAAATCTGTAGCGCCATTATAAAATGACGCTATTAGCATCAGCCGTTGCTGTAGAAAATACAACAACAACAACAACAAGAACAACAATAATAATATAATAATACTAATAATAATATAATATTCAATAATAAAACTCACAACTCCAATGACACCAAAGAAGACAACGAAGGCAATCACACAGTACGCAGTGTGAGCCTGAGCATTTGCATCAGGATGTCTGGTCTGGTAAATCTTCAGCATACATAGCCAGCCAATCATGTACATAAAGGCAGTGTCTATAGACAACAAAACAAGGCAAAACAGTCGCCCAAACATTGCCGCATCAATTGAAAATGCCTTAACCCCGGATATATCCGTCCATTTCACATTGATTTAAATTAAATACCCAGTTAAGGGGTTAAAAAAAGCACACTTGAGTCGAGGGACACAAGTTACACATCCTCAGTCAATGTTTAGGGTCCATCCATTATTATGTATAATTATGGGTGTGCAGTGGAGCAGTGGTTAGCACACTGGTCTGCCAATCTTGAGGTCCGTGGTTCAAATCCCGGCCGCAGCAGAAACTTTTCGGTTGTTTCTGTCCCATGAGCCCCCAGTCGACTCAGCTGTGAATGAGTACATCGGTTGTTAACTCGGTGGAAGGAAAGGCAGCGAGGGAAAGGCTGGCAACGACCCTCATTCAGCCGTTGCCGTGTATAACTGAAGGTGCTAACCCTTTGGTTCCTGACGAGTCGGCGATAGCCTATGGAGTGTACCATATATTACGTATGCACTAAGGAGGGTCACGGATTTAAGAGATTTTGCGTACGGACGCGTACGCGAAGGGTGGGTGTCAACTGAATGCATATGTACACACATACACAAATGTACAATTGTACATAGGGTAAACTGCCGGTAATGGAATCCTGGTCTTCAATTACAATCATGGCCGATTTTGAAATATCAAATACCATTTACAGGCAGTAATTGTGTAACATTTGAATGCTCTATTGTATTTCTTTAATAAATATCAACATTAGAAAACACTATATAAAAACTCTAATTGAATAGTAAAACAAGTGCTTCATGACTATGGCAAAAAAGAAACTAATTTGCAAATACACATTGGAAGGTTCAAAAAAATGTACGGGTCACAACCGAGTGTTTGAAAATATTCCTTTTTGCGTAAGTAATATATGGATGGGCCCTTATCAGGAGTCATTGATTAGGGCAAGTGACTCAACCAACACTTAAGTTTCTTCACTTAGACAATCTTAGACAATCAAGACAAAAGAAGTGGATAGGTCATGTTCTGAGAGAAGAATCAAACCTACTAAGAGAAGTACTAGAAGGAAAGATGAAAGGGAAAGCACAGAAAAGGCGACCAAGGACATCAATGCTGGAGTGGATGTTCAACACTATGGCAATAAACAAGTATTCAGCCCTGAAGATAAAAGCTCAAGATAGAGAGGAGTGGCGACGCTGGAGTATGGAACCTGTCCCTGGACAGAGCACCTGAAGAAGAAGACTTAGACAATCTTGTTGTGTTGTTAATATAAAAAAAGAGTAAAAAATTGTATAAATGCATAACTAAAATAGTGCAATAAAGGCTATTCATTTGATACTCAAACTAATACTCACCAAACTGGAAGTTATTGAAGCTGGGACAGACATGGTAGCAGCCACTGAGAACGCCTTCCATTGCCAGAGCAATTCCCATCGCATAAAATACCCCAAAGTGCTGAGGTATGCCACATTCCTAGAAATCAACAACCCAAATACTTACTTAATTACTGACATCAAAGAAACACATTTCCAACACAGTCACCAACTTTCTCAGTGAGTCGAACCGAAAATAAAACTGTAAAAATATTAGAAAATAAAACCTATAACTTCGATTTAATAAAGAGTTCATATTAAGCGCAGAATACCAACCTGGGTGTCTGGATCACGAGTCTGCATCATCTTTTCATGAAGCAACTGTCTACACGAAATAAGTGAAACAAATTTAATTGAATGAGATCATGTAACAAATACTTCATAAACCTTTTTAAAAACACAATATTTTTTATCAGTATCGTAAATTTATCATGACAACTGACTTCAGTTACAGCAAAACACCGTTAACCATTTTGTCGCCGTTACGCTGCGTTAGCACGTCGTGAACCTTTGCTGTTCTATGTGCCATCATGATGTATAAACATTTCAACATATTGGTTGATATTGGCACAGGGGTTTTAGGGTATTTCATGCATACTGCGGTAGTGCAAGAGTTAAAATGACTGGGATAGCATTGAACCTTAGTCAACTAGACTCCTGTATCTGGACCAGCCGAAGTCTCAACAGCTTTCTTTGGGTGGCATTGACTTTGATTAACATGGATGCCTTTCCAAAGGGTGCCGCACGAGTTTTACCGCACATTTTGAAATCGGCAAACTAACCTCCGGTAGACAAGAGCGATGAACAAGATCCCGAGCATGATGTATCCGATGTTGCTGTAGACGTTGTTAAACGCAGACAAAAATCCAACCTTGTACGCACATTCGAAGTTGTAATAGCAGATGTCTTCGTCTCCTGTCTTGTTCACCACCTAAGCACAGAGCAATGTAATTATTATTATTATTATTATTATTATTATTATTATTATTATTATTATTATTATTATTATTACTATTACTATTATTATTATTATTAACATTATTATTACAACATACTGATTAATGTCAGGTCAGGTCAGGTCTTCGTCCTCCAGCTGTGTCCAGCTATTGACTTCTCCATGACATCTCTCCAAAGTTCTCTGTCCTTTGCTATTTCTTCCAAAGTCATTCGATGTCTTCCATCAGTTTTTCCATTGAGGTTCATCCCTGCCATGTGCAGATCCTCTTCCAAACCGTCCACCCATCGTCTTTTAGGTCTTCCTTTAGATCTTCTCCCCTCTGGTTTGTAGTTGAAAATTCGTTTTGGGTTTCTTATTTCTTCCATTCTGAGTATGTGTCCAGTCCATTTCATTCTTCTTTTTCTGATAACTTCCACGATGCTCGGTTGCAGTGTTCTCTCTCTAACTTCTTCATTTGTTGTATGTTCTTTGTATCCAATCCTTAGTATTCTTCTAAGCCATTTATTTTCTGTTGCTACTAGTTTTTTCTCAAATTCCTTTTTTATGGTCCAAGATTCACATCCATAAATTAGTATTGGTATTACACAAGTGTTGAGAATTCTTAATTTTGTTTTCATCCCAATGTCATGTCCAAATGTGGTAACATTAAAATTAAAATTAACATTAAAATTCAATGCAGCATCTTCCAGTGAAACACAGATGAACATGCAGAATACTCTAATTGATAAAATAAGATTAATTAATAAAAAAATTAATAACATTAAATAAAATAATAAAATTAATACTCTAATTAATAATAATTATTAACTAACTCTAAATCAATAAAGCCAGAAGTGCCCCTGAGTAACAATGCAAGAGGCACTATAGAAGTCATTTATTACATTACATCAATAACTTAGTAGGATAAACTGTCTGCAGTTTATGTGAGAATTCCCAATAAAGTTCAGTAACTAACCGTGCAAACAAATACACATAATAACTCAGTTTTCAATACCTCAAACACTACATATTAGCTTGGCTTCAAAACCAAAAGTATGAACAAGACTACAAATAAAAATTAAAGTGACCCTTCCTCTCCCTGGGTAAAGTAATTAATTAATTACTGAATGAGTGACATATCTCTCTACCTCTTTTCAGAGAGTGCAAGAGAAAGAGTTAATAATCTGCCAAGTATGTTCATTTCTTGCAATGATACGAGGGGCGCTCAATAAGTTATCTACCTGACATATAAACAATTGTGCTAAGACTGAAGTGATGCCTGTTTTATGTTGATATATCTGTCTGTGTGTTGTAGGAATAATTTCAACCAGTGAGGTCATCAGGTGTTGGCGTAGCCGTTGTTGAAAGAAGGAGGGGGTGCCAGAATCATGGATTTGCAGCAGTTGGAGCACAGATCGGGCATGAAGTTTCTCTTGAAAGAGGGTAATGGTCCGAAGGTTATACACGTACGCCTGTTACTGCTACAAAACTACTCCACTAACAATTTGTTTTAAATCTACATTTCACAAAGCTGGGTGTTCCGACCGAACGAAACTTACCATTTGGTAAGTGATGACCAACTGAATGACGGGCAAAACGTAGAAGATAGCGAGAGTAACGAGATTCCTACACCAAGTACAGCAACAGAATCAGAAAAGATAAAGAGAACATAAACATCGTTTGGAAATCACAGCACATAGTAATGCTGACAGGAAGTCAACTCGTGGAGAAAAAAGTTCTCACAGCTTCTGAACCTCTCGTGTGTAAAATGACGATCAAAAAACAACCATTACAGCATTTTTTCAAATGTGGAAAATTGATTTCACTCATAAAACTTACCAAATGTAAAGGTTGTATTTCTTGGTCAATATTTCCTTCGGCTTCTTTGCCAACTCAGCAACAGATAGGCATGTCTAAAATTCATATAAAAGTCCAGTTTTTAACAGACTTATTAAAACAGGGCAGGAAGTTAGCAGAGTGGTAACAACTTGACAATAGAGCAGAAGGTCGCTGGTTCAATGCCCAGAGGAGCCCTAAAGTTGACTCAGCCTTACTCGCTAGAGGGGGGTGGTAAAATGAGGAGCAGCGTTAAGCTGCAAGGTTAAACGTGGGTCTGGGGAAAGTAATGGCAACCTACCCAACATTAATGGCTTATGGCCACCTACATCGCCGACTGCCTAGACCAGAGATAGGCGCCAGAACCCAACGCTCAGACTCGAGCACAGGACCTACCTTTTTCCCTTTATCTTTACTAAAACCAATTATGTACCGAGCGAACTCAAGTAAAGGGCTTGCTCAATTTTAAAATAAGTAAGTAAAAAAATAGCTGTCCACTGCACTTAAATGCATAACTCCTCAATACAGTGACATAAGCACCAACCATCAATGCATCAATAGAACTACAAAGTGTTTCATAAAGTTTGAGAATATACCAGAGTTAACAACATTTCTGAAACTCAAACACAGGTGACATAGTAATGCATTATGTCACCAATTTTCTGACAATGTAACAAAATTTCACACATATAATTTTGCATCATGTGAAAAAACCCTCATACGACTGAAAATAGCCAATTAATTACAACCAATCGCATGACAGCACCTCAAATTACAAATGTTTCTCATTTACCCTTGTACTGCCACGTCGCAAGTCAGAAGCGGATACATCCGGAGTTGTGCTCCGGCTGGGGATCGAATCATCGGTCGGAAATCCTACCAAGACAAAACAGAACGACGGAAAATTATAACACGAGACACGGAGAGGCAAACTTCCTTTTCAACTTACAACTGAGGACAAAAACAGAAATTTCAATAAAAGGAACACTTAGAAAACAAGTATCTGATAGCTACAATACCCGTTCTGTCTGTGACATTTCCTGGCTCAGATGAAGCAACAGCTCCATAAGAAGCTGAAATCTGGTTGGCATCGACTGAAAGAGAAACAAAACAAGTTCTCAGCACTGATACTAACGCAGCGCCTTTAAAAAAATTCAAAGTCCTTCTTAAGCTCCTACCCAAAAAAGGCAGGACTCATAGAGCGGCGCTAGGGGTGTTCAAAAAAATAAAATTTTCAAAAAGTTATGCCTACTGGACGGATTGTCATGCTACTATCAATGTTGAATTCAGATACACTTTTTATTTCACATTTCTATGATGTCCTGAGGTCCCTCAAAGGCCTTGAACACATGAACCCCCAAACCATGGAAAAAATGCACAATGATTGGGACTAAATACTTCATAACTCTCTAAAATAATCATAGATATGTCATAATAGACTCATTTTGTTTGTATTCTCTTTGGGCCGTGTCCATAGAGTGAGTAGCGTGCAGAGGGGATTTGTGGGGGGCGTGGCCCCAGACGCCGACCAGATGGAGGTGCCAAAATTGACTCGGCGACCTTCATTTTTTTGCTCGTCAAACATTTTTTAGGCTTGGCCTCGGGCGCCCACCACTCTCTGCGCGCCACGGCATAAAGTGGCATATGTAAAGGTTCAGCTACTCTGGTGGAATAGCCACCGGATTTTTTTAAAAAATATATTATCTCGCTTGCAGGCGTCATGTCCTTGAATTGGCATTTTGGGCTGGCTGGAAGTTCGGTTAAGTACCAGGACCAGGCAATAGACTCTTTGCCACATTCAAATCAATATGTGGTAG
This sequence comes from Metaphire vulgaris, assembly GCA_018105865.1. NCBI lineage: Eukaryota > Metazoa > Annelida > Clitellata > Crassiclitellata > Megascolecidae > Metaphire > Metaphire vulgaris. The sequence goes on along the minus strand of CM030869.1, from coordinate 9,474,215 downwards.
GCTACTTTGGGCAAACAGATGCAAATCAACACAATCGAACTATGCCAATCCTGGCTGAGAGAAGTTAAGGGTCACGTTGTCCAGGAGCTGAGAAATATCTGGACACAAAGAGAATCTGGAACCATGCCCCGTGACGACTATCATGAATAAGCAGAGAACAATCTACTCATTCTAGGTGAAACACCTCCACGCGGGGTACACCTCATGAAACCCAGAGTCATTCACCAGGCTCGATGGATGACGTGCAATTTGTATGCTGGCAAAATGTTCATGTTTCATCATCACATGTTATATGACGCTGAAATGATTGACTAAAGAGAATTGTATTAGCAGACGTGTGAATGGTTAGCACGTTTGACTGGCAAGTGAAGGGCACCTGCTAATCAAGATTTTTCAAAAATTAGGCCACTATCTCTTGTATATCAAAAGTTCTTGGCATTCAGAATTTTGCCTGTGGTATTTTCTATTGCGTAAATTGGACATTGTTAAACTACAGAGAATTGTATTAGCAGACGAGTGAATGGTTAGCACGTTTGACTGGCAAGTTAAGAGCACCTGCTAACCAAGTTTTTTTTCAAAAATTAGGCCACTATCTCTTGCATATCAAAAGTTCTTGGCATTCAGAATTTTGCCTGTGGTATTTTCTATTGCGTAAATTGGACATTGTTAAACTACAGAGAATTGTATTAGCAGACGTGTGAATGGTTAGCACGTTTAACTGGCAAGTGAAGAGCACCTGCTAATCAAGTTTTTTTTTCAAAAATTAGGCCACTATCTCTTGTATATCAAAAGTTCTTGGCATTCAGAATTTTGCCTGTGGTATTTTCTATTGCGTAAATTGGACATTGTTAAACTACAGAGAATTGTATTAGCAGACGTGTGAATGGTTAGCACGTTTGACTGGCAAGTGAAGAGCACCTGCTAATTAAGTTTTTTTCAAAAATTAGGCCACTATCTCTTGTATATCAAAAGTTCTTGGCATTCAGAATTTTGCCTGTGGTATTTTCTATTGCGTAAATTGGACATTTTTAACTTCTCAGCCAGGAATGGCATAGTTCGATTGTGTTGATTTGCATCTGTTTGCCCAAAGTAGCCTACCACATATTGATTTGAATGTGGCAAAGAGTCTATTGCCTGGTCCTGGTACTTAACCGAACTTCCAGCCAGCCCAAAATGCCAATTCAAGGACATGACGCCTGCAAGCGAGATAATATATTTTTTTAAAAAATCCGGTGGCTATTCCACCAGAGTAGCTGAACCTTTACATATGCCACTTTATGCCGTGGCGCGCAGAGAGTGGTGGGCGCCCGAGGCCAAGCCTAAAAAATGTTTGTGAGCAAAAAAATGAAGGTCGCCGAGTCAATTTTGGCACCTCCATCTGGTCGGCGTCCGGGGCCACGCCCCCCACAAATCCCTCTGCACGCTACTCACTCTATGGACACGGCCCAAAGAGAATACAAACAAAATGAGTCTATTATGACATATCTATGATTATTTTAGAGAGTTATGAAGTATTTAGTCCCAATCATTGTGCATTTTTTCCATGGTTTGGGGGTTCATGCATTCAAGGCCTTTGAGGGACCTCAGGACATCATAGAAATGTGAAATAAAAAGTGTATCTGAATTCAACATTGATAGTAGCATGACAATCCGTCCAGTAGGCATAACTTTTTGAAAATTTTATTTTTTTGAACACCCCTAGAGCGGCGCTGATCTCCATTTCAGAGGCCCTCAACCAGGCATGCATGATACCCCACACATGATACAGAGCCAGTGTATTGTGTATAGTGTGCCTGTCTGACTAACATTATTCACTTCCATTCATCTTGCCACTGCCATCTGGCGAGTGAAGGCTGAGTCAACCTTAGGACTCCTACGGGTATCGAACCCACGACCTGTGGGTCTCCACACCAGTGCTGTTACCACTCTGCTAAAATCCTGCGGTGCCTTTAAATCCTGTCAAATGTCTGCTCCTCTTTGTAGAATTGACCAAGTGCACATATAACAGTACAATGAAACATCAACATAAACCATTTTCATCTAGACTATAAACTGAAGGCTTCAAGAAGTGTTGTGTTCATCAATTGATCTAATTTGCACAGCGGTACCTACCAAGGCAGTTTCTAACTTCAGCTTCATCTACAATGTTCAAAGCACAATAAAAAAATATACTGTACAAAATACAGCATTACATCACACAGCAAGAAACTAACAGTACAATGTTGCCTAACAACTATTTTAATGTAATGTCTTTATTTACTTTACCATAAAAAAATTTCACACTAACTTCAAGACTCAAAGTCTCATGTGCTTGTATTGGACGGCACTTTATAATGTACGAAGACACCTACTGCAGGAATAAACACTGCAGTAAAACTCTGCAAAATTCTTAACAAGAAGGGAACCCACTGAGATAAAATAGTCTAAGGGAACCTAAACAGAGCCTAGGGGAGTCTAAATAGAGCCTAAACATAATATAGGGTAGCCTAAACAGATCCCAAGAAAGTCTAAGTAGAGAGCCTAAATAGCATAATAGTCTATAGACCAGAGAGAACCTAAATGGAGCCTAAATAGCCTATGGAGCCTAAATAGAGCCTGCATCTAGATAATAAGAGAGCCTAAATAGAGAACAAGCTAATGGATACCCAATGGTCAGCACAGACCAATTTTTCAATTTCCTGAAGTCCATATTAAAAATGATTTACTGTAAATATAAAACAAAAACTGATAATTAATTGGTTGGTCTGAACAAACAAATAGATGAAAAATTCCAAGATGAATCGTAAAACAAATTCCTATAAAAGTAAATCAACACAGACCTTCACTTTCTCTTGATCTATTCCTATAAAAACACAGAAGAAATACATATATTAGTAACATCCGTTCTTATATCTCAGCTTTCATTCAAACGCCCATCTCTTCATTAATTTGTTCACTCACTCACTCACTCACTCACTCACTCACTCACTCACTCACCTCACTCACTCACACTCACTCAAACGGAAAATCAAATAATCAATCTGCCTGTAATTGTTGTTGCAGTCATCATAGTGCTATATAAATCAGCCTATAACTAACTAACTATCATATTTGTCACTACAACAAAAACTATAATCATATCCAACAGCTACATGACTAAAATGAAGGTCATCTTACATGTTGTTGTCCAACATGCAAAAGGATTTAAATATGACTGCTACTATTGACCAGTGGCGGCTCTAGGATTTGGCAAGTGAGGGGCCGTTGGGGTGGCAACTTCTAAGCATGGGGGCCAACCATTTGTTGTTTAATGTATGTAGCATAAAGTATAAAGTCCCAACTGGGGGGGGCAATGGGGGGCCAGGCACCCAATAGGGGCACGGGCCCCCCTGCCCCCCCAGTGGAGCCGCCACTGCTATCGACACAACACAAGCTGTCTATTTAGATCAACATGTCCTGAATTTTTAAATAAAATCCACAAGCTTTACCATGAACAAATATGAAATTTCATCTATCTGTAAACAAGTGTAGAAAGACTGATGTCTTACCGATTACGGAAGATAATGCCTACAATGAGAGCCACGGCGTAGAAAAGAAGAAAGAAGGCCAGTGTCAGAAAGATCACTACATAGAATTTTGGACCTACAACATCAAAACATCGAAACTAATCCCCAACTTCTATAGCGCCACCTCATAATGAATAGAATTCGATGGCATGCCAAATCATAATCGCGTAAGATCTACGTAAAATACAGGATACCAAATAAAATCAGATATAAACAAATGATTCTTTTTCAAGATTCAAGATTTTTTTCATCATCGGTTATACAGTAACATACTTCCATAAGCCTTGGTACTTTCAGTTCTAATTAACAGATGTACATTTTAAAAAAACATTTGCGTACAATACTGGGTAAACAAGGCGTAAACTAAATGCAAGACTAAAACTGTTTTAAAATCTGAAACAAAATGCAAAAATCTATTACCACATTATACAACTAGTATGCCAAGACTACATAATGCAATCCAGATAATAAGACATGACACTGATTCGTTCAATATTCATTTAAAGACTTCTGTTCAGCCCAATGATTCAACAATTCTATCAGTATTCATATTAGAAAACAAGCTCTAACAAGCACACAGACTGAACAATTTCCTCTTTGTCTTATATTATGGAAATACTGACCTTTGCCTCACGACCATCACATTTTGGGCACAGCCATTTCAGAGTCAGATTAACCCCTTTACTGGGAACCCTGGATATATCCGTCCCTTTTATATTGAGTTACAGTTAAATACATGGTTAAGGGGTTAAGTGCATATGAATAAACAGCTACCACAACACTACTTTCAATTGTGCCCATATATACCTATTCATGAGGTTTTACATCACCTACTTTTGCTTACTTATTAAATTCGCTACAGACATTGACAGCTACCAATATAATATCAAAATTATGCCTAATATGAAAATGCCAACTTTAAACGTGTAGTCATTCTATTTCTATCATCAAGAATTAAAATAATCTTGACTCTTGATAAAATGTGAATTTTACACATACACACACGCACACTCACACGTGCTAACAAACAAAGATACGATGGACATTATTCCAAGACCCAATTTCAGGAAAGTGACCAAACATTCTCAAAAATATCTGCCAAATCGTAACAAATTATCTTTTTCATTACCCAGCAGAGTTGTTTCGAAGTTAATGTTGACAACTTTGATGCGTTTCGAATAATCAGTTCCTTTACCTAAAAATTTATGACAACCAAACATATTCAAAATAACTTCCCATTTTCACTTAACCCCTTAACTGGGAATCCCGGATATATCCGTCCATTTTACACTGAGTTACAGTTAAATACACGGTTAAAGGGGTTAAATAAACGACAATAATACAAACACAGTGAGAAAATAGCCCAGATATCTTCGTATTACAGTAATTCAGCACACATTTACAAATAATAGTCAGCGGTAAACAATGTAACTGTTGAACAGATTTCTGATACTGCATAGAAAGCAAAAGTACTTGCTGGATGAAAAGAATATCCTTTGAAACTTCTCGCATTCGTAGTCGTTTGGCTTCACGACCAGCACGACAAAAAACGAGGCGTTTGAGAACGTATTTTTCTGAAAATAACCAACAAATGCAAACTAATCACTCAATTTGACTTAACCACCATCAAACAAACCAACTTATTCTATTAGTAAAAATACAAAGATTAAAAATCACCTTTCTACAGAAGACATATATATATATATATATATATATATATATATATATATATATATATATATATATATATATACACACACACACACACACATATACTTTCTGAAGAAAGTACATATATAGGGACACAGTGGAGTAGTGGCACGATTCTTGCCATGCAACCGGAGGGTAGTGGGTTCGGATCTGACCCTAGCCACAGAGTAGCAACCTTGGGCAAGTTGTTCACTCCTTAATTGATCGGCACTTAACGATTCTTCACAATACAATAACAATATTTATTATATAACACAACCAGCACAAATCCACAAAGTCCATACACTTGATTAACCCTTTACCCGTTCATTTATTTGTAACATAATGTAAAATGGACGAGCATTCTCGGGGCAAACGGGAAAAGGGTTAACAAAGTTACGACTATTCCTAAAATAAGGAGGTACAATCGGAGGATAGTAGGTATGAATCTGACCCTAGCCACTGGGAAGTGACGTTGGGCAAGTTTTTTGCCCCAAACTGTCTGTAAGCAAGGCAATGGGACACCACCTCAACCATCTCATCTAGGGGCGGCAAGAAGCCTACTGGACCTGCCACAAAATCAAATGTACATGTAATTATGTATGTATGACATTGTATGTATTTATGTATGCATGTATGCATGGAAATACCTGAACAGTGATAGCTCCCCGCCTGGTCAATGTCTGACGATATCCAACATGTTCAACGGTGCCAACCATGTCGTATACTGGGCACTAGACAGCAGTTTTCAACAAAAATATATAATTATGAAAATAGACCTGATGTCATTTGCTGCATGAAAGGCAATTTAACAATTAAGAAAATTGATCTCTTAGTATATATTTGAATTATGCAATTCAAAAGAATTGTGCCAGTTTCCCACTCTGCCTGATCTCTGGAATGCTCTGGCCCTTCAAAGAACCATCAACCTTTAGAATATTATAACTGGTGATACAGAAGTGCATAACAATAACTATGGTAAGAATAAAAACAATACTAATTTTAAATTAGAAAATGTCTATGATTGAAACATACAAGAAATTAGTAATTGAAAATTTTAAACTCCAAACAACTGAAACACAAATTGTTACAAAATTTAAAATAATAATAATAATAATAATAATAATAATAATAATAATAATAATAATAATAATAATAATAATGTAGCCTAGATTCAATGTAAATGAATGCTATAACAATAATTACAACATTTAAGCATAGTATCAAGTCAACTCAAAATAACCATAATTATAATCTTGGTTTGAAGTTGATAGAGATGGCTGGCTGAGTGGTCTACTGGTTAGCTAGGAAAACCGCCAGTCATGAGGTCTGGGGTTCAAACCCAGTAGTGGTAGAAACATTTCTGTTGTTTCTGTACCCAGGCACCCCCCACCACCCCTCAATGGACTCATCGGTAAATCAGGCTCATTGGAAGGAAAGGTAATGATGGAGGCACTGGCAACCACCCTTGTTCACCTGATCCCACGTAACACTGAAGGCATTAGACCTTTGGTTTTCCTTTGGGCACCTGGGCCTATGAAGCACCCCTTACCTTTACTACCCAGTACCAGTGGCGTAGCCAAGATTTCCGAAAGGTGGGGTTTTGGATGTTGGTTTTTGGTCGTGACCAACGCCAAATTTTGAAAAATCTTAACAAGCAAAAAAATGTTATTGTCTCCAGTTTTTTCTTAACAAGCAAGAAAAAGGTCCTTGCCTCTTAGACACAGTTACATTCTACATTATTCTATACCCAAGGGGGGAAGTTCCACCCCAAAGTTGCATCAACAAATTGAAAATGCATGGGAACTCATTAAAAATATTTTGTTTTGGCAGCCAAGGGAGGGCTTTAACCCCCAAACCCCTTTGGCTACGCCACTGCCTAGTACAGTACTCTAGCAATCATCAATTTATGCTGGGTGTCAGAAAAGTGAATTCCGACCTGAATGTCTTGTACAGAGAGAACGGCGCAAAGATCATCGTCAGACTTGGCTTTAACTGTGACCGACGAGACATTGTGTGGAAAGTCGTATCTGTAAAACTGCGATTTCGCTGGCGAAACGCTGACATTGCTGAGCTTGTCGCTGCAGAGCAAAAGACAAAAATCTTTCACAGCAGAACCAAGGCTCAATTTCAATCTCTAGACTCCATTTCAGCATGCAAAAATATTATTCTTACCGGTACTTTCATTGATGCAAATAATATCTCAAATAATTAATCACATAAATCTTCAACCCTTTTGTGACTGCGAAAAAACTCTATTTTCATAGAACATCAATTTCACACTGTGGTGCTTTCACTGTAACGAGAAACAAGTTCCAATGCAAACACAGTGAAACCCGCTTAATTGCATAGGTGCCGTGTGAGCCTTGCTTATGCGATTAACAGGGCTATGCGAATAACCGGGATTAACTGTGTCTGATACACAAAACACTGGTTCGGGTTTTTATGTTGTCAAGCGATTATGTGGGTTATGCAATTAAGCGGTATGCGATTAAGTGGGATCCACTGTACTCCATATCAGAAGTATAAATAAGACAAACCTAATGATAACTTCCTCCAGATCAGCAAGAAGCTGAAATCGAGTCAAATTGTAATTCATCGTAGAAACATCGACGTAGATCTCCCTGACGATCATCTCCTGACTGATCTGTTCGGGGCAAAGAGTTCGGCCAATACTCGAATAATCATATGAAATGCTAATCAAAACAAGTACAAACAGACATCGTTGCACATGCAAAATCTGAACAGAAATTCTGACTAATATAGTCTGTTAACCTTTATACACCACAAAATACTTTGGATCTACACTGTACATGCAATGGGAACCAAGTATGCTCGGTTCCGGTCAGGGCTTTTTTTCAGCGGGAACGCACGGTAACGGCGTTCCCACACCGTTTTTGCCAAATTGCATATATAATCATGGCTATGTAATGATGCATTTGGGAACGTACAGGTACAGCGTTCCCACACCAGTCTTTGTTGAAGAGCAAAAAAGGATGAGTTCCCAAACATTTTTCCCTAGAAAAAAGCACTGGTTGCGGTGGTTTAAGAGTTAAATAGCTGGTTCTAGGTATCTCATACTTAACCCCTTTACCGCTTAGCGACACTTGGCAGTGTTATTTATCATTACAACCCAGTTGCCCCAAGTGGGTCTCGGGCCATAATTTGCAAGCCGCCAGACCTGGCTATTTTGAACTAGTTATGATTCTGTCTGACACTGTAATGTGTTGACGTAGTCCTTCCTGATTAGTCACCGCAATAATCTTAACTTTAATAAAAAATAAATAAATAATAATAATAATAATAATAATAATAATAATTGTAAAGCAGTCAGACTCTGGCAATGATATACAGTATAAGAGCTAAGAATTCATTTATTCCTCTGGGGGATCTTATCGTTAATGTTTTATTATGTTAAAGCTAGGAAATCAATTTTTTTAGGACCTGACCCTCTGTTTGACTTCAACGCTTGCCCAAAATGGCAGTGAAAAAAAATTCCACCATAGTGATGGCTTCAAATACTTTAATGGTTAGCAAATGGTTAATGAAAGGCTACAGACCCCTCAGAAGTGGTGAGCACGGTAGGTATTGCCCAAGACAGAACACTCCGTTGCTGCCTGACCACAAACAACACCGGAAACTTGGTCGAAGCGATTGAGGACTGAGCAAATATTCTTACGGCCTGTTTCAAAGCACAAACCAATTTAATTCAGTGTTGTCATCATTTATTTTTATTTATTTATTTATTTATTTATGTGGAAAAACAGAGCATTCTGAGTCGGCTGGATTGACCAATGATCAGTCAACATTCCAATGTAACGTTGATAACACCTGTCATAAGTAAAACTACAATCACCGCCGCCGTCATCATCGTCGTCATCACCATCATCATCATCACCATCAAATTAACTCTTATCCCGTTTGCCCCGAGACTGCTTGTCCATTTTACATTAAGTTACAAATAAATGAACGGTTAAGGGGTTAAATTTAACAAAACAATGGAAAACAGAAATGGAGAGATGACTGTTATAAGATCACCTTTGTCAAGTCTGATATGTTGTAACGATATACGAATCTAATGCTGTCTTGACCGCTGACTGTGCAATTGTACAACGTTCCAAATGTCGCATTATTCAATATCTTCCCATCACAACCATTCGCAGCCTGTGCGAGTGCGATGACCACGAAAACTAACAAGAAGAGGTCAACTGGTTTCATTCTGAAGACCTGAAATGCATTCAAAACAGGCAATCACTTAACCCCTTAACTGGGTATTTAACTGTAACTCAATGTAAAATGAACGGATATGTCCGGGGTCCCCAGTTAAGGGGTTAAATTGCACTCCATCAAGAAAAATTTAATGTCTAATTCGTGCATTGACCTAAACATAAATGCTCCAGTTTATTTTCAATCTCAAGTGTCTACCTGGTGGTTTCATTGGCCTATTCCAGACTTCAAAAATTATGCTAAGATTAGAAAATTGACTTTTGCTAATGCAATTTCAGCTTCTCACGTCTATTTTCCATGGTACGTCCAGTCTTAACGATTACCACAAACTATCTTTGAGATACCAAAGAAACACCCCCATGCCAGTTTCTACCAAAACTTTAGTAGCAGTGGCCAGAATGCGGGCAGCTCACATTGAAGATAATTTACTCTAATACGGCCTGGCCGCCGAGGGCTCTGGGATTTGGCAAGTGGGAGGGGGGGCGTTGGGGTGGCAACTTTTAAGTATGGAGCCAACCATTTGTTGATAGGTATGCAGCAATAAGTACAGGGTCCAAACAGAGGTCACTGGGGAGCCAGGCACTCAATAGTGGGGAGGCACGGCCCCCTGTGGAGCCGCCACTGCTGCCCACATTTACTCTAATACGGGATGCCCCACTTTTTGGTGAAATTCGGGCAGACCGCATTGTCTATAATGCGGGCAAAACAAACACACGATCTATCAGTGTTTACGGACTACTTTCAAATAGTATAGGGTTACCATACGTCCGGGTTTCCCCGGACATGTCCTCTTTTTGGACCCCTGTCCGGGCGTCCGGGCGGCTTTTCAAACAAAGTCCGGGTTTGTCCGGGTTTTGGTCCTCCCGATATTTAGCGCATGGAATACTATATATTAACTGTATTAACAGGCGTTTTTGTCCGTCTCCAAGCCTCAGCCCATGCGCAATTTGATGATATTGATAATAATGACTCAGAATGAGATAGGCATACTTTCACTACCGTCTTAGGGGCTGTCCATTAATTACGTCAACAATTTTAGGGGGTTGAAAAAGTTTGACAGTTGTTGACAGAAGGTCAAGAGAAGTTGACGTTAACAATTTCACTTTATACAAATAATAAAAAAAGGAAATTTCATAGAATACTACTTATTACAATGGAAAAAATCATGGCAAAAAAGATCACCAACACCACATTTTGACACTCAATCAACAAAAAATGGTAAAAATGGTCATCACTCTAAAAAATAATAACGGTGTTATTGGGACCTGTCATTGGTCTGGGGGGTCAAAAGTTTTTGACATAATTATTGGGGGGGGGGGGGTAACTGAAATTAGACAGTTGTTGACAAGGGGGTCAAAGATTAACCAAAATTGTTGACATAATTAATGGACAGCCCCTTGTAAATTTTAGTAATTTTGTTAGTATTTGTACAGCACCTAATATTACTACGATTTGACGACTTTCTATGGATACCGCGAGTCCGCGACTACTCTGTCCAGGGTCCCGGAAAGTGTCCTCTTTTTCCGTCTGACAATTATGGTAACCCTAAAATAGTAGCTCTTACCCACTTCTTCGCCCTGATTTTTATAACCAACATCCAGCTGGATCTATTCAATTGCACATACGGTTGAGGGTTACGCTACTGCTAATGATCAGTGCACTGTATCTAGACGCTATATAAATTGAAGATTTACAACCGTCCTAATTCGTAACTATAGTAAATGGCTAAACGTTAACCTGATATGCCACAGTGAGACATCGGCAGCACCAAAATTTCTTTTAATTTCAACTTTCGATTTTAAAATAACTATTTTTCGTTAAAATGGAGATAATTATGAAAAATCATTCCATCGAAAATTGATAAACATTCTGCAAAACAAATGTGGAGATATTAAATAACTAATGTAATTTTATAGCGCCATTATACATTGAGTGGCTACAAACGCTTTTGCATGTCAGATTGAGGGTGGATTTTGGTGCAAAATATCTTGAATATGCAAAATAAAACTTCTACTTTATAAACGATTTGCTTTGCAAATTGAATGACACTTGAATTCTCCTAAAATCCCAAGGAAAATACAACTAATAAGTGGTGCATATTAATGATAGTGCTAGTGAGTAGCACGATATAAGTTAATAAAACGACCGGGCCTCATCTGCACAAGCGCCAAAACTTCTAAGTAAAAGTGGATTTAAAAGCAGATACGTCACACAGTCAATGGAAATTAAGCGTCCGGATGGACCTTGGATCGATGTTGAAGCGTCAGCTGCTGAGGCTGTTGCCTAGCAACGACTGATGATGCTACGCCTGGGGATGCCATTTTCCTGGAATTTGGCAACAGGCCTCGCGTGTCGCTTCCATCTCGGTCAAAGAGTTAAATCGCGAAGCTGTTAATCCCAGACGCCGATCTAGGACTGGATTTCGATTTGTTTGCAGTAGATGGAATTCGAACGTGACGACCGAACTTCATCTTCGGCAGAGTGTAATCGAGTGGACGACAGACTGGATACGAATGAATGCGTCAAAGCGAAAACATTTCTTCTCAAAGCCAGCACCCAAACTGGTCTTAACCTGTGAGAAACTTATCCATGCAGTGTTTTGTACAGGCCTGATAGGCAGTGGCGGCTGTAGGATTTGGAAAGTGGGGGGCGTTGGGGTGGCAACTTCTAATCACGGGGGTCAACCATTTGTTGTTTAATGTATGTAGCATTAAGTATAGGGTCCCAACAGGGGGGGCACTGGGGGGCAGGCACTCAATAGGGGCACGGGGCCCCTACCCCCCGGTGGAGCCGCCACTGCTGATAGGGCGAAATACCCCTCCTTCACAACCTCTCACCCAAAAAATCCCAGCACCGACACAAATTTTTGCATTGAACTGTGTATCTTCCCATCCAGCCAAGTCAACCCCCCCCCCGCAAGGCCTAGGGTCTGGATAAAACACTGATCTTATCTAGACTTTACAGCCTCTGCAGATTAGATAACCATGACTAGTTCAATGCAAACTTTCTGAAGTTAAAATAATGATGAATTTCTGTAAATAGATAATTTTATGGATCATATATTAATTAGCATTAGACACATTCAAAGCAGAATTGGACCCAATGTAGAGTCTTCAAAAACCAGTGGGGCAGCGGTCCTGATTTCTTCACATTTCTAGGCCTTATACTGTATGTCGCTTATATCTCACACACTTAGCATAGGCTAAGTGTTCTAGATTATGAATTGGATTTTTTGTGTAATCCCTTTTGCTGTGCTGTTCAATCTGCTGCAGTTATGATCACCTTACAAGAGTTTTGACCAAGATTTTGGACGAAAAGCCAAGCAATGCTGTTGACCTGTTTGAAGATTACAGTTGGAACATGAAACGAGGAAAATTCAAACCAGAAGATGACACAATCAGAACAAAAACGGAGAAATCCGCAGAGATCAAACTGGCAGAGATACAGGAAAAGCTGTTTAAGGTTGGGAACTGTTGGCACTAGCACTGCTAGCCATACAATATTTTGCCTAATGACTAGATAGATATTCCTTATGTTGTGCTTATATTGATTCATGGCAATGAGCAAAATGCAAATTTCTTCTGTAAGTGTATTATTAAACCAAACTCACTGATGGAAGTATATAATCAAACTTATTGCCTTATACACTTATACAGTCATTTGTAAAGCATGGACAGTCTGAAAATTTTGTATTGATCTGATTGATTAATTTGTTTCAACTTTGGTCAATCCTCCAGCTGAAGTCACATTCTTCTAATCACCATGTAATTAAATGTCCAATGTAATCTTAAACTTCTATAGCGCCACTTCATAATGCATAGAAGCATCAGCCGATGGCACACCACATCAAATTCATTCAAGATCCAGGTCAAAATTCAGGGTATCCGGCTGGACAAACGGGTGACAGTCTATGCCGGATAAGCCAAGTCAAAAAGTTGGGTTTTGATCTTGTTCCACAAAATTAATTTGACCCCTCCCCAACCAAATTTGGATGCTTTAAAGCATGCAGCGCAACAAATGGTTTTATCTTGATTTTATCATCGTCACCACCACCATCATCGCGACGATTGCAACTTAATGCTTCCAAGACGGAGCTTGCATGGTTTGGCTCACATGCTAACATGCTTAAGCTGTCTAACACTGATTGTAGTTTGGCACTTCAGGGCACCATCGTCCGCCCTTCTTCCGTCGTCAGAGATCTTGGAGTACTGTTCGACAACGAATTGACCATGAAGCAACATGTTGGACAGTTAGCCAAGAGCTGCTTCTATCACATACGACGTATCCGCCAGATTTGTCGAATCGCTGGCAAAGAAGTCGCTGCGCAACTGGTTTCTGCGTTTGTGCTGTCCAGACTAGACTATTGTAATTCCGTTCTTGCCGGCCTTCCAAAGTCTACACTGGCCAACCTGCAACGCGTACAAAATGCTGCTGCACGCCTGGTGCTGGACCTGAAACCTCGAGACCACGTCACTCCGGCGCTTCGCGAACTTCATTGGCTTCCAGTCCAGTCACGGATACAACACAAACTATGCACGCTGATGTTCTGTGCACAGAATGGCCTTTGTCCGACCTATCTGGCCGATCTGCTCCAGCCAACATCAACCGCCATTGGTAGACCAGGCCTACGATCAGCCTCTACCAGTCAATACCAGAAACCTCGTCTTCGGACAGTCATGGGACAACGAGCCTTCTCGCACGCTGGACCCCATGCCTGAACGCTCTTCCACCAGCGCCACGGAGCATAAAGTCGCCCGTCGCTTTCCGTAAACATTTGAAGACACATTTGTTTAATTGTGCATATAATAATAGACATAATTGACATTAATTGTAATGCGCTTGCTAACATTAATTGATTAGGCGCAATATAAATAGCTAATTACATTACATTACATTACATCATCACCATTGTCATCGTCATCATCATCATCTCAAGTGTTAAATCTCCATCGCCTACTTTTGTTTGACATCAGAAAGGCGATGGAATGGACGCAGACGTGGATCCTGCCGAAGAGGAGACCGATTCACCGCTCCCAAATCTTCTCGAAAGCTCTTACTATTTTGAGCAGGCGGGGATCGGACTCAACCGAGAGGAGATCGTAAGGATCTCGCTGGCTCTCAGCCACCTGACAGACACTCAACCGGTTTCCAGCGTCAGGTTCTGGGGAAAAATCTTTGGCATCGAGCAGAACTACATCGTGGCCGAGGTAGAATTTCGCGAGGGAGAAGGAGACGAGGAAGAGGACAAGGAGGTAGTCAAACGCAAATACAGTAGGACCTTGTTACAACGGACTTGGTTATAATGAATCCTTGGTTATGATGCACCGTAATGTACGGTCCCGTGTGATGTGCCTCTGTATCGGATGGCGTTTCTCTGATTTAAAGTACAATACTAAATTGTACACTCACTAAGTACTTTTATAAAAAAAAGGTCTACTGTATTTGAGTCACTGATATTATGCATTCTTTTATCAATATTTCATATTTTTGAACAGAGGATTTACAGTGTAATAAGATGTAAGTGTAAGGTAAAGGCCAGGTATGAATACAAGTGTCGGGATTAAAGCTGAGCTCTGGTTTTTATGGCAAGCAGCAGTACAGCTGAAGACTCTCTTAGATATGGACCAGCTTGCCAGTCCTTTCTCTAGACCCACCTTTTATTTTGCATCTATACAATGCCACTGAGCAGTGGTGTATCCACATGAATGCCTGGCCCCCCTAGTTGTCCCTTTGTTGGAACCCTATACTCACTACTACATACCTATCAACAAATGGTTGGTTCCCCATGATTAGAAGTTGCCATCCCAATGCCCCCACCCCCCATTTCCCAAATCCTGGAGCCGCCACTGTCATTAAGCTGAGTTGACACAACGACTCATTCTCCGAACTGACACCCATCCAAGTTCCAAGCCATGCTCAATGCTGATTAACATTTGGGATCTTATGGAAACTGGTCGCACAATGCCAAGACAATTACAGTGTAGATTACAATGTAAAAAAGTGTCAGAACATGAAGACAATAGGTGAAAATGAATAGACTTTTGAGAACCTGGCAGAACTAAAATGATCAGAGAGAACCACTGGAGAACCACAGGAACTGACATTGCTTCTAAAGAAAGACGACAAGACATTGGTTCTAGCAATTAATTTCTGGACATAGCTGGGATAAGATGACTTGACTTGGATAAAAAAACTGTAATGTATAATGTAATTTTTTTGCAGACAGAATACTCCAGTGATGACATGGTCAGGGAACGAGAGGAAGAATATGAAGGCGATGAAGAAGATGAAGGCAATTTGAGATTTAAATCAATTTCTCTTTGGGGCTCATCCATATAGTACGTACACAAAAAAGGCGCATTTTCAACCCCCTTTTGCACACCATACACTTGCACAATCTAAATCTTAACCCCTCCATTCCCCCTCAGTGCATATGTATTATATGGATGGACCCTTTTGTTAGTTAACCATATGGATACAAACCAAAGCACTATATAAATTTACGAGATTTTACTTGCTTACTTAAAACTAGATGCAATAGGAAACAATGATTTTTAACTTTTAAGATGTTTCAAGCAATATTGCATACTCAATTTTCCCCATAAATAACAAAATAATGCTGAAAGAAAGTAGTGCATGGACAATTCGAGCTCTACAATAAATTTTAAACCTACCAATTATATTCTAGAATGTCTCCAGCCATTGCTAAGGAACAAACATATCTTGAATTTTAAAATTTCTTTTTGACTGTTTTCTTGATTATAGTAAAAGTTCCAGTCAATGACATGCCAACGCTAGACTACAAGCCTCCTCCAGTAATACCAAAGGAAGAGAACCGCACAGGAGTAAATAAGAAAACCTATTTTGTCTGCAGTGAACCAGGAAGACCTTGGACCAAACTACCTTCAGTTACACCCACACAGATCACTGTTGCTAGGCAGATCAGAAAGTTTTTCACAGGAAGGCTTGATGCTCAAGTAACCTTGATTAACATTCCAATATAACACACATAACATGCATGTCTTGATTAATAATTCTTTTTAAATATGTGTTTGCCATTTATTTCAGAGAAAGTTATATTAGTCAAATACTTGATTATCAATATAATTATCACACTATTATTATTATTATTATTATTGCTGCAGAAGTTTGATAGTGCTGTAGTAAATTATGATTTTGTGACTTTAATATAAATCATCATCATCATCATCATCATCATCATCATCATCATCATCATCATCATCATCATCATCATCATCATCATCATCATCATCATCATCTTTTTAGAATTTCTGAATTCACAAAAGCATTTTCATAACAGTTTAACAGTTGGCACATCTTGGCATCAGTTCTTTCACTCAGTCATACTTTGGACAGTCTTGGCACTCATGTTTTCTCATTAGCTGCCCCGAAAATCTGGAACTCATTGCCTCGACATACGCACACTGCAGATTCACTATACAATTTTACAAGATTAAAACCCCATCTTAACTGATTTTATCAATTTAATAAATAATAAATATATGACATTGGTTGTCTTATTTTGTCTACCATAGACCATCATCTGGTATACAGTCCGTCTCACTCTCTCCCTCTGACTGATCTCTGGAATGACCTGGATCTTTTGCGGATTGATTTTGAAGTACCATCGATTGATACCTTGGGTATTAGAACTGGTGCCATAGAAGTGCATAATTATTATTATTATACATAGTATTGTAAAGTGCTCTTGTCTTTGGCCATTTTGCCATGATTATTACGCTATATAAATTGTCTAGCTAATAATAATAATAATAATAATAATAATAATAATCTGTTGTCTAGCCTGACATTCTGGAGTTCACCTACATCTATTGTGATTGTGATATGGTGTGCTACTGGCTGATGTTTCCTTGCATTATTAAATGGTGATATAGAAGTTGATGAGATTTTATTTTTGTGCAGGTAAACAGTTACCCTCCATTCCAAGGTACCGAGGCAAATTATCTGCGGGCACAGATTGCGAGAATCAGCGCCGGAACTCAGATATCTCCGCTAGGCTACTATCTGTTCGACGAAGAACAGGAAGACGAGGAAGAGGGCGCACTGCGGGAAAATATCGCGGTCAATACAGAATTTGAACCGATTGCAGTGAAAGACCTGGTTGATTCCACGCTTTCAAACTGGGTCCACCACGTGCAACATATCCTTCCACAGGTATGTCTGGGTTGGTGGCAGTGGCGTGGCCAGGATTTCCCGAAGGGGGGAATTTTGGTTTCGACTTTTGACCGTAACCAACTTTCGAAAAATCTTGACAGGCAAAAATAAGGTCATCGTATGTATCTATCCTATTATGTGTCCCCTTCTAAAATTTTTCCTTTCCCGTACTGATTTTATTAAAAAAATATTGCATGATCTCACTTCCTTAATTAAATGAATGCTCAATTTTACAATACTTTCTAACATATCCACAGAAGTTACTGGTACTTTGGCTGTCGATTATTTCGCTTTCAGGGAAGAACAATTTGGTGGAATCCAGGAGTTGCCAGCGATCCAGAACAACAAGAGAACGAGGAGGAGAGAGAGGAGCCAGAACAGGCCGAGCCAGAAGTTGGTCCACCGTTGCTTACTCCACTGAGTGAGGACGCAGAAGTCGGAAATACGTCGCCTTGGACAGTAAAGCTTTCGTCTAAAATGTTGCCGCAGTACGCTGTCGCAGTTGTTAGTTCTTGTCTCTGGCCAGGAGCTTATGCCTTCGGCAGTGGAAGGTAAGGAAGCTGATAAAACTGATTAGCGGTGATGCAATATTTGCATTTGGATTAAGATAGCATTCGGATAAAACTTCGACAAAAGCCAACGCATCTGAAATCATTGAAATAAAATTACAGACAAAATTTCTCTTATGCATCGCGTTTTAACATTAAAGCACGTTCAGCCCCAAGCCAAGCAATAAACAAGCAGGGATATTTTTACACCACCCTAACACCCCCCAATCTGAGACCGACACCCCAATCTAGGAATATTTTGACACCCCAACACCCCCGGAATTTGAGATCCAACACCCCCCCAACACCCCCTAATCTGAGGCAGGGATGACCTTTCTTGACAGGCTCTTTTTTTGGAGACTTGATAATTGATAAGTTGTTTTTTTTGCTTGTCAGACTTTTTCGGCAGAGATCTCCAAATTCCGACACCCCCAAATTCACAATCCTAGAAATAACCCGGTAAACAAGACTTTTGGTCATAGTTCAGTGGCTAAAGTCCATAAAAGCCAAGAATCGTTCACTTCTGAATAAAAGCATGCCACTTGGCACAGTTATAGGGAACATGCCCCAGAACAATTTCCCCAAAGGATGCACAAGTTTTTGTTATCTCTTACCATGCAATTTGGCACCATAAATTTTCTTGATAATTTGTAAACAAATTCCGCTTGATCTGCAGTACGTAGACAAATGACAATCGATACAGTGCCAAATAAACAATACTAAGTAATAATAATATTGTGCTTATAGAGTGTGCAGATATGAATATTATCATTTCATGTCTCTTTTCCTCCGAAACTAAAATACGAAAAAGGGTAATTCCGCATGAAATCAAAACGCTTTTGAATAAAATCGACGCCACCATCTCAGATTGTGATGAAAACTGGCACAATTGTTCATACCCATAAGCAATGTTGCCAATACCATTCTCTTTAGATAAAAATGTCCTTTAAAATGTTCAATTTACGCATTAGAGAATATCTCAGGCAAAATTCTGAATGCCAAGCACATTTGATATACAAGAGATAGTGCCCTAATTTTTTAAAAAACTTGATTAGCAGGTGCTCTTCACTTCTCTGTCAAAAGTACTAGTCATTCAAACGTCTGCTAATACCATTCTCTGTAGATAAAAATGTTCTTTAAAATGTCCAATTTACGCATTAGAGAATACCACAGGCAAAATTCTGAATGCCAAGAACTTTTGATCTACAAGAGATAGTCCTCTAATTTTTGAAAAATCTTGATTAGCAGGTGCTCTTCACTTCTCCGTCAAAAGTGCTAGCTATTCACAGGTCTGCCAATACCATTCTCTGTAGATTAGAAATGTTCTTACAAAAGTTCCTATTTACGCATTAGGGAATACAACAGGCAAAATTCTGAATGCCAAGCACATTTGATATACAAGAGATAGTGCCCTAATTTTTGAAAAAACTTGATTAGCAGGTGCTCTTCACTTCTCTGTCAAAAGTACTAGTCATTCAAACGTCTGACAATACCATTCTCTGTAGATAAAAATGTTCTTTAAAATGTCCAATTTACGCATTAGAGAATACCACAGGCAAAATTCTGAATGGCAAGAACTTTTGATCTACAAGAGATAGTACTCTAATTTTTGAAAAATCTTGATTAGCAGGTGCTCTTCACTTCTCCGTCAAAAGTGCTAGCTATTCACAGGTCTGCCAATACCATTCTCTGTAGATTAGAAATGTTCTTACAAATGTTCCTATTTACGCATTAGGGAATACAACAGGCAAAATTCTGAATGCCAAGCACATTTGATATACAAGAGATAGTGCCCTAATTTTTGAAAAATCTTGATTAGCAGGTGCTCTTCACTTCTCCGTCAAAAGTGCTAGCTATTCACAGGTCTGCCAATACCATTCTCTGTAGATTAGAAATGTTCTTACAAATGTTCCTAGTTACGCATTAGGGAATACAACAGGCAAAATTCTGAATGCCAAGAACTTTTGATCTACAAGAGATAGTCCTCTAATTTTTGAAAAATCTTGATTAGCAGGTGCTCTTCACTTCTCTGTCAAAAGTGCTAGTCATTTAAACGTCTGACAATACCATTTTCTGTAGTTTAAAAATGTTCTGTAAAATGTCCAATTTACGCATTAGAGAATACCACAGGCAAACTTCTGATTGCCAAGCACTTTTGATATAAAACTAGAGAGAATGGTATTGGCAGACGTGTGAATGGCTAGCACTTTTGATTTCCCTACCTTATCACATGGGGTACCCCTACCCCTAGTCCTATGGGTACCACTACCCCTAGGGGTACCCCTACCTCTAGTCATACCCCTAGGTGTACTCCTACCCTTAAGTTTACTCGAATGCCTCTGGACAGAATGTTACTAAATTATAAGAAGTATCAATGTTCAAAATTTCATGCTTTTATCCACAAAATGAACAATCATACGGCTTATCAACTGTACTATCAGAAGCTGGAGATTATTACAGAATTACTGCATTAAAATCTACCATCTAGAAAACAGCATTTTAACCTGAAGGCAGAAATATATACTGCAACTTTATATAGCAACATTTCATTTTAATAAAGAAACTTCGAACAGACATAGGTACAATGCTAATTAATTATAAAATGGGCGAAAATGATTATCGGCCGATAATCGGTGCACCTCTAGCAAAACTGTAACTCAGATAGCTACTACAGTAGAACTTTGTTACAGTAGTGCATCACGCGGGACTGTACTTTGCGGTACGTTATAACCGAGGGTACATTATAACCGAGCCTGTTATAACGAAGTTCAACTGTATATGACAATAACTTTACAATAATGACTTACTGAAATCTAATGGTTTTTTAAACAGGAATTTCGACAATGTTTACATTGGGTGGGGACACAAGTACCTAGCAACCAACCACAATCCTTCCTTGCCACCACCAGCTCAAGAGGAATTCCCCAGTGGACCGGAGGTGACCGAAATGGACGACCCAAGTCCAGAAGAAGAAGTTGAACAAAATGGTGAAGAAGAAAACGAGAACGCAGATGAAGCTGCAGATGAAGAAACCGAATTAGAAGAAGAAGAAGAGGACGATGACTAGGAGAGGAGTTGTACAACAATCGATGTAACACCAGTTGATAATACATATCACATGTTATTACACCTTTTATGTCAAAGCAATTAACTATGCAGGCAGCAACAACACTGAATATTCAGCATTATTTTTGCTACAAGCAACGCTAACACACAAACGCACCCATGCACAAACATAGCAGCACATGACAAAATCTGTTTCAATTACACTTCTTATCTTTATTTAGAAAAATGCTTCTCTGTTTTGTGATGGCATTTTAAGTTTTAAAGTATTTTGTAAAAGATCTCTTTTGAAATAAGAAAATCTTATCTCTTATATTCTGTGCTTTAGCTCTGTATATTTACAATGGAGATCAAAGATATCCCAAAACAAATACTTCGGGAATATTTTTACACTCCCTAACACCCCCAATTTGTGGTCGACACCCCCAAAATTTGGTAATGTGACAATGGTACTGCATACAAAATGCATACTAATTAGCTCCAGACACCCCCAATTTGAGGTCAACACCCCCCAATTCACAATACTAAAAATATCTCTGAAATACTTACAATATTTGCACTGTAACAGTAACATACTAACTCATAACTAAATAACTTCACATTTACAATCTATTATATGATAATATGCCCAAAAAGTTATCGATTATAAACACCAAATCTTAATACAGTGCATATGGTACATCAAAGATGCTGTATCAAACTTGATTCTAGGATGAATGACCATAGGACGTTTGACCATAGTGAAACACATTAAGAAAATAGTGCCCCTGGAGCAATAGACAGGCTTAACCCCAAGTCTTGACTGTTGTACTTTGTGTATAACCGTAACCCAAAATATTACCGTAACCTTAAACGTAATCCTATTGTGACTGATGGTGTCCGTAAAAGTCCATTGAGAATAGCCAAAATCTTGTTAGTACGGTTAACCATTCTATGGTCAATAGTCCTATGGTCATTCGTCCACGTACCGCCGAAATTGACAATACTTCTACACATGATTTCACAGATCAATTTCATCGTGGATTAAGCTATATAATACAGTAAGTCTTTATTCACACATATGCAGTTGATAGTCCAGAGGGAGGGGTAAGGACCAGCGTGACGTCTCACTTTCAGTATGAATACAATCTTAAATATGCCCGAGAGGAGGTATAGTAAAAGACGTTTTTAATTGTTCATTAACCCTTTTTTGCCCGAGATACATCAAATTTTAGGTCTCAATCACTGTCGGAAGTTGAATATCTGTTTTGCTGCAGAAAAATTGAACAGCAAACTTGATTTTATTAAAGAGAAAACCTGTGAGACGTAATTTATGGACGACGCCTTAAGGGGAGTCCGAGATTTGTGACAGTTTGTGACATGGGGAGGGGTAAAAAATGGCCGAAATAGTACAACGTATTTTATCCACAGCCCCTCATTGCATGACTAAAATCTTTTGACGTCATTCAAGGAGTTACCCGTCAGTCAAAAGGTCGTCAAATCAAACGACTGAGGGTACGAAAAAAACATAGAAAAACACAGACTCTTAATTCAAGTCCTAGAAGCCCATAGAAAAACCCAGGTTCAAAACCTTGATTATCCTAAATATGCTGAGATTATTTACAAATCAGAATGTGATAAAATCAAAGAGAATGCATAATTATATTCAGATGGTTTCAGTCGTCATAAGTTTAACGAATGAGATGCCTTGTTTGTTTTCAATTCTTCCATTTTATTGTCTGAAAATAAAAATAACAATATGCCAAGAAACCCAAACTGAAATTAACAGAAATTTAGCCAAAATATCAATAATAATAATAATAATAATGAATGATTTCAGATATTATATTTTAAATGTAACTCTGTCGTATCAATGATTAACTAAATAAAATCTGACTCTTAAAACTTAAACAGTGGGCATGGGAAATACTCGGGAGGCCCCCTAAGATTTAATAAACTTCATCATCATCATCATCATCATCATCATCATCATCATCACCACCACCATCACCACCACCACCATCATCATCATCATCATCATCATCATCATCATCATCATCATCATCATCATCATCATCATCATCATCATCATCGTCATCATCATCATCATCATCATCATCATCATCATCATCATCATCATCATCATCATCATAATCAATCCTCCTTTCTTGGTGTTTCTCACTTTCTGTCTCCTTCTACTTTATGTGTGTAGTGCTTTTTAGGCCCATTTATTGTTGTCCATTTGTTTAACACGTCCAAACCAAGTTCATCTCATTTTGTGTACTTTATCGATGATTCTTTCTGTGGCTCATACCTGTTGCCTGATGTCTTCAATTGTCACTTTTTGCTATTTGCTTACTTCCATTATTTTCATTACACATCTCATCTCTCAATCAATCAATCAATCAATCAATCAATCAATCAATCAATCATCAATCAATCTCTGCTACCAATAGACTTCTTTCATCTGATTTTTTTAGTACCCAGGTTTCTGATCCATATAAAATTAAACCTTATGGGTCACTAACTCACATCATATATATTTCTGTTTAACCAACTTATTTTTACCTCAAGCACCACAGTTGTCAGTTTAATAATAATAATAATAATAATAATAATAATAATAATAATAATAATAATATTATTATTATTATTATTATTAATTATAACACAGCTGGACTACAAATTAGTGATAATCAACTTGCACAGGAAAGCTGCAACTGTGCCTGATTTGTCCAATGAGATCAACAATTGAATGATTCAGTGTAATAAGAAGGTAAATGCAGTTACCCCTTAATGGTGAGGTTATCAATTGAAGGGCCCGGTGGAATAAGGAGGTAAATGCAATAATTAGCTCCTTATTGTTATTGACAATTTCACCATTTGGGGGGGGTTGGGGGCGGGGTTGGTTGCAGTTACCTCCTTGTTCCACCGGGCCCTTCAATTTTCAGCCCAGTATGTCACTGAATGGATAGATGAATAACCAAGAAGTCTGGCTTCAAACGGGGCGGGAAGATAGATGAGTGGTAATATCACTGGGCAGGCACGCCGACGACACGGGTTCAATCCCGTAGGAGCCCCTAAGGTCGACTCAGCCTTAATCGCTAGAGGGCGATAGTAACATCAAATGAGTAGCAATGGCAACATTGCGAAAGTAACCATAGGTTCGGCGGAAGAGACTGGCCACCGTCCGCCGATGTATGGCTTAGCCACCTATGGGCTGATGGCCACAAACGGGGATCAGCACCGCACCTATGGGCATTGTCAATGCCTAGGGTGAAAATTTACTTTTTTTTTTTTTTACTGGCTTCAAACTGCAAAATAAATGCTCGGAAATTCATCGAGGGGCATCCCATCCCTACTCCCTACCTGGTCTTTGAGAACTCTAGTGGCGTGAAACTGTTCTTCCGAATTTGGCGCGAGTGTTGCCTCGTAAGTCAGTAGCTGCTGCCGATCCCTCATGTACTTGTACGTCTGAAAAACAAGTGTACACAAGCAACTGCTGCCAAGTGACCTCCACTTTGACCTTCTCCGTAACCAACACACTGTAAAAACTGTCTTTTGCTATTGACTTGGCCTCGGGTGCCCACCTCTCTCTGCATGCCACTGTCCTTAACAGGGCGTGAAACATTGACTGTTACTAATTTTGTCACTGCCCTCTGGCGAGTGAAGGCCGAGTCAACTGTAGGGCTCCTGTGAACATCCCTGTGCCCAGTGTTTAATCTAGACTCCTGGGCTATGGGGCGTGGGGTAAACTGACAAAGCCGTGGGGTAAACTGACAAATCCGGGGGGGAATTCTGCTAGGGGACTGCTCTTAGTTGATGTAGTATGCCAAAATTTCTGGGGAGAATTTTAAATTTCCGGGGGAGGCCAATTTTCCCCCGGAAACGGCCTAGATTAAACCCTGCCTGTGCCAATGCAGTTACCGCTCTGCTAACTTCCTGTCAAATATTGATTGAATAAAATTTGCTTAAAACTCGGTACGTGAAGATGACTTACCTCGATAACACTTCCGCAGCAGTCGTATTTCAGACCAACTTCCAGTCGCCGTTCCGCGCCTTCTATGAGATTGCAGTACTTATTCAGCTCCTGCAGCGTCAACATCATCATCATCACATGACCAACGGCAAAACCAGAGAAATTCAAGCAATTCAAGCAATTTTCAATCAATATGCCTTTAGTTTACCTCGTGCTTTAATGGCGGTCCACAAGCATTGCTTAATCTCATAAAAATTTCTTTAAATCAAAATTCCTTTACATATTAAAGTAAAAAATCAGGAAAAAGAAGCATACACTTCTTGGAGCACCGAGGTCCTTGAGAAGCGATATAACGCGATCGAAACCAACCACAGACTTCATTTTCATTCCACCCAGCCAACCCTAGACAAGCACAAAATATATATAACATAAAATAAAAACCTTAAACCGGGCTAACAGCAGTGGCGTAGGGGCCCGTGGCCCAAATTTACCTCCTAAATAATATAATAGAGATTCAAAATTACTTCAAGACAGTGACAGTCGAGTACTTAGCTCGTTAACTCTCAAGGGCCATGGACATTTTGAATGCCAATACATGGCCAATATGCCTCTGATATCGAGTGTAATATGATCAACATCGTACAGGGGAGTGCTGCACAAAGAACAATGTTAAAAATCCAGAGATCAGTTATTTAATTATATAACATAATACACTCACCTTAGTCTCAAACAGTTTAGCAATTTCATCCCATTTTTTTAGTTTCCCTCGGGCCTTAATGGCGGTCCACAAGTATTGCTTATCGGTTAACTGGAAATAACAAATGACAACTTCCTATGATTAAACTGACACGTGATTTCAGAAATTACTTTTTAAAATTACATAGTTATTTCGTCAATTATATATCAACTGATATTGCTTGTGTACTTTCTGCATCAATGCACATAACAGAAACACTACTGAGATGTGCTCAGTATTTGCATGTTTGGAGAACTCTTAGAGCACAAGGAATCCCTTTCTAGTATATTTAATGCAATAGTGAGATTTCAATTATATAATAATAATAATAATAATAATAATAATAATAATAATAATAATAATAATAATATAATAATAATATCACTCAGGTGGAATACCATCCCACCTGAAATAAGGAGGATTAAAGCTCAGCCCATCTTCAAAAGCCAACTAAAAAGCCATCTGTTTAGGGAGTCATACCCCTTGTAAAGCACCCTTGTTTTTGGTTATGCTATGCTTACGGCGCTATATAAATAGTCCAGTATACAATACAATAGTGAGATCTAAACTAATATAATATGCTTCTCATGCTAAAAAAGGCTTTCTTAATGCTGGAGAAAAACTAAGAATCGAAAGATTCATTTAAAAATGTAAAAAAAACAATCTTTGTTCTAATTCCGTTCCGAACTCTGAAGACACGACAAATTAACTAGAACACAATTTATTCCCGGCAGTTGAAGACAAATATCTCCACATCCTTTGGAAATTCCTTCCACCCAAAGCAACCTCTCAACAGAACTACAACCTTATACCTCGAGGGCACAACCTGGAAATTCCTCACTGGATTAACCCCTTAACTGGGGATCCCGGATATATCTGTCCATTTTACATTGAGTTACAGTTAAATACACGGTTAAGGGGTTAATATTTGACAGAGAAAAACTTTATTATAAGATTATTTTATATTCAGGACACTTATGTAAAAAATAAGTTCAATTTCCAATAACTTTTGATTTGTATTTGATACGTAAGGTATATTATGTACTATTATGTACTATTATGTACTATTATGTACTATTATGTACTGTGCTTTATGTTTTGACCTTGCATTTTACCGAGGTTGATTTAATGATTTAATGATGATAATTTCGATTGATTGAACACATTTTAGCAACAATAGGATTCTGCAATTTATTGCCAAAGCTACATAAAAATTTGACATGATCAAATTTTTTATTGCTAACCCCGTGCTTATTTCGAATGGCAAGTGGACTGCCCAGGTGATTCTGCAACATAAATGAAACCAAAAGTTAGGCATTCAATAAACTTATTTTGCATGCAAAATTAAACCTGAATTACCAGTACAACTACTGCTGTTTTTTGAGACTAATTTTCACTACTGTCTCATCTTCTACCCGCCTGTGACAACGAGTTAGAATCACAGTCTGCAATATTATTAATTTATATATATATATATATATTCACTGATATCTTTAGCTTTTCTACTAGACAAATTAGAAATCAAAAAATTCTATTAAGCCAGTTAACCAGCTGCCAGTTAAAGAGGAAGTAAAATATGAAGAAACTGAAGAACCAAAACACTAAAGACCCCAGAACCTGGAGAGGGGCAAATTGACCTGGCTGGAGGGGAAGAGACACAGTTCAATGCAAAAATTCGTGTCAGTGCTGAAATTTGGGAGAGATTTTTCTGGTTTTGGAGGAGAAAATCCCCCCCCCCCACCCGAACAGGTCTGGTCATAATATTTTGCTTCTTTTCCCTCCAGTTTCAATCGTAATAATCAAACCTTTTCAAGCATTTTAGCCTGAAATGAAGTGCTTTGCGGACTCATAATAAAAAAATGCTGCGCTTGACACAAATAAAGTTTCTCATAAAAAATTACCTCCTTCTCTTCATAATGATAGACACACGAATAGAGGAGAGTTGAAATGACAGGCGTGTCAAGCAATGGCATACGATGGCCGTCTTGAAAAGCCAACAGACGCTTCTGCGCCAAAATGGTATCATTACTCTACAACAACACAGAAGCAATACGTAATAATGTAGCATTCATATAGCACCTCTTACATCTCCACTCAGAAGCACCCTATATGCTTGAAAAACTCGTCAGAACAAAGGTAACATTGAAAGATGCTCTCCAACACCCAACAAATTCACACGGGCTGACAAAATTCTGTACTAGCCACGACACCCTATGGACGCAACCAGGGTGCAATTTGTGACCTGGAGCAGTGGGGGGGGGGGGATATGTCAAGCTTGAGGGGATGCAGTTGTTGGGGAAGTGTAGTGGTGGGGGGATGTAGTGGTGGGGATGTAGCAGTAGGGGATGCAGTGGGGGGAAAATCCCCACAGATCACGCCCGGGACGCAACAACCCTTATCTGACTGACCATTGCATATTCAGACAGACTAAGCACCTAAGAATAAGCAGCCACTAAGCCTCCGCTTACTTATTTACTAAAACAAGCCGATCTAAGCCACAATACTGCAGTTTAACCATTATGTGATTGAAAGAATAACTGGCTATAGACAGACGTTTAATTCCTTAAAAAACAAATATATTTTCAAATGTCTATTTGTAATCGAAAATGCACCCATATAAGGAAGATTTCACCCAGCTTACATCAACCGGAAGCTGTGACTCAATCAATGAAATCTGATCAGATATCAATGTTGACTCGAATGACAAAGAAGGATCAGTCTGGAAATGAGAACTAAAAATCAGAAAATTACAAAAAGTAAGTAAGTAAGTAAGAGAACGTCAAGATTATAGTGGTAACTTGTCTAAAAGACTGCGCGAACACTTTAAACAAAATTAAACTAATAGTAACAATAGTAACAATAATGATAACATTTTTTTAATGATTGTTATTTTATTTATTTTTTATTGGACTCTGTAACGTGCCCTTGCTCCTGACATTTTGGTAATATGGCACACAAGAAATTATCAGTTAAAAAAAAATAATAATAATACTAATACTAATAATAATAATAATAATAATAATAATAATAATAATAAAGAGTATCAGTAGTGGCAGTTGAGGAAGTTGTGTCGATAATAATAATAACGTGATTTAATACATGGATAATAATAATGATGATGACAATAATAATAATAATAATAACAATAATAATAAAGTAGGCTTTCTCTGCTCATAAAGTCCTTTATTTCACACTTTAAAATATTTACAAAACCCTTGACAATAAACAGAAAAAAGTAGTTTCACCCTTTAGTCTCAATGCAATTAAGTTCCGGTGCTGCTCCCCGTTTTTGTGGCCATCAGCCTACAGATGGCAAAGCCATTCATTGGTGGATGGTGGCCACCTCTTCCACCGAACCCATGGTTACTCTTGCAATGTTGCCATTGCTACTCAGTTTGATGTTACTACCACCCTCTAGCGATAAAGGCTGAGTCAACCTTAGGAGCTCCTAGATGATTGAACCCGATCCCTCAGAGTGCCTGCCCAGTGTGTAACCACTTCTGCCATATTCGATGGAAATAGCAAAAAATGATCCAAAAAGGATATTTTGGCACATCTTTCGGAATATTAATTGTCATGAAATTCAGAGTAAAGCGGACTGGCTTACCACAAACAATTCAGAAGTGCCTTTTTCTTGCTTTCATGTGACAGCGGCTTTGCTGCCTGCTTGTATTTCAGCATCTGCAAATGCAAAGTTTAACAACAGTTTGAAAACCCGAAAAAGCATGGGAAACTAAGACAGGAAAACCCAGAATCTGCTTCAAAAGAAAATCAGTTTCAGGGACACAAAGCAATATTATACAGGTTCAAGCACTTATCCAGGAATATTTCACTTATAAACTCATGGCAATGAACAATGAAAACTTACAACATCCTTCAGCACAGGGTTGTCAATTTGTTTTTAAAAAGCTGCCTGGTACCTGACCAATTTTTGAACGGGCACCCGGGTATCCAAATTAGCATAATTTCTGCTGTGATCTCTTATCTCTACACCCGTATAAATAACCATAATTTCACTCCAGTCAATGCAACTAATCATAGACCACTTGGACAGTCAAGTCACACTCCCCCCCCTGGACACTGCAAGTTATTCTATCCGTAATTGCAACAAACAGAGGGGGCGTGTGACATAGCGGTCATGTTTCCACGGGTACCCACACCCAATTTTACCCGCCCGAGTAATAGGACACCAATGGGTACTCGGGTTCCCGCTGCCACCCCTAGACATAGATTAAATTTACTGATAAGCGTCTCTCATAATTTCAAAATAGCTATGCATGTGAAATTGCAAAACAGCAAAAACACTTCAAATCTGTCATTAATTAAAAACTAGCAAGATAACTGCAGATAGGCATTCAAAACAAAGAAAGAAACCCATTAACTAAAAATACACACAGCAGCATCTTCCGTTCTTCCCAACATTCTGCAATAAATAATGAAACAACAATCAGTTCAAACCTATAATCTGCCAAATAATAGACCCTACGCTCACAACAGCAGATACAGTCAACTCCACTAAAAGCTACATTGAAAGAATGCTTTAGACCAGTACATATACAGTCAATTCCACTTAAAGCTACATTGAAAGAATGCTTTAGATCAGTGCAGATACAGTCAACTCCACTAAAAGCTACATTGAAAGAATGCTTTAGACCAGTACTTATACAGTCAATTCCACTTAAAGCTACATTGAAAGAATGCTTTAGATCAGTGCAGATACAGTCAACTCCACTAAAAGCTACATTGAAAGAATGCTTTAGACCAGTACATATACAGTCAATTCCACTTAAAGCTACTGAAAGAATGCTTTAGATCAGTGCAGATACAGTCAACTCCACTAAAAGCTACATTGAAAAAATGCTTTATACCAGTGCAGATACAGTCAACTCCACTAAAAGCTACATTGAAAGAATGCTTTAGACAAGTGCAGATACAGTCAACTCCACTAAAAGCTATATTGAAAGAATGCTTTATATCAGTGCAGATAGTCAGCTCCACTAAAAGCTACATTGAAAGAATGCTTTATATCAGTGCAGATACAGTCAACTCCACTAAAAGCTATATTGAAAGAATGCTTTAGATCAATGCATCCCTAAGAACTGCTTGGCAGACCATGGCATGAGTTGAGAAAATTGAGAAAAAAGTAATAAAGTTAGAAGTTCAGAAACAGGTTCTAGTGTGAACATCGTTCTGCCAACATTCGTAATATTTCCACATATATAGAAAAAAAGAACCATGTACACTGTGAGCCAATAAATTCCGCACCCTTTTTATTGTGGCTACAATTTTATCAAATTTTCACCGATCTTGATAAAACTCGACAAAAATTTAGCTGAAATAACCCCAACAAATCTATGCTCAGGTTGTTCACAACAGGTTTTATTTGTAGCAACTGTATGTCATAGCCAAAATAAAAAGGGCATGGAATTTATTGGCTCACAGTGTAGAATTATTGCTAAGTATGCATATATTTAATGACATATTTACGGTGATATAAATTATAGGAAGAAACGCTTTTAAATGACACTTGTCCCTTGTGCAAAAGAACAATTTTCTACCAGTCCGCTAAACTTAAGAGCTTGGGAAGCACTGCCTTAGGGCTCATCCATATAGTACGTACACAAAAAAGGCATATATTTTCACCCCTCCTCCCGCCATTTGTGCAGCGTACATAGGCATAATCTCCTAAATCTGATCCCTCCCCATCACTGCTTATATGGATGGACCCTTATACTGCATAATTGTGACATCACGCCTTTCTTACCCTAAAAGGTCGATCAGCTGGTTAAAGAAGTCTGTTTCTGTCTGCTGCTTTAGGAAAAGTATGTAATGCTCGACCGCAACCGGTCGCCTCCTGAGTTCCAAGTTGAATATCGTCTGCTTGACGGTATCGCGCACAAACAGCAGCGTCTAACAAAACAACCACAGCGTTGTACATTACTATATATGTATTACCTATAATAATAATAATAATAATAATAATAATAATAATAATAATAATAATAATAATAAATGCACAAACTGTTTGATTCTAGGCAAGCTAAGGCGCTGTCACATGATTTTGCAAGTGGGGGGGGGGGAAGAGAGGGGCGTAACTTATAAGCATGGGAGGACAACTTTTTCATAAACCTGGACTAGTTTACTTGCCTTGAATGAGTTACTAAAGCATAGGGTGGGGCAACAGAGGGCAGGCATTCAATATGGGGCACGGCCTCCCTGAAAAGCAGCCTCTGCAAATGACCACAGAGTCACAAGACCATAGTATACAATCACCTTCCAATTTCACCTTTAAAAATTTAATTCAACCCTCTTACCCATCACCCTTGTAGAATGAAAAGTCTGTTCCCCTATGAACCCCCTCCCAAGTCCCCCTCTACAATAGCACATCAGCTGGATTCAGTAATAATGCTGCAGAATGTCACTAGTTATCGCCAATGATCCGTCCTAGTGCAGTAATACCTGATCCATATATTTGTATGTCAAACACTGAACATTGCTAAGCAACAGTTCAAGCATCACCACTCAGTTCTATTGACAGATCTTGGCTGCTATTTTTAGAACATATTATCATATTTGGTCCATCAAAACATTGCAGTAGTTTGCAGCATCGAAGCCGGTATATTTCTTACGAGTGCTCACACCGAAACTACGGTCGAATTGCAGGTGTGTAACAAATGGTCAAACCAAAATATTAAAATATTCGTTATACAAAGCAACAGGGCTAAGACAATTATGCCAGCATTTGCAGAAAATCTGCTGAATTTCCGATACAGGTTCAATCTTCACGAAAAGCACAGCATAAAAGGACAAAATTGTCAGGAAGGGGCTCAGGGGACTCCTAAAGACCATGGCTTAGTTTTAAGATACCAACACCAAAGTTAAAACATAGCAGGAATTCAGTTTCTTGCGCTTTAAGAAGTGATTCCATTCATGCGTTCTGTCAATGTAATATCTTAACGACAGAAATTTCACAATAATTTATAATTACTTAACAGTCAGTAATAATACTTGCCAATGTGTAAAGACAGACAATCGATTTAAACAAAAAGTGACTAAACAGTATACGTACAGTGATTATGGAGTCTCCGTCGCCTGTCGCAATGGCTTCGTCCAGTAATTTCACCTTGTCTTCTCGCGATTTGAACTTCTCAAGTGTGAACCTCTGCACATATTAAGACAGCAAGCATTCCCAAAATATTACTTTCCTTGTGAAGTGACCACATCACATCTGCCACTGCCAGTGAGACAGACAGAGTTAGAGGGAAGGATAGAGACAGACAGACAGCAGACAGAGGGAAGGAGTGAGAGAGAGAGAGAGAGAGAGAGAGAGAGAGAGAGAAAGAGAGAGAGACAGTCATAGACAAAGACATAGAGAGGTAGAGAGTCATAGAGAAAGACATAGAGAGTGAGAGACAGAGAGAGGGAGACAGAGACAGACAGACATGCAGACAGACAGACAGACAGAGAGGCAGACAGACAAGACAGACCCTTATTTGAGACACATATATGAATCCTTGTATTCCAGCCCTTGTTTTTGGTTATGCTATGCTTACGGCACTATATAAATAGTCCAGTATACAATACAATACAATACAATTTGGTCTTCACTAGCAGAGCTGTGCATTAGGTCTTGAATGCAGAGACATTTAACCTATCAGAGATTTTACAGCCAAAGACGATCTGTCATCCAAGGGATTTTCTTCTTAAATCAAACATTTGAATCAGAAGCCAGTCAGACAGTAGAACTGATACAAGTAAAGCAGACCAAAAGGAAGCTTACTTAGACCGACTGCAACTCTAAAGGCATGAATGGATAGACTGAGTATAGTCCAGCCAGGAGGAATGAAAACATGGACCATGGAAATAAATGACTGGTTTATTACTTACTACCTGGCTTATTTACATGGATAACCATCACTCTTTTATCTGGTAAAGATAGAACCAAATTACATGTTCAAACAACTTACCTGTCCTGTTATCATGTTAACAATCGCCTCATGAGGTGTCAGGATTTTCTCCTCTTTTGCAGCCTACATACAGAAATTTTATAAAAACGAACAACATAATGAAGCCGATGGTTAAAATTTTGAAAAGCCAATAGCTAAATCATAATAATAATAATCAATATAAAATAATTACTGAAATCATCAATGCAGATCTCAGTAGCAGAAAATTCTTCATCTTTCAAGCTCGTATTTTTGAAATACGGCTGCAAAACGACAACTGATAGGATTACAAATGTAAACTATTCTTGAGTAAAAAGAAAATTGCTAACTTCAAGGTTTCGCCGTAAGACTTTGTTCTCTGCCTGAAGTTTTGAAATGTCTGTAATAGACAGTGGACGTTTTTCGCTGGAAACAACTTAAAAAACAAAACAAGCACATAAAAACAATGCAAAATTAACAGATTTTTACTAATGGACAAAGAAAAACAGCATAAGAAGCCTTACAGTGCCTTTTCGTATTCTCTGTAAGAGGCATTATATTATTACATTATATATATTGTCTACCCTGGCTACCTCACTTGTACATTACAGTGTATATATTATACTCATAGGTAAAGCTATACATCAAATTTTCCAATCAGGTCCAACAGGCCCACATTGTCTACCTCATTGCATACCTTGCCTACCTCATTGTCTACCTTTGGCTACATCATTGTCAACCTTGGTTAACTTATTGTCTACCTTGTCTACTTTGGCTACCTCTTTGCTTACTGTACCTACTTTGCTGTCTACCTTGTCAACCTACCCATACAGAAGTAAACAGTTTCAAGAGATGAAATGTTTCCTTGTGGAAAAATTACTTAATTAGAATCTTAATCTTGAAATGCACCAGACACATACTGTCATCAATTGTCCGCGAATTGGAGGAATGCGATGCATAAGACGGATCTCCCGTAGCTGAAGACCCTGAATGAAACACGACCAAAATAGTATTTATACCAAAATGACAACCAAATTATGACTTATGGTGTGTGGTGGAGCGGTAAGGTTCCTGCCATGTGATCAGAGGGCAGCAGGTTCAAATCCGACCCTAGCCACTGCGCAAAGATCTTAGACAAGTTGTTTGCCCCTAACCGCCCCTTAGGAAGACAAAATTGGAAATCACCTCACATATCTTATCCCCAGTTGGCATAAAAGCCTATCGGACCTGCTCTAGAACAGAGAACTCAACATCATATTCATCATCGTTATTGTCATCATCATCATCATCATCATCATCATCATCATCATTGTGAATCTGTTGACAAAATTAATAAAAACAAATACCAAGGATTAAATAATTCATTGAACTCTACACTAGAGAGAGGAAAAAGTCTAATAAGAACAGTTCTGCCGCAATGGCGTGGGAAAAAACATAAGTCATACAGAAGACTATGACAAGCTAGCAAAACAAAGCATATTTTCATACATATCATACATTTTCATACAAGATCATATGGCATTACATACTGTTGACTGTACAGCGCTTTTGGCTTATGGCTATGTTACTGCACTTCATAAATTGTCGATGATAATAATAATAATAATAATAATAATAATAATAATAATAATAATAATAATAATAATAATATATTCTAAAAGTCACCACTTTCTCACAAATCGGACAGAGTCCTCTAGCGCAGACAACCGATATATCTCTCACAGGTACACGCATGGGTGCGTTTTGTGCTCGGAAAATACGGCAATTGTGGGTGCCACAATACAGTTCTGCCCAGCTTCAATGGCTTTAAAATTCGCTAACTGAATATAAAACATCAAGTGCAAAAGTACTTGTTCCAGAAGTTGCTGCACTTGACTGTGTTGAGTAAGAGCGATTATTCTGCGCGAGAGGCGGTCGAAAGCGAGCGGATTTCGGCTCTAACACAGAAATAATGTTAAAAAAATTCACGTGTCACAAACATGGCATCATTCAACAAAGGGAATATAAAACCAGTGGTCCGTAATGTTAATCACGATATCAAAAATTAGAATTTAAAAAAAATAACCTTCACGGGCTGCGGGCGTCCCGTCCCAGTTGATAACATCTTCTTCACATT
Source organism: Metaphire vulgaris (assembly GCA_018105865.1). Classification (NCBI taxonomy): domain Eukaryota; kingdom Metazoa; phylum Annelida; class Clitellata; order Crassiclitellata; family Megascolecidae; genus Metaphire; species Metaphire vulgaris. The sequence continues at coordinate 9,438,212 of CM030869.1, read as the reverse complement.
CTGGTTCATCGTCAAGCTTCTGGTTTCTTAGTATTCTCTTTGCTGTATCCAAATCCTAAGAACAGTATATGTGCAAGTGCTCAGTGGCGTAGCCAAGGGGGGTGGGGATTATGGGGGTTAAAACACCCCTTGGCTGTTCTCAGTGTAGTCAAAGGGAGATTTTTGAAGGTTAAAACCCCCCTTTGCTGTTCAACCAAGAATTTTTTATCGTGTATCAATATAGTTGTACGCGCACATATACAGTACTGCTCAAAAAATTGTGAACACACGTCAACACTCTTCTGAATTTTTGCATATCTATAGCCTTCTGTACATCAATCGTAAAATAGTATCATTACTGAAAAAATACAGCATTGGTGTTCTTGGTTGTGCTTGCAACGTTTTAACAAACATTAAAGTTCGTTTTTCTTCTAAATCCACGTGTGTTCACAATTTTTTTAGCAGTACTGTACCTATATAATTCACTTAAGCATGCAAGATAATAGTTGACGACCTTTTTTGCTTGTTAGAATTTGTACTGCACAGGAATCATGATGATAATTTTTTTAATGGTTGACAGAATTTTCCAAAGTTATAAATCATGAGAACCATAACACCGCCCCATTCCAAAAATCCTGGCTATGCCACTGCTTGTGCTGCTATTTTTTGGTATCACATCAGAACACACAATAGACATGTCAGCCATTAAAGATTGCCTTCCACAAGGAGCACATTGGATGGTAACAGGACACAACTGCTGCATAGTCAAACCAGGGAACTGGAAGTCTTCCTTCATCATACTTGGGCGAAAGATAGATTGGCACCCAAACAATTGACCACCCAAATGCAGTGTGCCGATACTGCTCCATATTTCTGAGTCTGCTGATAAATCTACAGAAACCAGACTGTGAAAATATTTTGCTGTTGCCTGTGAAGTCTGATCATGTCTTCCTATGGAACGTCCTTAGTCCTGGCAATCCCTCAGTCAGATTTCAGAACTGGGATGCAAAAACTGATCCAAATTTCATCATAATAAGCAATAACAATCACGATTTTACAGAAAAACACAACATTTATAAACCATTACCAGTGGCGGCTCCACCGGGGGAGCCAGGGGGGCCCGTACCCCCTATTGAGTGCCTGGCCCCCCAGTGACCCCCCCCCCAGTTGGGACCCTATACTCAATGCTATATACATTAAACAACAAATGGTTGGCCCCCCATGATTAGAAGTTGCCACCCCAATGGCCCCCCCACTTGCCAAATCCTAGAGCCGCCACTGACCATTACACCTCGACAATAACAGTAAAACCTTTATAAAGAACACAAAGTCTGCCTACCACATTTTCGTCAAAGATATTTTTTCTCGAAGATGAGGCACTTGATGCACCCCAATAGTCATCGTCGGACTGAACCTAATCACACAAAAAATTCAACATCAGAGCTACAATTATAAAAAGCATGGTCAAAATATAAGCACGTAATCATAATGAGACAATGCAATTAATGACAGATCTATACATTCCAAAGTCATCGATATAGAGACTCGAATCAACACGTACGCCGACTCTGTCGTTCTACTTCAAACTGATAATCCAGGTTTAGCTTTCACTAACTGAATCTAAGTCACAAGTTCCACTATTCAAGAAATATAAGTATGTTTCTGTCCAGAGATTTGTTCTTATGTGATGTCGTTAAATCATTACTAGAAACATTAAGCTTCTAAAAAATACGTCCAGCAAATATTCCAACGGCAGAAGTCTTTCTTCCATCTACTAGAAGAATACTGAAAAGGCTGCATGCCGAACAGGCTTTAATAATATCATTAAGGTTGATACCTATATAAAGTGTGCATATATACATCCGATTTTTGTCCGGCAATAGTACAATACTACTATTAAATCTAGAGTTAAATATGCCAGCGTGAGATAGAGCAGGACTGTGGAAGAAATGACAGAAGATAACTGCTTTAAGTCCGGAATTCTAGACACTCGGTTCCTTATTTGCTTAAGGGTACGTTGTCTAGGGAAATACCGACCAAATGTCTATCAAATGTAATTCTCTCATCCACGTAACAAAACTGCTCACAGTTTTAGACCATACAGAGTCCCAATATCTAACCATAAGTTTACACAAAAACAAAGCCAGTCGAACGAGCCGATAATAAAATAATTAATTTTAATAATGTTAGTATTTCAGATACACCTCTCTCACCTTCTGCATCTCTGCCATTGTATGCAAACCATAGAATATAAATGAATGAACAGCAAAAAAAACTAAATTCCTTGTTTATGTCAAAATCGATGGCCAAAAATGACAAAACCATAACCATCTGTGTCAAATTGTAGTTTTAAAAAACAACAGACTGGAAGTCGCTCTGGACGATTCTACTGTTCATATGGAATTCTTTTAAATGAACTGATCTCTATGGAATGACCCGATCTCTTTCTAAAGGATTTGAAGTACCATCGATCGATCAATACAGTGAGAAAATGAAATGGTGCTCTAATTGTGTACAATTATTATTGCTATTGCTCCATCTTCTAACATTGGAAGTTGAAATTGGAAATTGGTAATGAGTTCGAGACCAGCAAAAGCCCTAAGGTCGACCCAGCCGTCTTTCGCCAGATGACGATGGTAATTGAGTAGTGGATTAATCCTGGTAGTAAACAGGCGCATGAGAACTAGGGCTGTGCCGAGTAACTCGAGTAACGCGAGTACTCGACTCCAAATTGGAGTCGAGTAAGTTTTTTGGAGTCGAGTACTCGCATAGAATAACTAAATAAGGAATAGAATAGATAAATAAAGAATAACCAAAGAATTTCATTAAAATTTGGCCTACCATTATTACCGGCAAAATAGTTTCTGTCCTGTAACTTCTGTTATACTACGCTTAAATACGCTTCAATATCCGAAAAATTGATATGTAACTGTATCTAGCGTTCTGCTTTGGTTAAATGAGGGCCATGACGCAAAAATCATGTATTTCCGGTTTTACGCGAGTACTCGAGTACTCGCTAAGCTACTCGACTCCTACTCGACTCTTAAACTACTCGGTTAGCGCAGCCCTAATGAGAACGCTGGTCCCTGATCATGTAACTTGCACCAGTCGCCTGAGTGAAGGCGCTATAGAAGCCCAAAGTTCAAGGAGAAGTACATAGAATGTAATCTATATGGTCTATTAAAGTCTGTGTATAATCAGAAGCTTCCATGTTGCACGAGTTAAGCAAGATAGCGGCGATCGTCTCTTATCTCTTATCTTTTATCTAATATCTTATTTGAGGTGTTTTAAGATCTTTATCGTAGCGTGAAAACATTTCTTATCTAATCGATGGACAAGTAATGAAGTCTCGTTGCTTGGTGGGAAAATATGCTACCTTCTTTTTACGGCGTGATCTCGGCGTGAGTAATGTAATGACTCGTGATTTTTATAGCGCAGGTTGGCGTAGGATTTCAGGCCGTCTTAATCACCGATAACGGTCTTTGTCACTGACGTCATTCTGCTATTAACTCACCGTACTCATTCATTGGTAAATGGTTGAGTGATTATAGTGATTTTCACACAGACTGACATGACGTCCTGAACCACTTGAAATCACATTATTATTACTACTCGTGTTATTCGTTTCAATGATAATAATTATGCACTTTATAGCGCCGGTTTTAATATTCTATGCTATTAGCCTAGCTTATTCATGCATTAGTAAACGTTGAGAGTGATTATAGTGTTTAACTTCACACAGGCTAACTTGGTTTCCTAAACCACTCAAATCACATTATTATTATTATTGCTCATGTTATTTGTTATATGTTTATGTTGTTCGGCATATTCATGCAATAAAGTGCCTCTGAGCAGTCTCTGTGTGAGTCTTTTGATGTTCAGAAGCCATAGTTTTTACAGCCTCATTTTGTTATTCTCTTGATGGAATTGAGTTCCAAAGATTCATTATGCACACTGTGTGACCTTTTACTTCGTTTTCAAAAAAAGTTTTGTGGTGAATCAAAGCATTGGTAAATCAGAGGCAAGTTTATGGCTCACATGGATTTCCTTTAGACAAACTAGACAGAGATGAAACATGTCTAATATAGACAATAATTTGCTTTCATGCGTAATTGAGAAATATTTGGATTTTGTTTCAGACGTTCATGAACAGCTGAATCCAACGTATGTTAGACTGTTGATGGCATTTTAAAAAGAGGTGTTCATTGGAATTTTTAATTTGGAGAGTGGTGTGCCATGGCACATTATGCATATTTGTCTTTTTTTTACCTGTTCCAGTTAGGTGAATACCTGTGGATGGATGAATGTGCAAATGCTCTCACAAATTTCACCTTACAGTCGCAGAAATTGGAAATTTTGGCTAGAGCATAATGTCGAAACAGCGTGAAAGTCGGATGTACAACGTCGCCGTTGTCGGCTTGTCCGGCACGGAAAAGGAAAAGGGTGCGTGCGGCGTTGGAAAATCATGTCTCATCAATCGGTTCGTGCGGCCGATGGCCGACGAATACCGCACAGACCACATATCGGTTCTAAGTCAGAGCGATTTCGCCGGTCGGGTCGTCAACAACGATCACTTTCTGTACTGGGGCGAAACAACGAAAACGGACGCCGCCTTCGACTATCGTTTTCACGTCATCGAACAGACCGAGTTCATCGACGACTCGTCATTTCAGTCGTTTCGAATTGGAAAGACCGAGCCGTACTTCAAGCGCTGCTCCGCATGCAAGCTGCAGTCGGCGGAGAAGCTCGCCTACATTTGCAAAAACCAGTTGGGTAGGTTGACCTGTGTTGTCTCAGGGTTTGTTTTTTCTAGGATTCGTACTGTGATGATTTTGCTTCTGGCTGGTAAAACTGATTTCTGAAGTGATTTATTGAGTAAGTTTTTTAAATTGCCAGTTTTTAAAGTGTTTTTGTGTTTGCTTGAATTCTGAACTCTGAAATGATATCTTTTACTACTCGTGATTCTTTATTACTTGATTATTATTATTATTGTTATTATTATTATTATTATTATTATTATTATTATTATTATTATTATTAGCTGGACAATCTATATAGTACAATAAGCATGGCAAAATGGCCAAACACAAGAGTGCTCTGTAAACAATACTACATATACCGGGTACTATACCCGATGGTGAATAGGTGAGTCTTAAGATTACTTAGGAAAAGGAATTTGCAATATTGGATGAAGCATAGTACAGTAAAATTCCATTAACATGTACTCTGCTATCACATATTTTGTTGTTAGCAAAAAGTATTGTGTTTGGCCTCGGACTTATTTGACACATGTGGACATTTGTTAGGCACAGACCCTTTATTTGTGGTCACCTTGAGTCTCATAATGTTCCATTATGCATTTTGAGAATGTACATTCTCATACTTGCATTATTTACACCTTCTAGTGCTCGTGTTTAACTGTTTGTGTTCATAAGTCTGTGTTTATTGTTAGATATCATTGCTTGTCATTCTTTGTTATGCTCTCTGGTTCTGTGTCTGCATTTCCCTGTGTTCCTGTGAATTGCCTTACTATGGTCTTATTAGGGTGCTCATCTGGGCTTTTAGGATTGCCTTTTCTTTAAAAAGTCAGTGTTTAATCTATTGAAGCATGTAATAAAGATGGTACATAATGTTGACAGAGGCAGCATTTGTGTTCAGAATACCTCCCAATGTTTAAATTTTGCAGCAGATGGATGAAGCCCCCACATTGCTTATCTGTCCATAAATCAAATTTTTTTTTACTTGTCTCTAAACTGTCTAAACTAATCTCTATACAGATCCTTGTGGGTTGTGAATAAGCAGGAACTTCATTAGTTCAAGGATGATTAAAGTTTATGTAAAGGATATGACTCGATGAATAGGGTAGTTGATGCTCATGTCTGCCCACAAGTGAATGCACACACACATTGTTTGAAATGAGGTTGTGCAATGGCAGAATATCAGTACAGTTTAAAGAGGTCATTCCAGGAACCATTCCATTTGCATTAATACTGTAACTATTAAAGCTGGCATTTAGTGTTTATGTGTGTATTTACAAGTTATGCCTGCATTGTGTGTACGTGCGTGTGTGTGTGGGTGTGTCTCCCCCTGTGCATTCAGATGTTTATCTGAATTTGTTTCGCTAGAATATACCTTAATTGCTGATGGCAAGTTAGCGTTTCTCTTCTTGAATTTTGAACTTGTGCTATAGAACTTTAACCGTGTCAGATAGGAGTGTGTTTTGTTTGTGCTCATGGCTGCCATCTGGCCTAGAAAATTGTTGATTGACAGGAGAGGAGTGTCTGTGACATGACAGCTAAGAAAACTGGTCACTCTGTTGATGTATATTGAACATATTTAGTTTTCGATCAATGGATCGAAATTCTGTGAAACTTTTTGCTGAGTTGATCTCTTTGATGATCATTCGATGGGTGCACTGCTTTTTCATTCTTGAAGATGTGCGTTCTTGAAAAAATTAATTAATTAAGTTCTTGTTTATTTATGTATTTAAAAATAAATAAATAAAATCAAGTTGACTTTCTAAGAAAATTTTGATACGTTGACTTAACGCAAATGCGTTTAATTATAATGAATTTTTCAAATTGATGCAAACTCTTTCCAGCTTATTATTATTATTATTATTATTATTATTATTATTATTATTATTATTATTATTTGATTTTATTATTGTTATTGTTATTATTGTTAATATTATTGTTATTATTGTTATTATTATTGTTAATATTATTGTTATTATTGTTATTGTTATTATTTTTGTTAATATTATTGTTATTATTATTGTTAATGTTATTATTATTGTTATTGTTATTATTATTGTTGTTATTATTATGTGGTTGTTAACGCACATTAAGTCATTCACTAAACAAAGAATTGTAAGTGGGAAGCAAGTCAGATGTGACTAACTTACCCAAGGTTGCTATGCAGTGGTTAGGTTCCTATTTGAACCCACTATCCTCTGGTTTCATGGTAAGAATACTACCATTACTCCACCACCCAACCCCCTCCCCAATAATATATGGAACATTAACCTTTTTTAATGATTCTCTGTTGAAGGCCTCGAACACGAGTTTGATCAGAAAGTCCTTCCCGAGGGTCGCATGACGGTCGACGGATTTCTGTGCCTGTTCGACGTGAGTCAAGTGGCGAGTCGTCCCGTCGAGCGTCAGGTCGACTTCACGGCCTGCATTCTCCTGCACCTCGTCAAGACCAGAAAGCCGGTCGTCCTCGTGACGACGAAAAACGACGAGGCCCACCGGCCTTTCGTCGGCGAGGCCGAGCGCCTCGCGAACCGGAAGGACGTGAGAGAGCGGGGACCCGTCCCCATCGTTGAGACGTCGGCTCACGAGAACGTCAACATCGATCTCGCGTTTCTGACGCTCGCGCACCTGATTGAGCGCAGCAACAAGATCCGGACGAAGCCGGTCTCGTACTCGGAGGCGGCGAGAACGTGCCGCGAGACGGCGGACGTCGCGCGCGAGGCGTTCCGAAATCTCGTACGATTCCACGTTGCCGACTACAAAGCATCGTGGGCGCAAGTCTCGAAAAAGTTGCAGGGCGACCCAGTTTTCGACCGTTTTATTGAACTTTTCGGCACCGATCAGGCGGTCAAAGTGTTCCGGAAGCATTTGAACTTGCTGAAGGAAGAGTTTGTCCGTCACAGACAATCGGTCTATCTTCACAAGTTGGAGAAGGCTCTTCGCGAGATTCTGCCGGACTTGAACACCGTCTCTGACAGGCTAGTAGGAAATTATTTGTTCTTTCTGACATTTCTTTTAATTTTCTCATGTTTTTTATGGTGTTTGAGGCAGATTAATGGTCTGTTCATTTTCACTTTCCAGGTTTTGAATCTCCATCTTTCTAATAAAAATTATAGGCCTAAGATCATTTCAAAATTCAGTAGAAAAAGATGTAGGCCCTACATCAGAGATATTCAATTAAATCTTATGAAGGGTCACATTTTTTATTGATTCCAAGAGCCATGTGTGAAGGTTAAGGGTGGGCATTTTGAACACTCCGCAACAAATCATCTAAAACCACCTTTAAAACAGCCCTTTTCAGTGCCCAAAAATAAACAAAATAATTGTTTATCACTTTATAATGCCGTTATATTCCATTGTCAATTTTAAAATTTGTGTCTCTAGTTTTTTGGCCATATTTCAGCAAACACTAAAGATATCAGCATGAAATTTGGCAATTATATCAGGCACATTCCCAGGTATATGGCCTATAAATTTATTGAAATCACCACACACCCGCGGAGATATTAGATGCTAAACGTCGGTCCACTTTTTACATGTTCACAGCGACTGACTGAGTTTCTACTAAATTTGCATGAGAGCGGCTGAGTTAAGGAAGGAACAAAAAGTCCAGAGAATTTTGACCAACAATTGACCCTCCTTTATCAGTATTAAAGCTGTCAACTACTACTGGCTGGGGAAAGAGATGATCGATTATCAACAATTTCCCGCAACTTTGCCATCATCCAGTTCTTTGTCATTCTTCAAGAAAAAACTAAAAGACATAATAATCTCTTCCGAAAATCATATTCCTTTCATGTTCATATGCCTTAGATGGTATTCCATTCATTTTGTTTTTATATGATTACCGTACTATTATTTAATTTGTTTACTATTTTTATTATTTACAACACTATCATTGTTCCACAAATGCTTTATGGATCAGAAACTCGGGGCGCTCAGTTAACGGGTTAAACATCAGATTTGTAAAATTCTAGAGATATCTTAGAGAACCATTTCTGTATGGTCAATTTTAGAGAAATGATTGAAACAGGGTTTTGAAATGCCTAACTTCAAACCATGGACGTATGTGTATTAGTACTTTTTCTAAGTACCTGTGTCAAACTGTCTTCTTTTAACTGTCCAAACCCCCATCCCACTGGAGATTGACAACTTTTACTAGGATAGGATTAATCTATTATTCACGCAGTGTATTCAACAATGTTTACTACTTTATTCAAGCCAAACAGCTAGTGACATGTGTCTTAGCATGTTTTATGCAGATGGATTTCTTTCTTTCATGTCACTTAATTGACTGGCAAAACTGTTAGAATGTTCTGATAATTAATTGCTGTATTTTGGTTTAACTTTCCAGTCAGATACTTTGTATGAAGACGGAGCAATCAAGGATCTTACAAATGCCAATGATCTTATTTGCTGACATCTTTGACATCATTTGTCTAGAATTGAACTCTTGCTTGTCCCTTTTCTGTATAATTTGCACCATGAACTTCTGGGAGTAATTAACCTTTGGAGACACACTTTCTCTCCCCCTCTCTCTCTCCCTTCCTCTCTCTATTATATATATATCAGACATGGGTCAATTACGTTTTAAGCAATTACAATTACATTACAATTATACGGGTTTTTGTCAATTACAATTACAATTACAATTACAGCCAATTACATTGGGATCAATTACAATTACAATTACAAACGTGTCAATTACAATTACAATTACAATTACTTTTCATTACTCTTTCTGCTTCTTTTAATAAACTTAAGTGTCTAAAATAATTAACATAAATTAGTTCAACAAAGTCATATGGCCAAAGAAGCCTTTTGGAAACAAAAAGAATTACTAAGAAGAAACCTAGACCAAACACTAAAACTACGAATCCTGAGATGCTATGTATACTCGGTTATCACATTCTCCTGCGAATGCTGGACTCTAACAAAGCAGTTGAAAAATAAAATACAGGCCTTTGAAATGTGGTGCTTCAGAAGAATCTTGAAAATTAGCTGGCAAGAGAGAATAACAAATGAAGAGGTACTAAAGAAAATTGGAGAAAAGAGACAACTCCTGACAGAAATTATAAACAGGAAAACTCAGTATGCTGGACACATAATGCGGGGTTCAAGCACAGAACAAGCAAAAGTCCTATTAGAGGGCAGATATGAGGGAAACAGGGCCAGAGGAAGACCTAGAAGAGACTGGCTGGACGACGTTAAGGAACACATACAGGAAAAGAACTACGGAAGACTAAAAAGGATTGCTGAAGACAGAACGAAGTGGAAACAACTCATGACCGTCAACCTTCAGATATGAAGATGACACATGATGATGATGATGAAAGTCATATGCTACGGCCTATTTAAAAAACCGTAACAAAGTTTCACAAACCTGGAAATGAGTCAACAAATTCGAAGTAACCTTTTTCGAGCATGACACTAATTCGCCACACAACCGGCACTTCACTTTAACATTTGCATTGGAAACAGCATTATTAAAGTCATCAGACTTTTCAGAATAATTCCATAATACTCCTGCTTGATTTACGCTCATCTTTACTGGCATTAAACTTTCATTCACAAAAAGCGCAGCCGCAGAACACAGGAAGTAGACAAATGATAAGCTGGTTCCCTTCCAATTTGAAGGTAATAAAAGTAAATAAGTAAATTTTTGCATGGCAACTGACCAGAGCAGTGAGTCCATTTACCAATAACCGTTAATTGTGCTTTACAATTCACTAACCATCCAAAGTATTCACTGCCATACATTCATAGACTGACAAGACTTTGGCTCATAGTCCCATACATGCTAATACGCTATTAGAACTTATAAAACTCACATTCCTGTAATTGGGTAAATCAATTACAATAGCTCAATTACAATTACAATTACACAAATGGCAATTACAATTACAATTACATGTAATTGAACTTTCCACAGATCAATTACAATTACAATTACATTGGCAAAATGTAATTAATTACAATTGAATTACAATTACAATTGTAATTGACCCATGTCTGATATATATATATATATATATATATATATATATATATATATATATATATATATATATATATATATATATTGTAGAAGCAGATGGAACAGTTGTAATTGGCCTGTGTTCATATGAATGTGTATTCTTATTCTTGAGTAATTTGGCTGAATGTGTATTCTTATTCTTGAGTAATTTGGCTATTTTGTAACTGGTACTTTATTGGTACGGCATCCTTGGCACTGATGTGTGGGTGCACTTTGACAGAAATTATGTGCTTAGTAACCGTGTGTTTGCACTCATTCATCTGAAAGTAATTGAGGTTCTGCAACCCAGATGAATGAATGTTACTGTCAATTTTAATTGTTTTAAACTGTTTGCTGCAACATCATCAATTCATCATCATCATTGTTATCAGTGTGTAGGCTTGAATGAATTTATGGCTGTTTGTTCAAATATGTTCTTGAATGTGTCTTTGCAAGAATGTAGTCTGCACTGTTGTAAATGGTGTCCAAATTACTCAAAAAGAGTGAGGACACTGTGTCCTTTACCTTATATGCTGAAGAAGAAAAGCAGCTCTTCACATAAAACCAGTTTCAGGGCAAAGGATCCTTCATAATACCCTCTCATCCACTACACTATTAATTTAACCATTTAACAACCCTTTGGCCAGAAGGGCTCCTAAACCTAGCCTATTTACGTGATCTTTTGGACCAAAGGGCCATGTATATCAATAATGCTTGAAAGTCCAAAATGTGACAGTTGTACTTAACCCCTTAACCGGGGAATAAATCTGTAACTCAATGTAAACTGGACGGCTCTGAGACGTTGCGCCCGGTTAAGGGGTTAAAGGTGCTGATAGCTCTGTGTTGTAATTTCACTTTAATACCTATGCCAGTACAGGGGAAGGGTTGACAGAAGAACAATAGTGTTAATGCCAGTAACTAGCGCTTGGTAGGTTGTCATAATCATGCCTGTTACTGGTAAATGTAATGTACTGGTTTTTTGTGGTTTGAAATGGCTCACCATTTCTGTGGCATTTTGAATGCTCTAGAATAAAATTGAAACAGAATATATTGACAGGCCCAGAATGGTTTGATGAAGACACAAGCAAATGTGGTTTTAATTTGTTTCATCGCTCCTCTGAATTTTTACTTGTCTATAACCTACTGTAACAATAGCCCTTGCATAGGCTGATGTCAAATAGGGCATCGATTTTATAATATTTTTGTTGTGTATTAAACCTGTGATGCAAGGAACCAGTTACCTTAGGAAAAGGCTCAACTCTCAATCGACTTTGTAGCCGTTTGACAGAGAATAGATTTTCGAAAAGACTGTGTACAAATAATGTCTGCTTGATCCGATACCATTAACCAGATTTAATCCTTTAACCACCAGTGCGGAGTATACTTGGTCGCATTGCATATAGCTACAAAGTATGGGTCCATCCATATAGTACATATGCAAAGAGGAGAGGGGGTTGGATGTAGGTGATTTTGCATATGTATGGTGTGCAAACGGAAGGAAGGGTTTGAAAATATGCTTTTTTTGCATATGTACTATATGGATGAGCCCTATATGTTGGTTTAAGGGTTAATTTGTGAATTTTTGAATAATTTTCAATATCACTGTTTTTTTTGTATTTGAACTATTGACCTGTTCTGATTGATTGCTCTCAGAGGATGGTATTCTGTGATGTCGTGGATGCGGAGACAGGAATTCTTCGACCGATACTTCGTGGCGATGCCGGACGACATTCCGTGGCGGGACGACGGTTTCCTCGAATCCGGGGAGGAGCGTGTCCCTTTCGACCTGCTCGAGGTCCCCGAGGCAGAAACGATCTTTCGAAATCATGTTAACCTCCTACGAGCTGAATATCGAAAATCTGAGTAACGTTGCAAGATTTTTGCATTCTTAGATCGACTCATTTACTTTATTTCAGTAAATGCAGCTTAACCCTTTGGCCCCATAAGGCCGATATTTTGACTTCATAGCGTATTGGTATACGAATTGCAGTTGTGAAAGGGTTAATAGGTGTACCTGAGGATTTGTCTGGATGTGTTTGCTGTGTATGTGTGTGCATTTGTTTGTCTGGGTTTGTGCATGTGTACATAAACATACTGCTTGCAATTATGTTCTGAAATTAGGGGCACAGCACATTGTGATGCATTGATTTCAAAATTTAGTGCAGACTTTTGCTATGAGTTTTTTGTGTTGTGGAAACTTTATTAAATGTTGATCTTTTGGCAAATTCAAGTTATTATGTTATTTTTGAGGTGACTGAATAAATTAAATTTCAACTGCTTGTCATGTCTATATGCAGTGTATTCTGTTTCTGTATTTACAGAGGGGCACAAAAACACCGGACTAGTCACATTTAGGTTTGCATTTAATATAGTCCGTTTTTGTGCCACCCTGTACTATAGCCAGTGGAAACGATTAGACTTCATACACCATAGCTGTTAAAAATCATCACAATGTGTTGTTTACTGTTATTATTATTATTATTATTACCGGTATTATTATTATTATTATTATTGTTGTTGTTGTAGTTGTCGCCGTCATCATTGTTTATGGTGTTATTGTTGTTGTTCTAGTGTTGGCACTCTAAATTGTAGTTTTCGGCCAAAAGAGTTGCATTTATTGAAGGCTGTTTCGTTGTTCCATGTCACCCTAATATTTAACCCTATTTTGCACATTGTTAACTGCAGGCAACATAGTGAATATAGTGTTAACCAGGCAACACGGTGCAATGTAGGGTTAAATGTTATAATTGTTTGGTTTAGGCTTAAAAGACAGTTCCATCAACTTTTAGAGGACAACAACAACGTCTGTCCCGGCAAATCCCTCAGCGAGGTCGCTGTGTTTTTTCTTGGCCGCGAGTGCTTTACCAGCCTGTCGGAGAAGGACAAGCAGGAAATCTACGAGGAACACCAGATGGCGCTGAAGGAACGCGCCAAACGAGACTTCCAGGAGCTGCTGCTGGAAAGTGCGGAATTATTTGCAAAATTCGAGCACGTCATGGTAACCAACGATGACATCACCGAGGTCAATCAACGGCTGATGCAGGACCCACGGTTGGTTGGAAATCTGAAGTTATGATCATATGCCTCACTGCCCTTTGGATGTTGACTATTGCCTGGCTGATAATATACCTTCTCCATAGCTAATTTAAGAGAGGCTGAGTGCCTAAGAATAAGCAGCTACTGCTGTGCTGCTTTCCAAGGCGCTATAGAAATCCACGAGATTTTACTTTACTTTATGCGATGTTTGTTTGTATTGTAATTTATCCTATGCTCTGTTACGTGGAACGTGGATATTATTTTGAATCGGGCAAAAGACAAGCAGGAAATCTGAAATCTACGAGTAGGTGGCACTGAAGGAACGTCAATACAAGAAATCTTAGTGATACATAATGGGGTGGCTTGTACCAGTGACTAGCTAACTAATAACGACAAGGAAACTGGGGTTGTTATGAGATTAAATTTTTATTTTGGATGCTTAACTTTAGTTAAGTCAAGTCCTGTTATAAGTTAACATTTTCACTTCATGTTATTATTATTATTATTATTATTATTATTATTATTATTATTATTTATGACAATTTAAATAGCACAGTAACATAACTGGGCTTAAGTCATGAGCGCTTTACATGGGAGTCCTTTATAAAATATGTTAAATTAGTGTGTTGTAAGGTTGCTCGTTAGACATTGGACTTTTACTAAGAGCTGTGTTTGTGCTTTTTCTGAATTCAGATTCTTGGCATTGAATCGGATGGAAGACGACAGAAAAGCTCTGCTTCTCGGCCATCTTGGTTTCATCCAACATGCATACCGGGATCGCTGCTGCTTTCAAGACCAGTGCGCCGAGATTCTTATCGAGCGAGTTCTGTCTTTGAGGGCTTCGAGGTTTAGTATTATTCACTTGTTTCAGATCTCATTCAAGCGACGTTTTGTTAAAGTTGCCTTGGCTTTGGCACGGACTTTGGTCTTCGTTATATTATTGTGACATCTATCTGCCTCAGAAACATGAACCTGGACTCTTGAGAAAAAGGCATACGACATACAAAGGCTGGAAGCATTCGAAATGTAGCTATGGAGTTCAAGTAGACAGACAAGAAGGTATTGCATAAAGATGGCTGTAGAACAAAGATCTCTGATGAACACCATCAAAAGAAGACAGAAGAACTCGATTGGACACGTGCTAAGAGGAGAAACATTGCTTAGAACAGTAATGGAGAGAAGCATATCATGACAAAAGAAAGGCCGAGAAGGATGCTATTGGACTGGATGATGAAAAGAGATGAACAGCATTGCAAAACCTATGCAAAAATCAAGGAAGAGGCAAAATGCAGATAGGAATGGAAACAATGGAGTCCTGAACCTGCCCCAGGACAGAGAACTTGAAGATGATGTTATGAAAATTGCCTGATATTAACAATAAAAATAATTATAATTGTTGTTATCATTGTTGTTATCATTGTTATTATTATTATTATTATTATTATTATTATTATTATTATTATCATCATCATCATCATCATCATCATTATTATTATTATTAGTAGTAGTAGAAGTATTGTTATTATTATTGTTATTATTATTGTTATTATTGTTATTATTGTTGTTATTATTACTGGCTTAATTTCGTCAAATATTATTTGACTGCATAGCCAGATAGGATTTGGATTGTGCTCAAATCATTTATATTACCCATGAACTTTTAAAGTTCATTCAATAACATGATAAATAATTTCCTGTTTGAATTTCGGTGTATTGACTTTTTGACAGATCAAGGTTGATATTGGTAGTATTTCTATATTATTATTATTATTATTATTATTATTATTATTATTATTATTATTATTAGCTGGACAATTTATATAGCACAATAAGCATGGCACAAATGGCCGAAGACAGGAGCGCTTTACAATACTACGTAGACCCAATGGTGAATACGAACATATAGTATACGTATTGGAGTATTGTAGAGGTGGCTCATATTGCCAAGGCTCAAGAACTTTGGTCGCATATTGACAGAGATGGTGTCAGTATAACTGTCCTGAGAAAATTTTGAGACTCCTGACACCACTACAGATACTACTACTACTACTACTTCTACTACTACTACTACTACTACTACTACTACTACTACTACTACTACTACTAGACTCCTGAGAAATTTTTATGTTGTTAATTTGAGTGTGTTTGGGTACCATATGTTGCCTCTGTGACAATGTTGGCTGTGTTTACTTTATGCACAGAACACAGTCGATGCTGTTGGATGCCCCGGACAATCAGCTGCACTTTGTCATACTTGGAAGCGGCCAGTTGGCCGACCAGTTGGAACGAGAAATGCAGGTGAGATATAACGCGTGAAATTGTGTCTCGGGGACAAAATTCTTGTGACAAAAAATGACGCCTGATGCATTAGTGGGAAATTCATTGGCCGTCATTGTCGTCATTTTGTCGTGAATTTATCAGAGGTTCTCTGAGTATGTACAGTAGAACTTCGATATGACAGGCTCAGTTATAACGTGACACACTGGACTGTCCCATTTGATGTGATACTGAGGTTCCCAAATTATGTCAAAAACTTTTGACCTCCCAGATCAGTGATGGATCCCCTATAAAGTTTTGAAGGCTATTATTTTTTGTGGGGTGATGACCTTTTCCCAGTTTTTGCTCATCAAGTGTCGAATTGATTAGTTTTTTGCTTGTCAGGCTTTTCTTCGTTGTAATAAATAGTATTCCATGAAATTTCCTATTTTTTGATTATTTGTAAAAAGTGAAATTGTTGACATCAATTTCTCTTGACCCCCTCCCATGTTTTGTTGATGTAATTAATGGACAGCCCCATATGGTGCTTCACTTAAAAAGCTTGGGAACCACTGTATTGGATAAGACGTACTTGGATATAAAGCACTAAATTTTAACAGACCTAAGTAGTAAGTACGTTATAACGAAGTTCTACTGTACGACATACTGATTAAGTTAAATACTGAAACGTTATTGCTTTTAGGTCAGGTGTGTTGAGGGCGAGTACATGCTGGACGGTGAACTGTTCTCACTGAGTTGCCGTACGGTCAGCAGCAATGGTAGTCTTAATAATTCTTTTGAAACGACTGACTTCCATCCCCGTGGTACGTCGGAATTGTGTTGTATTTACTTGATTTATTCTGCTAAATTTTCAGAAATTGCAGTAGTTTTTCGATATCCTTCCAGTCTTTTCTAGCCCAGGTAATGCTTTGACCATTTTGCCCCGACAACCGGTATAACCAATATGTTATGAAGCCAGAATATCAGCCCTTTTGGAAATCTAGCCATAACAGGAAAAATAGAGGGAAAAAAAATAGAGGGGAAAAGAGCAAGAGGAAGACAACAATTAAAGTTTACAGACAACCTAAGAGAGGCAACAAGAACTAAAGACAACATCAAACTGATTAAGGAAAGCCAGAAACAGAGAAGAGTGGAAATCAATGGTTGCCAATGTAGCAACACATGGCACATGAAGAAGAAGTGTAGATATAACTATTAGGTTGTTATATAGTGATTTGAATTTTTGGTAATTTGTGTATATTCTGATAATGATTTTTTCAGGCTGTTTCTCCGTTTACAATTCGATGGTGTCCTTGAACTTTATCAAATTCAATCTCGACAGAGCGCTTGTGAACAACGTGGATCGAAATCATCTGGATCACGGTCTCGATCAACAACCGTCTTTGAGCAATTTTCCAGTTGTACTAGTTCTTGGTCATAATCCAGATGCAACCGAAAATGATCTAGTCCTCCTTAGGGAAGAGGGCCAAAATTTGGCCGATAGGTTAGCAGTATTGACTGGTTTTAGAGTTGGCTTTCATGCTCTTGACAGGTTATTTCTTTATGTTCTAATTTGCAGTTTGGACGGGTTGATATTTTTGTGAAATAGTTTGCTGAATTGGAGATACTTAGGTTCTGAAGTACTTTATATTCTTAGTTTTAATCTTTTTATAGCATCGCTTGTGTGTGTGTGTGTTTGTGTGTGTATTGTTATATTTGGAAACATTGTGGGTAAATGTAGTAGTAGTAGTAGTAGTAGTAGTAGCAGTAGTAGTAGTAGCAGCAGCAGCAGCAGCAGCAGTGCAGTGGTGGCAGCAGCAGCAGCAGCAGTGGCAGTGGTGGCAGTGGTGGCAGTGGTGGTGGCAGCAGCAGTGGCAGTGGTGGTGGTGGTGGTGGTGGTGGTGGTGGTGGTGGTGGTGGTGGCAGCAGTGGTGGTGGTGGTGGTGGTGGTGGTGGTGGTGGTGGTGGTGGCAGGTGGTGGTGGTGGTGGTGGTGGTGGTGGTGGTGGTGGTGGTGCAGTGGTGGTGGTGGTGGTGGTGGTGGTGGTGGTGGCAGCAGTGGTGGTGGTGGTGGCAGTGGTGGTGGTGGTGGTGGTGGTGGTGGTGGTGGTGGTGGTGGTGGTGGTGGTGGTGGTGGTGGTGGTGGTGGTGGTGGTGGTGGTGGTGGTGGTGGTGGTGGTGGTGGTGGTGGTGGTGGTGGTGGCAGTGGTGGTGGTGGTGGTGGTGGTGGTGGTGGTGGTGGTGGCAGTGGCAGTGGTGGTGGTGGTGGTGGCAGCAGCAGCAGTGGTGGTGGCAGCAGTGGTGGTGCAGCAGCAGCAGCAGCAGCAGCAGCAGCAGCAGTGGTGCAGCAGCAGCAGCAGCAGTAGCAGTAGCAGCAGCAGCAGTAGCAGTAGTAGTAGTAGTAGTAGCAGCAGCAGCAGCAGCAGCAGCAGCAGCAGCAGCAGCAGCAGCAGCAGCAGTAATTCCAATAATTCTGCTTATTGTCTTAATTCATTTTCTCTTTTATGTAAAGATATACATGTGTTTATAATCGATTCATAGCGAAATCATTGTAACACTGTTGCACCGATGTTCTTATGTATTCGTTTTGAACCGTTTTACAGGTTGCAGTGTCCTTTTGTTGATGTACCGTCGAGCATAATGACCAACTCCAACCGAACGTTTCACGAGGACCAGATCGGTCTAGCGATGCATTATCTTGTCGTCTCCATCAAGCAACAGCAATCCAGTTTTCTAAGCACACCTTGGCACCTGTCTGAAAGCTCTGAGCCCGATCTTAGGTTGGTGTTTAAGATGTTATTTTTGGTGTTTAGTGACTGATAAATTCTTTTGTTAAGCTGCCTTTGTTACCGATTCATTCTTTGTCAACTTTTTCGTCGTTGATTTACTGTACTGTCCATTTTGCATGAGTTACTTTTGATGATGATTTTAATGATGATGTTGATGTTGATGATGATGATTTTTATGATGTTTTGATGATTATATTTTGGTAGTTTTGTATATTATGCCTTCAGAAATTCATGTAAATAGCATAAATAGATCTTAGATGGACCCAGAAATGGTTTCCAAAATCTATTTCAGCTAAAAGTAGACCCCCAGTGTATCATATTATTATTATTATTATTATTATTATTATTATTATTATTATTATTATTATTGAGCAAATTTTCTTAGTGCTGTGGCTTGTTGAAGGGCCAAGTTAACAGTTGTTGTATCGGTTGTTTGCAGGTATTATTTATTTTA